>CM052364.1:16133642-16726142 GCA_028551485.1 Casuarina cunninghamiana
TCAAGATTATGACGAAGTTGAAATAAAAACAAAACTAGAAGAATCAAGTCCTTAAATAAGTAATTACTAACAAAGTCCAACAAAAACTGCTAGCCTAAAATTTCATCATCAAGAAACAGCACAGATGGATCAAATTATTTATGAATAAGAATCAAACTCACCGTTAATAGGCTTTTCCACAAATGGTTTCCAAAAACGCTGACCATGTACCTCAACAAAATCTTCCTCCTCAACAAAATAATCCAATTCTTGGTTTGGAAAGTCTCTGTTTACAAGGGCATATCTTGGAACAGGGATTCGAAACAATTTAAGCCGCTAGAATTCAGAACAATAATAAGTTAATTTTAACACTCAATTTTGATAAAATAAAGCCGCTAAAAATGAAGAAAATGTCTATTTCAAATCAATGCATGAAGTCCTTAAATAATGATCAGGTCTGTCAATCTCCACAAAGCTACAGAGTTTTAACAGGATAAGAGTCCATAGACAACATAAATACAATCATCTGCACATAATGGGTTACTTCTTATTTCATATATACAAATTGCAGCTCATTTACAGATGGATCCAGCGAAACAAGAAGAAGAATATACTCTCCAACCGACATAGTAAATCCACCACTCTTAGACCTATAAACCAAAACACTAGGGTGACATGACAGCACCAGCATGTGGACTTCATGCAGAAGAACACAAAAATAGTACTTGGTAAGCAACTACTTTTCTTCTTCTTCCCCTTTTTTAAAGGAGTTCCATGACTCTCATCTTCTAAAAAAATTTTCCCTTTAAAAAAAAAAAAAAAATCCTTTATTGCCATGTTCACAGAAACATAAAGCATGACCAAATTACCATTACGTATTAAAAGAAACATGAATTATGTGCAAGAAGAACACAAAATGCTAAAAACAAAGAATGGAAACAAATACTAACTAAAAGATTAGGGCTCACCAAGCATACCTCATATACCTTTCTTCGGTCGTGAAGCAGGTGTTGCAGTTCCAGTTCATTTACTAGGAAAGGTCTAGATCACAGAGCACATAAGAAACATTATATCAACTACGGTATAAGAATGTGACCTTTTTTTTTTTTTTTTTTTGTGTTTGTACAAAATAGATGAAAGTGTCTGAGAATAAAAGAATAAGAGAATAAACCTACTTAACTTCCAATATTACCCTTTAAATGAACCCCCATTTTCTTGCATTTGAAGTCACCTTTTTTATATATGAGTCACCATATGAGGAAGAACTTTTTTCTTTTATTCAAATGCATGCCATTGTGAGAAAAAAGGCACCCATTTCACATGTTAGGTGTAGCTAGCATATTCGGCGGCTCCCAATTCAATGCTACGCATGTCCGGAAGACTGGTTGAGGAATTAAATAAAACAGGTGGAAAATAAGGCTTAAAGCTTACTTCCTTAGAGCAGCATATGCCTCTGCCTTTTCAAGGGGATAACCCGAGGAATAGAAGGCAATTAAACAATCACATATTGGCCAGCTGAAAAAATAATGCCACAACAAAATATTAGTCATTATATGCAACACCCCGCGCCTCTTTCTCCTGTAGAGAGAGAGAGAGAGAGAGAGAGAGAGAGAAACAAGAAACAAAAGACAACACCAAGCATATGTATTTATAGACACACGCGACCTATATAATGTGTAGGAATAGAATACATTGTCTAACAGCATGAACAAAAAACAGTCAGCAATTTGTCCTCTCAAATACTTCCCTTCATTTATTATGGAACCTTTCAAATAGTCAGTTTAGAAAACTTTTGGTGACTAATTCTTTATAAGATGTTTCAGGATCAGAATGTATAGATACATAATCACGGGATCAGAACTAATTTAAAATACACCACCTAGCAGGAGTGGAACTACATGTGAGGTTGGTTGACACCTCAAGACCTTCGCTATTTATAACTTAAACTTAACATTTTAGCTTAAATTTGTACAGAAGTATATAGATGATTCTCCCAAGTGTCCAGATGTTTCCTACATGGCCTCGTGTCTTTGGTTACTTTTCAATGTGACTACTTCTTTGCCTCACAATACTAAAACTCCAGTTCCTCCGGCCACCTAGACAGCTAAACTGCTTGTTGTCTCGGAGTTCCTTTCTATTTTTCTCCTTTTGGCTATGAATCTAAGTGAAACGATATGCATATGCATTCCAAAGTATGGTATCAAGTTTGAAGCTTTTGGTAGTAACAAAAGAATTGACAATCACAAAAACTACCTATAGACCTGAAATTACAACAAATGAAGCAGCTAACTGGAATGAAACCTGAAGTTGCACACTGCACGATTTAAAGCATTAAAACACGCCAACCTTCTCGGTAACTAGTTAAAAACACACCTCTCGATAGGATCTTCAGTGATGACGTTGTCCCCAAAATGTATGATCTACACCAACACAGACACAACACCTCAATAAGAAAGTGGAGAATGTCTGCTTATAAATCAAAAAACTCCTACCAAACGAGTCCTAACAACATCACTCAAGAAAACTGCATCATCTAGATACTCAAGTGATCAAAACAAATGCTCCAAGGATACATTTATCGTATGTGTGAAACCTTTAAAGCCACATTCATTTAGATTCTTTAGAAAGAGAAACACGAGCCAATCAATAACAAGAAGAAGAACAAATCCGAAATAATGAGAAGAACAGTAATAAACCAGATGAGAAGGCGAAACTTGATCACAATTAACATTCGGATACCTCAAATTCACCGAATGCTTGTAATCTCTCTAAAATCTGTCCCATCGGTGCGGAGAATACCTATAGGAGAAAACAGATTAATTGCTTCAGATTAAAATAAACCAGTGCAAGCTACATTCAGTGATTCATTAGACGCTCTGTTTCGTACTAAAAAAATATGAGCAAAAAGAAAGAACCTCCGAGCCGCATTTCACCTTCTTTTCCATCACACAAACTCCAATCTTTATCTTGCTTGCGAAACCACCTTCTTCCTCCTCCATCTCTCTCTCCCTCCCTCCCTCCCTCCCTCTCTCTCTCTCTCTCTCTGTAGAACTCTCAAGAGAATACTTACGCTCTCTCGTTTTTAAGAACACAGAATCCGAATCCAAGTCCAATTCAAACTCTTGAACGCCAGCTTCACTGCTTAAATCCAATACACAAACTCATTAGCAGCCGCCATTGAGAAGCACGAAAAGCTCTCCGCAGCATACGTACGTCCATACAGGCAAGCACGCACACATAGATACCTGCAGAAATTGCTACACGTATACGTACGGGATCCAGAAGAATGAAAAAGGCAGGGAAACAACAACAGAAAAGTGAGAACGCGGATAAGAGAATGAAAGCGAGGAGCTGAGGATGAGAGAGAAAATCCAAGAAGCGCTTTTCAGGCTCTCACGAGCTGCGGAAACTGGGAAATGAGAAAGTTAAATGAAAAGGCTTATATATACAGAGTCGGGAGCGTTTGGATATGTACGTCTTTTAGATTCTCGAATATACAACCAAAAGGCGGGGCTGCGCAATGCTTTTCTTGGGGCGGCCAAGTGAAGTTCTGTGGAGCGTTCTATTTTGTATCCTCGCAGCTCGATTTTGTTTCGGTCTAATGTCGTCGTTCTAACCCGGAAACTAGGATATGGCACTGCCGCGTTTAAAACTCTCGGGTTTTCACTTTCACAGGAGGGAGGGACATGATGGGACAGGAAGTTAAATGTGTAACTGCATTAAATAGAGGCGAGAAGGTCCCACGCTTGAGGTGTCTAACCAAAGGATACTGAAATCTAATGATCTCCCACCGCTTCAGCCCTCCTTTTGGTTCCAAATTTTGTCCATTTACCACTCACAGTGTCAATGACCCAGAACTTTATAAACATAGATATATATATATATATATATTCCTCTTACTTTTATGTGATCTTTTGATATTTTATAATTTGTGATCAGTTGATGTGTCTTCACCTCCAGAAGAGGATTCCAGACTCACTTCTATTGAGATCTGCGACTCCAATGATTCCACTTTAACCAACGACAAAAGATGGCATATGGCTTTAATTGGTTTGATTGCTAACACAACTTTGTTTGACACTCAGATTACGAATGAATAAAATACAAGAAAGTAAGTCTCTTACTTTGAGGGGATTGTTGCCTTGTTTATTTTGCGACTAAGACAGCATATTGCAATGAGGTCGGATAGTATTACCTTTGGTGCCCACAAATCAACAAGAGGTCGCTGTTAAAATCAGAATCTCCTCCACTATATGATGAATATCCATAGGCATAAACATTGGCTAAGTGGTGGAAGCATAATACTTCGGAATATCACTGTAGTGACTTCAAATTGGGGTCACCACTGTTAATGGTGAAGGCTAGATAGTAAGGGAAAGCGTCAAAAGGCTGATTTAGTGTTTCCGATAATGGGAATCCTGTGATTGACTGCCCCATCAAAGCAAGCAAACAGTTAATTATCTTTCTAACTGTGCGCGCCTGAATCTCGTTTGACGCATTCAATTCACCAAATCTTGCGTTTACTGTGTTAACGAATTTTTTTATGTTTACCAATGAGGCAGACACTGATCAATCGACGTCGGGTATCCAATGGGTTTGGGTTGGAATATGCAACTTTATGCCTCTCGAGATAGATCGAGCATATCCCTTTATTCTCTGGAAAGATTTGCCTTTTGGTCGTTTTCATGGTTCTTCGTCCACACCTTACCGTGTTTTCGAGTTTCTCATTGTCCTATAGCTTCCGTTAGAAGATAGTCGGCGCTTATCCTTGCAGTGTAACGGGCTAATGTTTCTTCCTGGGATTTTCGCAGAATCGACTTTCCAACCGACTCGACTTTGCCTGGCAATTTCATGTCATTGACAAAGTCAATATGTTGCGTAAACCCGCTAGTTAATATGTTGCTTAAATTAGCTAGTTTAGTATACATTAAATGCATGTATTATAACATTAATAATTAATAACATTTTATAAATATATATAAAATAAAAAAAAGATAGTCAGGAAAACAGAAAAATAACCAAGTGGCCAAGAACCGGACAGGGTTGATACTATTTTAACGCGATCTCTTGAAATCATATTTGTCGGTGTTACTAAACATTATATCTTAACTTTCTGTCTATCTCGAAAAGATATGCATTGCGCGAACATATCTATATCTCACGCAAGTTACGCAGAATATGCTTGTTTTATAAGGTTGTATTCAATGATATTGACATTTTATAAATCCGTGTTGATGCGGATATTTCCGTCTATTAATTTAGTGAACATATGAATTAGTGAACATATGAATTTCAAATCCAATAATAAATTGCATTTAATTGACCATAAAGACCGAGATAAATAAGACCTGTATAATATACAACCGGTCCCGTAATTGAGCTGACAAAATATTAATTTGGTAGGAATTATTAATTTAGATTATATTGATAAATATAATCTAAAAAACCCATATATAACCTTATTGGTTATTTTCACGACGGTTTCTTCGTAGTTTTCCCTGGTTTTGTTTGTTGATGCAATGGTATAGTATAAGAACTTGGTTATTATCATGACGTTTTCTTGGTAACTTCCTAATATTTTGCTTGTTTGGTTAGGACTATATTATCCATGGCGAATCAGCGGCGGCAACAAAATCTGGTTTTTCCTGCTAAAGACAGTCAACAATGACAATTGATAATGAAAGCACACAGGAAAAGAGACATAATCTTCCTCGGACTCCGGAATAATATACCTCATTAGATTCTTTAACTAAAATCCTAAGCTTTTAAAATCATTTCTTTTCAATCTCCTAAGCCAATCTCCTGGACCATGTGTTTGACTTGGGCCTCTACGACACGCACTCCTAGAAGCTCCCCGCTCTAAAGAGCAGTTTTGGCGCCTCGTAAACCAGCAAACGACGCCATCCTCGCTCACCCACGAACATCAAATAACGCTGTTTGTCGCCTACGTCGCTGGCTAAGGACATCAAATTGGAGCCCAATCTTCGCTGGCCCCCTGGAGACTTCACACGTTGAGGGTAGAGAATTAGGGACGCTAGCCCATTATGTAGTTTCTTCAAACGTCTGCTCGAGCTTGACCGGGATTTGTGCTGAAAGTTATGGGACTTATTTGGGGTTCTAGTTCCGTGGTCAATGCTTAATGTCTAGCTTTAATTGGCCTATCGCTTCATTTGTTAATGGATGATGTAAGAATGGGTTAGGTGTTAGGCAATTTAGGAGAAACAACCCATGTGAAATCCCAGGATCGACGTCCCGGTATTTCCACGGCTGTGCCCACCTTTACCAGTTCCACTCATTGACGGCCATACGGCTTCTAATAAGTCGGTAGGAGTGAAATAATTGAACATCTAAGATATAATTTGTTACTATTTCACCAAATTATGAACCACTGGGTCAAACTTTGTCGAGTAATAAAAATGACATCGCTGATTTATAATTTCAACTTCACTATCTTCTCTTTCATTCAAAATATAGCCATCGTTTTCATAGCAATATTTGTTCCTCGTTTATCATTTCGTGCGCTTTCCGGTTATCAACTGCAACAGGTAAGTCAAATTAGTGGAGGCGACAGATGCTTAAATTTAAGGCCGACGATACAAAGACAATTGGTATCTTGCTTGTTGAAGCAACTAGAGCCAGAAGTCAGTTGAATACACGTTTCAGAACCATACCTAAACATAAAGATTTTCTAATTAACGCCCAGCTGCAGAGGCAAGTAATTGACTTCTTGCTTGTGAAATCAACAGGAGCCAGTAGTCGGTTGAATGCACGTTTCAGAAGCATGCCCCCAAAATTAAAAAATTAAAAATGAAAACTCTACACATATTCATTCATTCCTGTAGATGACAACCCAGATGTTGAGAAAAATACAGGGGGCCTGCACTAAGAAAGGAATGATACGGGAGCTTTTTAACGAAGACAACTCTGAATTTTCAATATGATCGAAACAATTTGAATATGCCCAATCTGTGAGGAAGCTAATCTACTAATGGTCAGCAGGCATGGCCAAACATTTGTCACAAAGCTCCCTCCTTGTGATGGGCACCAGCTGCTGAAGTACCAATACTTGTTCCTGCAATGTATCCACCAGACCAAGCATTCTGAAAAAGGGAAAATGAATGGCCCGGTGAGAATTGAATAGTTTCTTATAGTGACGGAAGAGGATCTGAACAATAATCAATCGCATAAAATGTAAAGGGTAAACTTTTTCTTGGAAGATTATGAAGAGGAGAAAATAGAATGCCATCCTTCCTACAAAGCAAAATGCATAAAGTATCTAATGTATAAGCTTATGGAAAGGAAGAAACACATCCAGTTTGACAACAATTAGCGAAATATTTTATGGAAAAAATTCCCAATGCACTGGCCATATGAAAGGCTAAATCGGTAAGAGCAACTCACCAGGAAATGCTTCATATAGCAACCAATTTAGATGCGACTATTGATTTTGGAAATGGTTCCATTACATAAAAAGCTATGAGGTATAATGATCAATATTTAATAACTAAATTTTACTATTATGCTTTACCTGGAAATTATAACCGCCAGTTACACCATCAACATTCAATATCTGCACATAATTAAAGCTTTCTGAGAGCCAGCAATGGGCCACCATAAGGTCTTTGTCAATCAGAGTGAACGGAAAACCAAGAAGTGGCAAAGAACGCTACCTCTCCAGCAAAGTACAGATGTGAATGTATTTTGCTTTCCATTGTATTCAGTGATATCTTCATAAAGGCAAAGAAACCAGAGTCATATAACCAATGGGGAGAGAGGGAGGAGGGGGTTTGGAAGGAAGGTAGGGACAGAGTGAGAGAGATAGAGAGAGAACCTCAGAGAGTGGCACACCTCCAGCAGTAACAAATTCATCCTTAAATTGACCCTTCACAAGAAAAAATGCATCTCAAGAAAGCATGACAAATACAAAACACAAGATAAGTTCATGGGTTATCCTAACTTCCCTGTAAGATCAAGAAAGCATGACAAATACAAATCACAAGATAAGTCATGGGTTATCTACCTTCCCTGTACGATCAAGAAAGCATGACAAATACAAATCACAAGATAAGTTCAAGGGTTATATCCTACCTTCCCTGTCACTCTGAAAGTACAATTCTTTAGCAGAGATGCAACGGAAATTAACGAGTTATTAGAAATGGATGCCCACAACAAATCTCCAAATAAACACTGCACATGATGAACAAAAAATGTCATCCTTCTGAAAGGTTTCACTAGAAGACCACAGATAATCTTTTGAACTGTAACAACAATTAAACCTCACGATCCAATATATATTTCCAAAATCTCTTGACAAGGCCGAATTCTGAAGGGCAAGAATTCAGTACTTTTTGCTTCTGCAGAAAATGGAGGATCAATTAACAAGACATCCACTTAATCACAACCAAAGAATGATATATTTTTCTACATTACTGTTCACAGAAAAAGAGTGGGGGATGTTAGTATCAACAAGAAAAATTGGGACAAGGTCCTAACTGGGACTCCTCATTTTGAAATGAAGTTTCTTTCCTAACCTAAGTAATACCTATTAAAAAGCATGTTACATGATCATTACTCTATATACTATTCAAGTCTCGATGAGTCTTACGTATTCGGAATGAGTTTCTAAATTGAGTGGTGTATAAACTTACTATCCACCTTTAAATTCTCACACCAACTTAGTTTTATCATTCTAAACTTATGCATGACCCAAATAGGAAGTTGTGTTCATCATGTTTTGGGCTTGACAAGTTTTGTGCGTGCGCGCCAAGTGGTGAATAAGTATGGGCACTGCTATTGAATGTGCTTAAGGAATAAGGCATATGCATCAATGATAATTACTTTTTGTGTAATAGTAGTATCTAAGGATCTTGACAAGTAATATCAGAGTACCTTATACGTTCAATCCTTATTGTTAGCCGATTATTGTGGGGAGGGAAATTGCTGGCCTTGATGGGTTGTGTGTGCACGCCAAATGGCCAGCACTGCTGCTAAGTGTGTTAAAGAAATAAGGTCACCTCACTATAACAAATGCTTTTGGTGCAATGGTAGCACCTGAGGGTTGTAACACCATGAACTATCATAAGCTAGCAACAATTGTGCCATATCAAAGAAACCAGTCCTTATGTCCAGCTATGGGTGATAAAAACTTCACTAGATCCAGGATTACCACAAACCGATTCTTGTGTTGACTAAGTAGGGACTTCACATCTTCTATATGCCAGTCAGGCGTAAAATCCACAGTAAGTGTTCCTGCATAAAAAGATGTAAAGTTGCAGCAAAGACAAATCACGTTAAGGGAAGAAAAGGCTTTCATTACCTTTGTAACCCAAACTGAACAGCTCACGGGCCCCCCAAGCAGATAGCTTCAGAATTACTGGTCCACTAAGTCCCCAATGTGTTACTAACATGGGCCCAACCTAAAATTAAACAACAATTTTGTCACATTACACATGATTCAGTATTTATGTGGTTGCGATCAGAGAAGCATGCCTGTGTGAGCTGTGGTATGTTCCTCTGGACATTTTCTAATTTCAGTTTTGCTTTAACCTTAGGGAAAGCCACCTGGCATTGAAACAGAAAAGAATAATTGACTAAGCTTAGAAGTCATGTTACAACAATGGCTGTTACATAGCCATCATCATGCAGCTATAACCTGGCAATCTTCTAGCACACAAATGCTAGATTCCATGCTGATTGAAGTCATCATAGAATAATGATTTAGAGAAAAAATCTAAAGATGAGTCTCATGTAATGACAAACAGTGTAACTATCTCCATGAACTCTCCACACTGTCGGATCATCTATTACTTGCAGATGCTACTAGAAGCATTTTGTGTAATTTAGCAGCTATTTCTGCTAATTTTTTGTAAAGGTTTTCAAATTATTACTTTCTGTGACATGCTCTATCACATCCCCAGTGGAAATAGGATAACTTTCAAGGATTGACTGGTTTGCAACAAACAATGCATACTCTCCTTCTCAAGACTACCTTCATTCTAAATTGTTGGTACTTTATTACAAGTTCGAAAAATATTTTCATCTTGAAAATATCAGCAAACAAAATTTTACTAGCTTCCCTAACTCAAGTTATTTTATTTGAAAATAAATATCCCTTTTATTTTTTTATTTTTCCGTCTAAATTAAGAATGATGGTTTTGGAAATTTATACTTCCATAGGAAAGACATTGTATTAAATTATGTTCTTTTCAAAAGTTGGCTTTTAGGGATAGAATCTGCAATATGGGATTGAGATTAACTAGAATATGAATATCCTAGAATTCAAACATGCACTATTTGGCATAATATCCTTGATAGTTACTGGAAAAGAACTGAAAACATTGATATATCTTCCTAGTTCTTGTGGTAACTAAAGAAATGGAGACATGGCAGTACTGTTTGGATAAAGAGCACTTGTAGCACCATTCATCAACACTTGAATACATGAATTGTGTAAGAAAAAAATGTGGTAGAGTGAGGATCAAATCAAAATAAATAAATATTACCCCAGACAACCCTGCCAATTGGGGATCCTCGATCTTGAAGGTAAATAAGCTTGGCACTGGATCCACCGTCGAATGACCAAGCTGAGCTGCAAGACTATAACCCTGCAGATAGAACGAGAACAGTTGACCAAGAATTATAATCCACATATGAGATAATTTAAATAAATCACTTATTTGTCACAACCTGGGCACTACTACCAGTAGCAATCAATAGATAATCAGCTTCAACATGTTCAACATAATTGATTGTCCGTTTCTCAATCTTGAGAAGGAATTTTCCACCACTGTAGGCAGAAAGTGTTGTCACAACTTTTCCAGTCTGCAAAGAAACTAATTGAAGAAATGGCATCTTAGCAATGATGGCTCATGATGAGTAAAGAAAAAATGTTATGGAGAAAGCATGGAACTATGGCAGAAATCAACCAGTCTGCTCACTAACGAACAGAAGAAATTTTACATGATTTATTAACTTCACATCTGCTATTCCTACACAATCTGGTGTCATTAGGTAATCACGCAGCAGCACTATATAACACCTTATAATATGCTACAAGTATCACTTATAAGGCATGGGGACTATCATAGTAAAAGAAGCAACTATTACTTAAATGACCCCCCCTTACAATCACAATAACCTTTATTTACACAGTAAAGCAGGATTCCCACAAATTGAAAACAGTATCTGCACAAAGGCAAGGTCTAACATCTTTATCCCATGTTCAATAAAGCAATCCCCCCTCTAGAGTCTTTAATGAGTATTTAGTTGGACAAAGCATGAAGAGAGACGTCAAATGATTATATTCTCCTATCTTGTTAATACTGTGCTGCCAAAGATGAACACTATTAGCAAAGCATGGAAGTTATAACTGTTTCAGAGGCATTTGAAACCTAATTGATCATTTCTATTTGCTTTTTAAAGCCATAAATATGATAGAACAGTGCGAAGCTAAATCAAGCAAAAAACATAGAGCACTTGCCTTAGAACCACAGGATAATTTACAAATTGGATTATATCTGTTTAAATACCCTCGGCCCCCAAAACCCAAGACCATGTGTGGATTAGATACAAATGGGTAAATCCAAAAGTTGACAAATGTAAGCAGGCATACCTCCCAACTTTGTTGCTTCAGACATGAGACAATCAATTATCGAAGAAGAGCTATTACTGACAGGAAATACCCTTCCATCATCCTCAATCTATGGGCAGATAAACATATATTACACATGCATTGTGAATAAAAGAATAAGCAACATGCAGCTTTGTAAAAAACCTTAAGCTCCACTCCATGATCAGAGAACCAGGACATGGTATCCGCTGGGCCATGTACATTGAAAAAAGACCCTCTCAGTTCTTTATGACCCCTTGGATAATGTTCTGCCAGAATCTGAGAACAAATTCATAGCTGTCTACATTATTCAAAGAAGTAGGGAAATGTAAATGTACAAATTTCACTCCAGCGAACTAATTAGAGAAAAGGCAGAAATTGCTGTGAGGAATTGATTGAAAGACGTGACAATTGCACAAATCTTTTACTGTTCTACGTCACAAACTAAATCTTAAAAGAGCTACAAGCTAACAGCTGAGGATGATATGATAAGAGGGGGCCAATATCACAATTCCCGTTAACTCGCTATCCAGGAATGAGCAACATAAAAAAATTAATAAACTTGAAACTTTTGTCATTTAAGGATTTTCATGACTCTTCAGATACTAAATATTTATAGTCAGTGCCCACAAAAGAGGATATATAAGTTGTTATTATACACTATTTGGACTTGTAGAGACTACAACAAATGATATTCCCCAGAGTTTGGCGCATAAGAACTCACAATGATAAATACATAGAAATTAAGAACATGGAACTAACTGTAGGAAAAATGGCACAAGCAAAATGCATCCAGCTCTAGGAGACCAATTTCCTTGAGAATTCAATGATGGCAAAAATTCCCCTATTCAATTTGAAACAAGCAACATCTGCCCAAAAATTCACTTACCAAATATGATTTACATTAAGAAAGCCCAGGTCTAATCAAACAGACAAAAATATGTTAAGTCACCAATTTCCAGTTCTTTTCCCTTTTCATAAAATTTAGGCAAGATAAACATGGTTTCGGCAAAAATTATATAAAAAATGCTTCAGTATGAACACATCAATTCCTGGATAAAACTACTTCCATACGACACCTAGCATTTCACTGATGAAGAACACTGGATTCAAAATGATAGCATTCAGACTCGCTAACTTGGAGCCCTATATATTGCCATAGACGTTGAGCTACTTCATTTGAAACTTCATCTATTGCTTAGTTTATACACTTTTCACTTATCCTATCATAATACATCATAGTACTAACCAAATTGTCAACACAGTGCCCATTGGTCACATTGCACCGGCCACCTCCAGATATTTTGACCTGCCAACAACAGCATTTGAGAAAAATAAAAAAGAAATACGAAACAGCCCAAAACGAAGGATTGTCCAAGAATTTGTAACAGAACACAAACCTTTGACAGAGGTTTCCCCTTCTCAAAAACCAACACTTTCAAATTAGGCGCAATGCTCTTTGCTCTAATTGCCCCAAAAACGCCGGCCGCTCCACCCCCGACTACTACCAACAGCTCTTCTTCTGACTACCCATTGGAGGAACGAAAAAGAAAAAGAAAAAAAAAGAGAGAGAAGGAAATCAAACCTTTTTACTCTGTATGGTTGCTGAGAAAATGTGTACATACATTACCTTGTGAGCTACTGGTATGGCAGTTGCCGTAAACTTTCTTTTCCTTGGGGTTAAAAGGAGATGGCCATAGTTTCTTGTGATACTTGCCCCTTGTGAGAAAACCCCCTTGGAGTGGAAGATGAAGCGCGCCAAACAGAAGCTCATCGGTCACCCCTGCGCTCTTAGTTTGAGTGTACCAGTGAAATCCTATGGGTATGCGGAACAGGATTATGGTAGTGCCTATGGATAATATGGCGGGCTTTTCTTCCTTTTGTTTTCCCTAAGAAGAGTCGGAATTTACACTTGATGCAATCCCCGTGGCGCTAACCTGTCCCGTTGTTTGTCCAGAACTATTTTGGCAAGAACCTCCTTAAAAACTAATAAACATATATTTTAGAAGAATTACTAAATAAGTAATAAATTCTTATACAATATACGAAAGAAATTACAATAATATAAGAATATAAATACAAACTTAAAGATGTAAATTATTTTCAATTATTTCAAAACAATAATGTTTGTAGCAAGAATAGTATATATATATTTAAGAAAAGAGGGATTAATAAATTTTATTAATATCAATAAGATTAGACGTAATAATTATATTTCAAATAAATACAAATAACTAGATATAATCCTAATCTTTAAAGAAAAATCAATTGCTTACATAATAAGTGATTACACATAAGTAAAATAAAAATATAAAATACATTAAGTAACATATTTGTTTAATCTTATAATAAAATAAAATATAAAATATAAACATAATTGCCTATAGTTATCTAATCTAGGTAATTCCTAATATAAACATTTAAATATAAATGAGGCAATGTGTTAATTTGATAAAAAAATAATCACATTTTGAATGAAGTGACCATAGTTGATGAGACAAAGGAAAAAGTATATCATTCTTAAGTAAATACTCAATTGCATCTAATAAATTATATAAGAGTAAATTTTATCATCTAAATAACATTGTCGGGAATAATATAAAAGATATAAATGGTTGAATGATTTTACTTCTCAACATATATATATTGTAAATAAATGACTAGTATTTTTTATGATATGAAAAAAATTCCAAATCCAATGATTTTGTACACTTTAAGATCTTTTTCAAGTTAGCTTATCAGTAGAATTTTAAAACATCATGTACCCCTTTTAAACTCCTTTTACATCGACCATTCCCTCTCGCTCGCCCTTCAATAATGTTCGCACATGACCCAACTCCTCCTCCCACACAGCGCCAGGGTGAGCAGCATCCTGTCATGGAAGCAGTGCATGTCCCTTGCGCAACGCTGCACAACTATGCGTCAACTCAAGCCCATTCATGCAATCTTCCTCACGCACGGCCTCCACCAAAACAACTATGCCATCGCCAAGCTCATCGCCTTTTGTGCTCTTTCCGACGCCGGCGACCTCTCTTACGGATCCCTCATTTTCAGCCAAATCCAGGCACCTAATTCTTTTATTTACAACACCCTCATTAGAGCTTATTCCCGCAGTTCGCAGCCTCAACTTGCCCTGCATTACTTTCAACTCATGCTGAGAGACTGTAACTTATCTCCCGACCACCAATCATTTCATTTCGTTCTTTTAGCATGTGCTAATGCCAAATGGGTGTTCACGGGAAAGCAGATTCACAGTTGGGTAGTTAAAAATGGGTTGGTTTTATTCGATGGTTATGTTCAGACAGCTGTTATGCGGACTTATGAGGAGTGTGAGGTTTTGAATGATGCGCGGAAAATGTTCGATGAAATCCCTTGCTTGGATGTTATCCAGTGGAATGTTCTTATGAATGCGTATGTTAAGTGTAATTTGGAGTCTGAGGCTTTGAGGCTGTTCCGGGATACGTTGGCGGCTGGAGTTGAACCTGATGAATTTTGTGTAACTACTGTGCTTACAGCTTGTGCTCGGATGGGGGCACTTTGGCAGGGGAAATGGATTCATGAGTATGTTAAGAAGAGGAAAGGGATGGAATTTGATGTGGTCATCGCGACGGCACTAGTTGATATGTATGCCAAGTGTGGGTGCATAGAGATGGCTGAGGAAGTCTTTGTGAGAATGCCTAAAAGGAACGTGTTCTCATGGGCAGCCATGATTGGAGGGCTGGCAGTTCACGGATATGCCGGGAAGGCTATTCGTTGCTTGACGAGGATGCAGGTAGAGGATGGGCTGAGACCAGATGGGGTTGTCCTTCTTGGGGTTCTAGTGGCATGCACACATGCAGGACTCCAAGAGGAAGCACAATTGCTGCTGGATGACATGGAAGCTCGATATGGCATTAGACCCAGGCATGAGCACTATAGTTGCATGGTGGACTTGCTGTGTAGAGTGGGTCGATTGGATGAAGCACTTGAGCTCATAAGAAGAATGCCAATGAGGCCTCTTGCTTCTGTATGGGGTGCTTTGCTCAGTGGTTGTCGAATTCATAATAATGTTGATCTTGCAGAGCTTGCTGTTGAAGAGCTTCTACTGCTTGCAAATGATGACGGGGCAGAAGAAGATGGAGCTTATGTTCAGCTATATAACATATATTTGGGTGTGCGGAGAGGTGAAGACGCACGTAGGATACGGCGGATGATTGGCGATAGAGGACTTAAGAAAACACCAGGATGTAGTATGATAGAGGTGGATGGCAGGGTGAATGAGTTTGTTTCAGGAGATTTATCTCATTTACACAGAGGTCAGATACATGCTATGCTAGAGCTACTATCCCCCGAGTCAGTTTAAGACCCTTGTTAGAATGAACTGAAGGACCTATACTGATGCAATTATAGTTTGAGTTGCAAATTCTTATTCAACGAATTGCTAATGCTAAATGAGCTTTAAAATTGTGATTTATGGTTGAGCAATATTCCACCATTGACACAACTGTACACATAAGTAATGTAGGATTAAATACCCATACCATAACATGTTCCTTTACTTCAATGTGGGTCTGGACATCTTGCTTTTAGTATGAATATGACTTATCCAAAATTATAAGAGTTCTAAGGGAGATTTGAATTCTAATACCATGTAAGGAAGGTCGAAATTCACCCAAAAACTAATTCATGAAGTGGACAGAAATATCCAGATTGAATAAAGCACACAATTTTATACCTTAATAATATAAAATTAAACATTCACATAACCTCACATTTGTCAAATGAAACTCAAAGAAGATTAGTGTAGAAGACAATGAATCCCAGGTATTGATACCTTCGGCCAAAAGCCCAAGTCCGTGTTGGTGGCCCTTTATTAGCACTTTACTGGCCCCATATTCCCGTTATTGTTGATTTTCTTTATGGGTTTTCCCATCACGGAAACATGCTTACTTCTCACGGCCAATCTACGGCAAGTACCAAGTACATGGAGAATTATTTCCTTCTGCCACTTCTATGGGTGCAAGTTAGTGGCCTTTCAAGACAATCAGGAAGAATAAGATGAAGATGTTATTGTTGATATTTAACGATGATACTGAGGAAACGGCTCTAGTTTTTGTTTTCAATTTGCTGAAATGTTATCTCGCACATGAACAGGAGAAAAATCCTGGAAAGAATGCCCATAATTTGATGGTGGTGCGTGTGTTTATCTTTTCAGTTTACACAACATTTCTCATTTTTGCCGTCTACAATCTCATCTCAGCTTTTGTTTTAGTTTATAGATTTTAACGATTTCGTTATGCATAATAGCAGCTCAGTTGTTCTCCCACAACAGATACAGATCCCTACCGCACGTTGATTTATATTTTATGCTACCCTTGTGGGGATGAACTAAGAAATATATTGATCTGAAACATTTCAAGGCACAAAATTTCAAAAACTTGGCAGCAAAATTTGGAAGACAGTTACTTTCCTGCATCCGCCACCACTCCATTGCTCCAATGTTTTGAGTTATAGACTACGGTTCTTCCAGCTAGACAAGCAAATCCAAAACTGAACACACACCTTCCTCACAGCCCCGGCCCAAGGACGCAGTTATAAGGGGTATGAGGCTACGTTGTGTTGTTTACTTGTACTGCAATTGTAAAGTCGGATTAACATTCGGGTGATTCCCCTGATGAAGTGCACAGTAAGAGTATTGTTAGATTAACATATACGAAATCTTTATCCATATCTGTGTATAAAGCTAGATAGAGTGTGCTAAAGAGCGCAAGAAGCTTTTTGATTTATGTATCACGAGGAGGAAATGGTCGTCTAAATATTTGCTTACTTTGTTGACAAAGAAATAGCAGCATCAACAATACTTGTTGAGAACCAGAAAAAGGTATTAAGAAACGCTGTGAGATGCAAAGGATTCTAAGTAAGTAGAAAAACTGACCCTCTGGCGATGAACGAACCACAACAACATGCATATCCAATTTGTTGGGAGGAAGCTGTAAGCGGAGAGGATAAAGTTTCCCATTCAAGGGATTGCGGGAACAGACGAGGATATCACTTAGTCCTGTCTCTTCCTGCAACTTTTCCTTCAACTCCGCCACGCTATTCCCCTTGAACGGGAAGGAAAGTACGTCTTCATCATCAGTGTCTCCATTTTGATCAGCTACGTTATAAGAGATTATCCTGCCTTCCCTTTTTGGCGATGGACTATCTAACCCATTACTCACCTGCATTTACAGAATCGCCAAGATCACCAATTTAAATGCCATAAATTAGTTGCTAAACATCAACTTTATATAGTAACATGTTATGTTATGCAATAAACATTTACATCATTACTTGGTTGTGTAGGATCTGATGCTCAAATCCAACGTTTGCAACACAAATCAATTGAGAAGGGTTAGATTGGTTAGTAGATACCCTTTGTTTGACATTTTTTAATCATTGTATCTTTAGTTCCGGATACGTAAATATATCAATATGACTATAATTTTCATTCCATGGGAGCATCAAAGAAGCCATAAAAGAAAAAAAACCGAACCTCTTCTCTGCTTTTAGGGGAGTGGAGTTCAATTTTGAAGCTTTCTTCTGAAGAGGAAGAAGACGCTAAATGCTTTGGTAGAGATGGCACTCGAATTTGCACCACGTCCACATCCCACAAAATCCAATCCTGTGTGGTAGTTCGTTGTGGAATATCGTGCGTGACTGAGTTCCGCCAAGGTGGAACGCCGCCATTTGCCCGCAAGAATTGACCATAACGCGTCTTGAGCCTAACCTGGTATCCTTCTCTAATGGGCTCCCATTCCACCGATGAATCCAATCTTTTTGGCAGTGTTTGTACAACTTTCTTGCCCGTCATTCCCAGAAGAAAGGACTCGTTGGAGGCTGTCAGGTATTTTCCGTAACAACTTCTGAAGCGTAAAAATTTACGATTCTCACCGATCTCCACGGTCCATCGAGCATTCTTGACCGCGCCATTGCGCTCTTGGCACACAGACTCTTCATCCTCCTCGGCTAATAAGAACTTGTCATGGTGGCTCCGGAAACGTACCTCTAAGGCCCTTTTGAAGAGTTCCATCTAGTCTGAAGCTATTAGATCAAAAGTTGCACGTACAATCAAAGATCTGAAACTATATGACTCGCTGAGAAAGGCGTAACGTGAAAAGAAGGGTAATAGGGATCTTAGTTTGATTTGGTTTCTACCTGATTTTGAAGAAGCAAATGAACCAAAGCAATGTTTGATGGTGTTAAAGAGGACAGGAAATGTAGGAGGCAAAAGGTTTCCCGTTGCGATAAAAGCTGAGGAAGCGCTGGAATTCGGGTTGTAAAGACTAGGATATCTGGGTGATTTAGTAAGGAACTGTCACGATGACAAGGACATGAAAATCGACTGGACGTTCGGAACAGATACCCTCCTCCGCGCCAGAGGGCATCATGGTTTGGCAAAGTGGTTCGGGAACACCGTGGGATGAACCACAGCTGTCCCTGCCCGTCGGCATTATCTAATTATAGCACAAAATTCATGTGTGGTTCCTGACACTTGTTCAGTTAATTGTACTTTTATCCAAGGAAACTGATAAAAATGTACGCCCATGATCGAGTAGCTATTCTGATATGGGACTGTTTTCCTTCTTATATTTTAACTTTCATCATATGAAGTGTCAGCTGTTAGAAAATCTTGCCTCAGTAGAGGCTATTTTTAGGATCAAAGCACCAACCATGGAGAAAAATAATGGGTTTCGAAAAATAATGTATGAAGTAGTTAGAGAGCGTACCATTTTTCTCCATCTTTCTTCAGTTTTGGGTAGGCCCTACCCTTCTTTCTATGCTCTTCCAAGCTTGATGAGGCAGCCAAGCTGTTGCTAAATGGGAAAGTGATTTTGTGCACTACTAAGCTTTCTCTCACACCAGTTACAAGAAGGAAGTGTCGTGTTTGTGTTCGTGAATAAGGCCTGCCTTTTAATTCGGTAGAGATTGATGACATGGTGAAAATGCCCTGTGGGACATTTTCCCACTATCAAGTACAGTAAATAAACAAATCACCACATATATTATTTTCTTCCTGCAACAAGCTACAATATGTGTATAAGGAGAGCTAGAGAGGGGACTTAGCAAATAATAAATTGCGTCCATACAAATAGATTGACTCATTACAATCTATGAGATAGACAAAGGCTTACACTAAACACTAGCAAATAGGCAATAAGGGCAACACAAATGTGTACACTCTGTGCACAACTACAATGGACCAGAGGATCATATCAGACAACCACGATAGGGAATATTAGTTTATGCTCATTGGTATAAGTCCACATAATATGGACTCATGCAATGAGCCAACATCAGCTTTAAAGCGCATTGGCTTGCATGAAAGGTGTCCACCCATCTCGCCATTTTTTTAGCAGTGTATAGAGATCTTTTGGTTAGGTTTGATAGGCTTCTTGTCACCATTTTCGTCTGTGTAAGGGAAAGGGAACGCTGAGCGTGAGGGCTCCATGGCCGATAATCTGCATAGCAAGTAGGACGTGCTTCCCTCCATGGGGTAGTAGCCTAGTGGCGGCTACTGGTTAATTACCAGATGCCCAAGAGGGGTGGAGTGCCAAGGACAACAAAATTTAAATTCATAACATCATCTGTGGAGTGCCAAGGGGACCATAATACATAGTTGAACATCATTTCTGAAGGCAAGACAAAGAATAAGCTAACAGATTCATGGCGATTCTTATGCAACTTATTACACATAACATCATGTTGTTTCAAAGCACCACCTTTGAAGGCTTTGATCTCATTTCATACATAAGATGTTAAAAAAGGTTGTAACACCAGTATGACAATTTTATAAACATTTAGGTAAATTATTGTTGAAGGAATTCAACTAAGTCACATAATCCACATACAAATTGAATACACAAATATAAGAACATTCACACCCAAACATAATATATTTTAGAGGTTTGAAACATCATAATGTCTTACGTCTCCTGTAGTCTTTTCTTAATAGATTTTCTTATACATTTTCTCTCAAACAAATATCTCATGAATTCTCTCATCAACTAGAATCCATGAGAGTGGTCATTTCCAACAATTAGCTCTCATGGGGACTTTCTCAACTCGGTCATTAGGTTTCTTTATACTTTCACTATTTATAAAGAAATCTTAAAAGAATTTTAGTTGAGCACTACTAAAAAAACCTATTTCTATAAAAGGATAAGAATCCTAACCCGATACTATCAGAAAACCCACTATTTAGAAGATATTTCATAGATCTACAATTACATAGAGATACATGATTGTAATGACAACCATACTCTTTAACCTAATTATTCCATCAATCTTAACAATTATGTCCTAGTACATTGTTATTGGGTGTGAGCATTTTTAGACAATAGTTATTACCAATGATCAAATTTGTGAAAAGAAAAAAGAAAAGAAAAAATAAAGATTCAAGTCAACTAATTACCTAAGAAGTACAACAACTAAACACAAGCGTTTTAACAAAAAAATAAGGATATAAATTGTAAATGTAACGTGTCTAGTTAGAACTCACCCAGGCCTAATGTGTCCATGAAAGATGCTGAAAAGTGTTCCTTTCCAAAGGAAGCCCACTAATGCAAAGATACAACTTGTCACTTAATCCTCCCAACAAATCAATGATTTAACTCTTAGAGAATGCAAGACATGTAATGGGATGGCAACACACATTTTCTTATCACATAAAGAAACACAATGCCTAGCTTACTCAAGGAGAGAATCATACCACATACTAGAGACTTTAAAAAAAGTGTGAAGCAATGTTTAATCATTGGGTGTAGAATTATCACTTTTTCTCTTTTTAGCTTCAGCCTTGTGACTACTTAGCATTCTAAAATTGTAAGCTAAGTAGCACACTTGTTATCTTTTACTCATTGAATACATCTATACAATTTCAAACCATCCTTTTTAACTTTTTGTCAACTTTCACTTGGTATCAAAAGCCTCTCCTTGAAACTGTTCACCTTCCTTTTTTTTTTTTTTTTTTCCAAGAACCATCTTGTTCATTACCTTATTAGATGGCTAAAATCAACAAGAAGCCTCTTTACCATTTCCCAATTCCATTAACATCCATAACTTTGCAAGTATTCAACAAATAAAAGACAAGTATCTTGCATAGATAAGTCAAATCAAGTCCTTGTTACAAACCCAAAAGCTTTATGGATTTTGCACTAGTAAAATCGAGTCATCCACCCAACTTGCTCCCTTTAATGGTGAATCTAATGAAGACAAAAAGGTGAACCCCACCTATGAATCTTAGAGCCAAACTGACAATTTGATGAAGGCTTGGCCCATTGGAACCCTCTCATTAGAAGTGTTGGGTCACATTTTTTATTAGAAAATTTAACTCAATGAGCTATGCAACCATTTTGCATAAAAAACCGAGTCAAGGGAATTTGATCTCCTTTCTTAGTTGCACCACTAAAGCCTCTCCTTGCTTTCCTAAATAAATTCAAAGGACTCTTTAGTCAACTTAGTTCTATTAGTAAACTCTTATTTAACTTTAGAAAAACATTATGCCTTCTTGAATGCTTAGGACAAGAATAGAAAGCCTTTATAATAGCTAAATTCAAACCTCTTGTGTTGGGCTTCAATGAATTTGTCTCCCAACTATAAGCATTTGACACCTACCTTAGTTGATATATGGCACCAATACAAAGGAAGAACATTGCTTTCACAACTCAAAAAACTCAAAATAGGAATCATTTTGAAAGAGTCAAAGGAAAAAATAGACCATCTAGCTTTTTCTCTCAAGGAAGATGTTTCAATTAGGTCACCCAAATCAACAAAGGTAGTCAACATAAATAACACCAACAATAATTTAAGAGGTCTTCCTCAAACCAATAATGGTCAAGAGAAGGATGCCTATTGTTCATATATCCAATTTGCAACAAAAAAGGCCGATCATCCCTCCAATGTTAGTTAAGGTTTGACCACTCTATTCAAACCAATGATGTTCCACAAGCCTTAACCACTCTTACCATCAATGAGCTTGCCAAGAGAGATTAGGTGGTTGGCTTAGTGGCCAACGCTCCCATTACTAATGATGTGGGCAAGTTAAAAACAACTTCTCCTTAAACTAGAATAGACATAACACGTGTAGAGAATGGCAGGGATATCCCTATTACTTATATTAGTTACTCTAGTTTGATGAATGAGTTAATTCCACTAAAATAAGTTCTTGTAGCTTTAGATATAACTAACAATTTGCTCTGTTTTACAAAGCTAACCATTGTTTTTTCTTACAAAATCAAATTTAATGACTTTGGGTTTTCTATAAAGTACAAGATAGGTAGACACATCTTTCTAAAGAAAATTAGAATGGGTAACTTGTATGTGCTATCATATTATCCTTGTCATGCTTATCATGTTTGGAGGCAACAACAAGTGGATATGAATGTTTGGAATTAGTGATTAGGTTATACAAATTTTGAAGTTGTCAAGCTCTTATAGCCATGGGAAGCATCTATGTGACTAACAAAAATGTTACATTTTGCAACTCTTGTTACATAAAGCGAGAGTAACAGACTTCTATTTCCTCAATCCCAATCAAGAACTACTTTTCCTTTTGAGAAAATTCACTTTGATGTATGGTGATCTTTTCCAATTAACTTTCTTGTGGATGACTTTACACTTTTAACATGGGTACATTCACTTAAACAAAAATCCCAAGACTTTGAAGTATTTATTGAGTTTAAACAAATGATGGAAAAATAATTTGAAAACCCCATTAAAATTGGAAAAAGTGACAATAGGGGTGAAGTCTTGAATTATAATTTTACCACCTTTTTCAAGGCCAATAGGATTTCACATCACTTATCTTATCTCTATATGCTATAGTAAAATGGGATTGCAAAAAAAAAGAAACACATAAATGTTATTAAACTTGCATGAGCTATGATGATAAAAGCTAGTGTACCACAAAATATTAGGTGGATGTAATTTTAATAGTAGTTTTCTTAATTAATGTATTACATGGTCCTATATTAGATAATATCTTTCCATTCAAATGATTGTATGGAAAAAAAAGTGTGATTATTTCTTTTTTAGAATGCTTAGTTGTGGTTGCTTCCCATTTCTAAAGAATATTGTTCCAGATAAGTTGTTTCCAAGGTCCTTTGAATGCATATTTCTTCAATATAACCCTAGTCACAAGGGCTAATGTTCCCTGCCACCTTGTCAAAATCCCAACTCCTTAAAGATGCAAGCTACATATGCACAAATTTCAATCTCTCTACACACATTGAAGATTGATTGATAGGTCATGAAGTCATCCATGACACTTTTTCTTTGCACAAGAATAGCAAGCAATAGTTCACAATAAATAATTATGAAGCCTCAACCTTTTACAAGTGGCCTCTCCCTACCTCCCATGAATGTGCCTTATTAGTCCAATCTAAATGGATAGCTCATTTAACAATGACCAGTCAACAAGCACATGGAATTTGAAAATGAAGATTTTAAAAGTTTACTCCTAACATTTAAAGTTGGTGATGTCTTCCTTGAATGAACTCATATGACATTAAAAGCCAACGCTATTAATGATCAAGCAATTAATGGTAGCCATCCCTCCAATAGAGGAGAAAGAAACCAAGACCAATTGGAAGTTCTCGCCATCTCTCCTTGTGTTGCCTAATGATCAAGCAACTAGTAAAGGTCCCATAGACAAAGGAGAGAGAAACCATAACTAGTCAACCTCCTCCAAAACTCCAACCCATTTAACACAAACTCGAAGTCATTCATTTATCATAAAACCAAATTTGAAATATGCATTGATTTGTAATAAGTCTATTCTTTCTCTCCCATCAACTCTACAAGTAGTGTTAAAGGACTTTAGATGGCACTTAACTATGGAAAATGAATGGCTGCCATTGAAAGAAATAATACTTGGTCACTAGTCCCTTGGTGTGATGCTACAAATATTGTGAGATGCTATTGGGTGCTCAAATATAAGCTTAAACTTGACGATTCATTGAATAGATTGAAGATGTGAGTTATAGCTAAAAGCTACCATTAAGAGGAATGCATAGATTTCTTGGAGACATTTAGCCCTATAGTGAAAAGTGTGTGTAATTTTTTTTTTTGTTAATTGCAATAGTTAAATAATGGGCTTTATTGTAATATGAGATAAACAACACTTTTTCTCCACGTACAACTTTTTAAACTAGTTTTCATGGGGCAACCATTAAGATTTTTAAGTATTATTTATCTTAATCATGTATCACTTTATGGCCTAAAATAGGCTCTACGTGCTTGGTACAACCATTTGACATTTTGTTTTGTAGATTTAATTCAAGTGCAATATTCATAATTCATTTTTGTTTACTATGCATTCCAACAAAGTAGATATTTAGATCCCACTGCATGTAGATGATCTTATTATCACTAGGAATTTACCACCAACATCTTGCATTGTTTGAAACAGTGTTGGCAAAGGAATTCTTTATTAGCAAAACACCCAACATATTCCACTATTATAGAGACAATATGTAATGGATATATTGAAAAGGGTGAACATGGAAAATTGCAAACCCTTTTGTACACTTGTTGAACTTAAACAACTTCTCATTAAAGGAGGAGTAAATCTATCA
This sequence comes from Casuarina cunninghamiana, assembly GCA_028551485.1. NCBI lineage: Eukaryota > Viridiplantae > Streptophyta > Magnoliopsida > Fagales > Casuarinaceae > Casuarina > Casuarina cunninghamiana. The sequence goes on from CM052364.1 coordinate 16,158,825, forward strand.
TAAGAACTGTCACTTTACAAAAGTTTAATGGGAACTTTATAGAATTTAACTTTAATGCAACCTAACTTGTCTTTTTCAATTAATAAACTCTATCAAACTATGTGAGCCCCTATAGTCTTTAACTTTTATAGCCTTAAGTGTATATTGCACTATTTGCATGGGATTGTAAACTATAGATTAAAGATCCACTTAAATAGTATCTTGAGAGTATATGGATATAATAATGTAGATTAAGGTGGGTGTCCCATACTGGTTTCTATTTTCTTCCTAGGAGGAAATTGCATTTCTAGAGTGCAAAATGCTAGCCTATAGTATCACACTCCTTGACTGAAGTGGAATACTAATCCTTAGCAACACTTGTTGCCGAGGAAACCTAGATTTCTTTTGCTCAAGGACATCAAAATAATGTAACCTAAACTAACCATTCTCTTTTGTGACAATATGTCAACACTTAATTTAACTACAAAGCCAATCCTTCATAGAAAGTCAAAACATATTGAGATGCTACCATTTTATATGGGAAAAGATAGCTATTGAAGACAATCATGACAAAATATGTTCCCTTGAGCGAACATGGCCATGCTTAACAAAGCCATTCCTTGATTTGTTTGAATGTCCTTGCAACAAACTAGGAGTGTGAATCTAATGTGTCTAGTTAGAGCTTTTCCATACTTTATGTGTCTAGGAGAGATGCTAGAAAGTGTTTCCCCCCAAGGAATCCCACTAATTCATTGACACAACTTGTCATCTCATATTCCCAACAAGTTAATGATTGAATGCAAGACACGTAATGGGATGGTGACATGTTTTTCCTCATCACATAGAGACACGTAACGCCTGGCTTACTCGAGAGAAACATACCAAAGACCATACACTCTAAAGAAAGCCTGAAGAAATGTTAAATTATTGTGTATAGAATTATTACTTTTTGTCTTTTTAGCTTTGGCCTCGGCATTGCTTATCACCATAAAGCTATAACCTAAGCAACACATACTTGTTCTCTTTTACTCATTTATTTTACTTGCATCCAATGACATTCATAGTTGTCTTTTACTTATTGAATACACCTATACGGTTTCCAATCATTCTTCTTGACTTTCTATTTTAACTTTCATTTAAACAATCAAGAAAGGTTAAAAGAAAGCTTTGAGAGACTAATGAATTACAGCTTGGAACAGTCTCAAGAAAGCAGTCGTTTTGCCGTTCTCAAAGAAATCCTACTATTGACAAAGGTGCTTTGACTGGAAAGGAACTAATCACACCAGCACAAGACATATGCATGCAAGTACAAAGATTTAGTGGTTTGGCCACAAAAGATACCCTGTGTTTACTATCGGGGACAAACTCTCTTCTCCGTTAATTTTATTTGGATATTTCTGGATATATCTAGCACTCGCTCAAATCTCTCTTCACAACAGAATGCAAGTTGTGCGCACTTTTGTCACACCCCAAGTCTCCCTCTCCTATTCAATCTAGACTCTTTCACTTAAGAGTACCTTTTTGACCTTAAGATTGTCTTGTTATGTAACGCTATGTAACCATTAGGGCTGTCACTTGGAAGAGCTGTTGTTTGCAGCTTAGCCGTGTAATCATTTTTTTTCCCCTCTCTCGGGACGAAATCGCAACTTTTTTTTTTGGTGGGGGGGAGACTAGAACAATGATTTATATGGTTTTTTTTTTCTTTACGGGTAACCCTAAAATTTGCTTCGGTCTACAACAACCCAAATAGTTTAAGTCAGATGGAAGGACGCTTTTGTCTTGTGCTGCTTTTGGTTTGCCGGAATTGAACCCACTAGGGGTTGGCTTTCTTTTTCAGAATATTTAACTTTGAAGGTCAACTTAGTGCAATGTTCATGCCGGCAAAATCCACCGCAGAGTTTGAAGATCAAAATGTCAAAACCTGGTGACATGCGTCCGGCGGTTTAAAAAACACTAACTTGGCGGTGGGAGAATAGCTGACTCCCAGAAAATTGTTTCCGCTCTCGATTGTATCTGTGCCTTCATGTTCATTTAGTGCTTCGGACGATAATACAGCGAGTGGATTTCTCAACTCTATATAGAGGGAGATTCAAGGGCGAGTTTTGTCGTTGTTGTTTGCAGTTTGTTGGCTTTTCAGAGAGATGAGAGGGGTTCTTACTATCACCTTGGTGCTTTCTCACATGTTGCTGCTCACTGATTATATCCTTTCACATCCCGTGTGCCTTAATATGAGTGGGTATCTCTCTTTTTATCTCCAAAGTTAGTTCCCTCGACACATGGTTTTTTTTCTCCTTTTTTGCTTCGTCTGGTTACCGGAAAATGACATGCACATATATATGAAAACTGGGAATCAAATGGAGCGTTAATATAATCATTATCTAGGCTCAGATTTCTATTTTCTTCTTCTGTTTCTGAGTTGACTGATTTGATTTTTGTTTTTCTGAATAGGATCACCTTTTGCCCCAAAGACTCCTCTTGTTTTCTGTCAATACAGCGGGAGCGTTTGCTGCAACTCCGCTGAAGACAAGCATTTGCGGAATCAATTTGAAGCAATGAACGTCTCTGATGATGGCTGTGCTTCTCTTCTGAAATCAATACTCTGCGCGGTACAACGGTCTGCCCAGTTTTATAACAATTGCTTTTAATTGATCTTTGACTGCCTTTCCCTGTAGATATTATTATTTCTCCATGTTGCTCTTGACAGAATTAGGCCCCTCTTTCATGCTAGCTTCTGATTTTCATTTTTTATTCTTATTTTTTTATTTTTTTAAAAATAGTGTTCGTGACTGAGTTGTCCCTTTTACATTTTGTCGTAGTTACTGCTATTTATCGTGTTGCCCTTGATTGTCACCAAGTGTGCTTGGTTTTTCACTCGTGACCTGATGACTAGAAAAGGACTCCTGACAGCTTCAGAAATAATTAAAACGTGCGGCATACATGAAAACATTACGTTGGCTTTCCTGTCTTAGTTTTGACATGTAAAATAGTACTTGTGGCGCTGTCTATGCCAAGTTGTACTGCTGTGAAGGTAAGAAATTTAAAGCATCTCTAAAAAGATTAAAATTTAAGATTTGCCTAGTAAGATTTAAAATATTAAATATAAAGTACTAGATAAAAGTAAAAAAAATACCATATTTTAATCCTTATAAAAATTTGTAAATGCGGAAATCAATCTTTAGTTTAAGTGGATATCTTCTAATCTTATTTCAAAAACACTGACTTGCAACTTTTCAAAAATGAAGCCTTTCTTTTCCTTAACCAGAATAATATACTTATATATATGAGTTAGAGGATAAGACTTAACTCTAACTTTATATATTATCCAATTACCCCTACTCATCACAATTCTATTTGGCTAGCCATGACTTACACTAGCCAATCTATATTTCAAACTTATGAACCAACTTAATATAACTTACTTAAAGTAAGCCTAAAAATTAGGCTAACAATGAAAACATTTTTCTCACGTCTCTAACATGTGCAAGGCAGAGATGTGATCAGTTCTCAGCGGAGCTATATCGACTTAATCGGCACCGCGGAAGTTTCCTGTTCTCTGCAATGCTTCCGTTTCTGCAAATTCAACACAAGTCACCAAAGTGGACTTTTGTTCAAAGGTTTGGGATGAATGCAAAAATGTGTCCATATTAAATTCTCCCTTTCCATTGCATGGTGGAATGCCACTTAATGGTACTTCCAAGCTGGCTGATTTATGGCAGTCAAAAAGTGCTTTCTGCAATGAATTCGGTGGTGCTTCTGACACTGGAGGGTTTTGTTTTGATGGTGGACCAGTTGTGCGATCACATCGTGAAAATTTAAGCCCACCAGAAGGTATATGCCTCGAGAAAATGGGGCATGGATCCTACCTTAACATGGTAGCTCATCCTGATGGGTCAAATCGTGTTTTCGTATCTGACCAACCAGGCAAGATATGGTTGGCAACAGTTCCTGGGGAGGGATCAGGAGAACTATTAGCACTTGATGAATTAGATCCTTTTCTTGATTTAAGTGATCGAGTGTATCACGACGGTGACCTTGGGATGATGGGAATAGCATTTCATCCAAACTTTCAACAGAATGGCCGATTCTTTGTTTCTTTTAACTGTGATAAGGTGAAGTGGCCAGAATGTTCCGGAAGATGTTCATGTAACTTAGATGTGGGATGCGATCCTTCAACGCTAGACCATGGCAAGGGGGCCATCCATGTCAATATTCTAGCGTCATTTCAGAATTTACGGCTAATGGTACCACCCTGCAACCTTCCTCGGTAAAGTCCTTGCATTTAAGGAGTCATTTCTCATAATTATATCACTTGGTGGTTTCAAATGTACCTCTCCCCCCTTTAATTACAGGTAAAAAGTGTTAGACCCAAGGAAGTTAGAAGAATATTCACTATGGGTCTTCCATTTGCTAATCATCATGCTGGTCAGATTCTCTTTGGACCTCAAGATGGCTACCTGTATTTCATGATGGGAGATGGTGGAAGCAGTGGTGATCCATACAATTTTGCGCAAAACAAACGGTCCTTGCTTGGAAAGATTATGAGGTTGGATGTAGATAACATGCCGAGTAAGTACTGGCAAAATGTATTATTTTAGGCTAGTATACTTTTTCCCATCTTTGGTCACGATCTTTAGATATTTGGTTTCAGTCTTTTGCTTTTCTCTTCAATGCATCTGGTTTTCCATGGTTCTACTTGTTAGTGTTATAGTTTAATCTCCAACACCCCTTAGAAGCCATATTACTGAATAGCCTTCACTTTAAGCTCTTATTTTTTCTCTTGTTTGCCCGATGTGGGAGTACTTTTTCCAACGCTATTTTTTCTTAGATGCCACTGTTAGTTTTATAGTTTGGAGCGTGTGGATCCTACTGCCATGCTAATTAGTTCTAGAGGGCCAACTAAGGCCCTTAATTCTATACTACTCATGTGAGACATTCATCAGTTCATGATGTGCTTTTTCAATATATATTCTTATGGCTGTGGGGGTAAGTCAGATTTTGCTTTTCAGGGGAGAACTTTGGTTATAATAAGAACAGCTTTCGAGAGTTTTGTTCCAATGGAGGACAGAGGAGCTTCTGAATGTTTTTAATTTTGGAATAAGTTTAACTAAATTGATGCTTCTCGAATGACCTTTGGATTTCCAACAAGGCTTAGATTTCCAGTATTTATTTGAAGTACCATAGATGTGTGTCCCTGATATCAAATAAATGAAGTGCAATTAAATCCTACTTGTTTGATTCATTATTGTTGCAAAAGGACTGTATATTTCAAGCACATAAAAACATTGCAGCAGATGCAACATATCTTGAAGGTTATAGGTCATTCTTTATTTTGCGGTTCTTATTTGGGCATCTTATTTGCAATATATTGCAGCAGATGCAACAGCAATTCCTGACCTTGATCGATGGGGAAATTATTCTGTACCGAGTGATAATCCATTTGCTAAAGACAAGGAATTGCGGCCTGAAATTTGGGCATTAGGATTTAGAAACCCCCGGCGATGCAGTTTTGATTCAGAAAGGCCTTCTTACTTCCTGTGTGCAGATGTTGGCCAGGTGACTTTCTTTTTCCAAGTTTTGTTGCTTTACACACTTGCAGAGAGACATACACAAATCAGAAGACATTTGCAGCTCCTTTTTGTTTCTGTATGGTTATCCACTACTTTTATCTTATAGGAGCAATATGAAGAGGTGGATGTAGTGACCAAGGGTGGAAACTATGGATGGCGTGTTTATGAGGGTCTCCTAGAATACAATCCCCCAAATTCTCCTGGGGGAAACACGACTGCTACCTCCATTAATCCAATCTTCCCTGTAATGGGATACAACCACTCTCAAGTGAACAGCAGTGCAGGAACTGCATCAATCACAGGTGGCTACTTTTACCGGTCCAACACTGATCCTTGCATGTATGGAAGGTAATTTGACGTTGCTCATCTGATTTTATGGGCATTTAGTCCACCCAATTCTACACATTTCATCCCTCCTTGATTTTTGTCTGTCATTTAGAAATTATTAAAAACTAGTTTGACATGAGTATTTTGCATTGTGAATGCATCTACACAGGTACCTTTACGCAGATCTGTACGGCGGTGGTTTTTGGGCAGGTGCGGAAACCCCCAAAGATAGCGGTAACTTCAGTAGCAGTCAGATCCGATCGGTTGTGCCCAGGACTCTCCGATCCAGTGCAGTGCTGAAGCAAGGCATCGCATATTCTCTTTGGTGAGGATAATAGGAAAGATGTGTTCATCCTAGCCAGCAGTGGGGTGTACAGAGTTGTTCGTCCTAGTCGCTGCGGCTACAATTGCTCCAAAGAAAACTCTACAGCTCTTACTCGTCCATATCCTGCTTCTCCTTCTCCTTCTCCTTCTCCTTCTCCAAACTCAGCTGGCAGGCGATTATGCAATCCTTTGACAGAGTCGATGCCCCTAATTTTATCATTGCTGCTTCTTGCATTCTGTAGTTAAAAGGGCTTCTCTTTCTTGGTTACTTGCTTTGCCATAGCGGTGCTTTGTTTTACACCAGTTGCCTCATTTGGCATGCTTCCTTGTAATTTTGGGTTTTCACTTCCCAAAGTTGTAACATGTTTAACAAGATTAGGTACTGGTAATGTGGGCCCGTGCCGGGCCTTTTTCTTCAACCTCCATTTCTGGCAGGGAACGTTAACAAACGAAGGGCGGCGGGTTCTTTAGTCTAATCCGCAGTAGTTCTACTGCGAAGATGTGTACAGTCTCCTTGTTTCCTTCGCAAGTCGATACGTTTCCATCTTCTTCCTTCTCTGTCCCATTGTTGCCCCTCAACAGGGCCAATAATTACAGCACTTTATCCTTCAAGAAGCACAGAAGAAAACCCAGAAGCCGATTCGTACTTCTCTCTGTTTCAGCTTCCTCGACGGCGAAAGATGTCTGGCGAAGAACGCCGTCGCATAAAACGACCCCGTTATCACCTTCTCACCACCAGGCGTACCAGAGACATTCCAGAAAGCAAGACCCCGTGCACTTGGATCACAGCGTGGATATGGAGGAGCTCTTGGACTCCATCGGACAGACCCAAAACGAGCAAGAGCTTTACGCTCTGTTGTCTCCGTACAAAGGACGACAGCTCTCAATCCGTTTCATGGTTTCGCTGCTCTCGCGTGAGTCCGATTGGCAGAGGTCGCTAGCGCTGCTCGACTGGATTAACGAAGAGGCTTCATATTCGCCCTCGGTGTTCGCGTACAACGTGGTCATGCGGAATGTGCTTCGCGCGAAGCAGTGGGAGATCGCCCAAGGGCTGTTCGAGGAAATGCGTCAGAGAGCGCTCTCTCCCGATAGGTTCACTTATTCGACACTTATTACTTATTTTGGGAAGGAGGGTATGTTTGATTCTGCGCTGGGCTGGCTTCAGAAAATGGAGCAAGATCGTGTGTCTGGGGACCTTGTTTTGTATAGTAATTTGATCGAGCTTTCTCGAAAGTTACATGATTATTCGAAGGCTATATCAATCTTTTCGAAGTTGAAAGCGGCCGGTATTACGCCAGATCTTGTGGCTTATAACTCGATGATCAATGTGTTTGGTAAAGCTAAGCTTTTTCGAGAAGCACGTGTTCTTATTAATGAGATGAGGGCACTAGGTGTTGTGCCGGATACAGTGAGCTATTCGACGCTTTTAACTATCTATGTCCAGAACCAGAAGTTTGTTGAGGCACTTTCGGTTTTCTCTGAGATGAATGACGTGAAGTGCCCGCTAAACCTTACGACGTGCAATATTATGATTGATGTTTATGGGCAGCTGGATATGGCGAAGGAAGCTGACAGGCTGTTTTGGAGCATGAGGAAGATGGGAATTGAACCTAATGTTGTTAGTTACAACACCCTTTTGAGGGTTTATGGTGAGGCTGAGCTTTTTGGGGAAGCCATCCATCTTTTCGGTTAATGCAGAGGAAGGATATTGAGCAGAATGTCGTTACCTACAACACCATGATCAAGATTTATGGGATGACTCTTGAGCATGAAAAAGCTACGAATCTTGTGCAAGAGATGCAGAAGAGAGGTATAGAGCCAAATTCGATTACGTACTCTACGATAATATCTATATGGGACAAGGCTGGGAAATTGGACCGGGCAGCAATGCTGTTTCAGAAGCTGAGGAGTTCAGGAGTTGAGATTGATCAGGTCCTTTATCAGACGATGATTGTGGCTTATGAGAGGGCAGGCTTGGTTGCTCATGCCAAGCGTTTGCTGCATGAACTCAGGCGCCCAGACAATATCCCCAGGGAAACCGCAATTAAGATTCTTGCTGGAGCAGGTCGGGTAGAAGAGGCTACATGGGTTTTTCGCCAGGCTTTTGATGCTGGGGAGGTTAGTGACATATCAGTGTTCGGGTGTATGATTGATCTTTATTCAAGAAACAGGAAGCATACAAATGTCATTGAGGTGTTTGAGAAGATGAGAGCTGCAGGTTATTTTCCTGATTCCAATGTCATTGCTCTTGTTCTGAATGCTTATGGGAAGTTGCGAGATTTTGAGAAGGCAGATGCTATATATAGCGAACTGAAGGAAGAGGGGTGTGTTTTCCCGGACGAAGTACACTTCCAGATGCTTAGTCTCTACGGTGCTAGAAAGAATTTTAAGATGGTAGAACTACTTTTTGAGAATTTGGACTCTGATCCAAACGTCAACAAGAAGGAATTGCATCTTGTCGTCGCTAGCATCTATGAAAGGGCAGATAGACTTAACGATTCATCCCGAATCATGAACAGAATGAATGAAAGAGGAAATTTGAGATATGGCCACCTTTAGAAGTCTGCATCTGAACTTTTGTCCCCGATAGATTTTTTGAAAGTGGGTGTAAAATGCAGTTTACTTCTATGCTGATAGTTATGTATATATCTTGCATTTGAACATCTTATTTCTCCTTGCCATGTGTGTCAATCACACACCTATTTAGCTCACTTTGTTCATTTTCAGCACTCAAGGTCGGCTCATTATTTGATAGGTTATTTCTCATCCAATTGTGAATCAGGAAAGGTGGTGGTTGGACAAGAACAGCGACTTACCTTACTTCTGGCAATCATCATTCCAAGCCTTATTTCGATGCTTGCTTCCAATATTAATTTGTGTGAGAATTGGGCATTTGACTTTTTCAACCCGCCCAATCACAATTGACAAACAACCTTATTACTCAAAACAATGACGAGGAGTTGTAGTTGGCATTAGTATTTGGATCTTTATGCCACTCAACCACTCTTTGCTTGTTAGGTTAAGGTTGTTAACATACGTATTCATAATAGCTTAAAAAATAGCGGTAATTCTGGAGTATTTACTGCAAACACAACTTGTTTAGGCAACTTTAACAGTAAGGGAGAAATCAAAGGCAAAATGAATTCCCCCCTGACACTTCTACTCTGCTCATATTTCCAGTAAACGCCTTAAATTCTCAGTCAAAATCTTACGTCCAGTAAATCTACGAACGTAATTACTACAAACGAAATTTTCAACGAGCACATATCCAAAATACATAAAGTTAAACACTAAATGATTTCGCATTGACAATCAGGGGAATGACTGGTAGACGTTGACATTGTAGAAGCCAGCCATAATAAGTAAAACAGCGTGATTGGCGAAGCTGCAGGCCCCCGTATCTCTTTCAGTGTAAGAATTAATTACCAAGAAAAAAAAGCAAAGGAGAATGGCAGAAAAATGCACGAAGGAGCTCTGATTATCTTTACTGAAGATGACCAGGGAAAACATGTCTTTTATATTTGTCCCTTCGCTGTACAATTTGTCACGGTCGAATGCTCTAGACGACGACCAACATGGAATATGATTAAATTAGCAGTGGAGGGTTGCGATCACTCCAGCAGGTGGGCAGATAGGTTCGTGAGTTACTATACTGGGGTCCACAGTTAGACACGGATGACGTACACATGGAAGAGGAAGAATAATTTGTCTTCTGGGTTCCATAAAATCAGCATTAAAACCCTTCTAAGTCGGATAGTTATTGATTGAAAGGGGCATCTGCGTCTATATGGGGGTCGGTTACTCCACCACACTCCGATCAAATCCGAATTAAATAATGTGGTGCTGATTGGGTTTAGCGTCGAGTCTCACGGGTCCCTCATAACCTACAATTTCTTATTCAATATAGTATTATAGTGGCTAAGATGGACTCGCGGAGCGCCGGTGCAGAAGCTTTAATTTTGCGAATACTAAGTAAAACTGAAGAAGGATTGTGATAAGAAAGAAACCCCCCCCGATAGTATTTATATTGAGTTAAGGGAGCGCTCCAACTGCAGGAATTAAATGCCTATTAATTGACACCTTAGTCCTGAATTTTGCTGTTTTGTGGAACGAGGGGAAAAATTAAGATGAGAAGAAACGCAGCAGCCTGGAGAGTGGGTAAACCGAAACTGGAGTCAATAATAAATGTTAATAAGAAGATAGGGTGGGGCGTTTGATCACAAACTTGGACCTGTACCTAAACTCCGTAAGCAATTTTCCCCCTCCTGTCACGGCGAGATTGTACGTTGGCTGTTGTGTAATCTGTGTGTCTCTCACCTACAAAACCCCCCTCCCCCGCAACTCCATTCCCACCCACCACTTCCTCAACCGCCTAATTCAGCTCTTTTTACAAAAGAGAGAAAGGAATACTCTTTCTCTCTCTTTCTCTCTCCTTCTCTCTCTCCCCGTGCATCTCATTTTCCCACATTTTCTCTGCTGCGAACAAACACAATCTTAATTCCATTTATATTGGGACGCTAAAATTGGAATTGGGATTAGAATTGGAATTGCAATGAAGAAGCTGAGGAGCTATTACATGAGCCTCAGGCACCCGCAGACGGTTGAGAGGAAATGGATCTTCCCTTTGGCCATAGGCTCCATTGTGTCTCTCTCGCTTCTTTTCCTCACAACGCTAACCTCATCCGATGGCAGACCATTCCCTCAGTTCTACCGTTCCCTCAACCCCTCGAACTCCGTCTTTGTCGAGTCTAAGCTCCACGTCATTCCGACCTCGGTGCTGCCTCCTCCGCCGAGGCTCGCCTACCTCATCTCTGGCTCCAGGAACGACGGCCGTATGCTCAAGCGGACTCTTGAGGCCCTCTACCACCCGCGCAATTCCTACGTTGTGCATTTGGACCTCGAGTCCTCGCCGGAGGAGCGAGCGGATCTGTGGAACTACCTGCACGAACACCCTGTGTTCACGAGATTCGGGAATGTGAAGATGATCACCAAGGCTAATCTCGTGACCTACAGGGGTCCGACCATGGTGGCCAACACGCTCCACGCCGCCGCGATTCTGCTCAGGGAAGGGGGGGACTGGGATTGGTTCATCAATCTCAGCGCATCCGACTATCCGCTGGTCACGCAGGACGGTGCGTCGATGTTTTCTTTTGAGGTTTGATTTGGAATTTGGGGATTTCGGTTTGTTTTGATTGGTTTTGCTTGATTGGAATAGATCTGCTGCACACGTTTTCCTACTTGCCGAGGGATCTCAATTTCATTGATCATACTAGCAACATTGGCTGGAAAGAGTACGTGAATTTCGCAGCTTTTTTCTGTGTATTCTCTTTGTTTCTTAACTGATTTGCATGCCTGATTTTTGTTGTTTAGATATCAGAGAGCGAAACCCATAATTGTAGACCCGGGGTTGTATATGACGAAGAAAGCGGATGTTTTCTGGGTTACACAGCGGAGAAGTGTGCCAACAGCATTCAAACTCTTTACAGGTGCGTGTGTTGTACAATCTATCTTACGGATTTTCTTAGGTCTGGAAGTGAGTGACTGCTTTCGGAAATTGGATGTTCCATGAATAGGTTCGTTTAGTCTTATAGTGTCTCTTAGAAGATTAAACTTTGATCCAGCCTGCTCGAGTTGGGTGTGGTAATATTTTCTTAGTGATTAGCTAGTTGTGTGGAATCTTCATGCGAAATACGTGTAAATTTCGCACATATGGTAAAACTAGTAATGTGCAATCGGAACTCCGCCTGGTGTGGTTTGAAGCTGTTCTTCCCACAACTTCGAATGTTTGGAAGGTTAACGTTATGAGAAGCTCTGATCTACTTGGCATATGGCTGGGATGAGAAATATCTTCTATATTTTTCCATTTTTGTCTCCTAGAATCTCGAGATATACTAGAGTTACTGACTTTGTAATCAAGAGTACGACTTGGAACTGATGAAATGTGCTGGAATTTCCATGTCTGCCCTGGAGTAGGATATATACAGAATCCATTTCGGTCTTATTGCGCTGTGAATAACTGACTTACTATCCTATCAACTGCTAAGAAAAGTTGTCACGGAAGTTCATTTTTTACTGGAAACCAGTGTCATCAAGCTCATTTGATTCCTGAGCTCACACCATTTACGAGTTACCTGGAGTAATTTGACTCACCATCTGCTTCTTCTTGACAGCGTGTTTCTCTCCCTCTCTCTCACTGGTTTCAATAGCAGTTGTTGCAAATGTTGTCAAATTGCTACAGGAAAGAAATTCTAGGATGATTAATTTCAAAGATAAGTTAGCCAACTTGGAATTTGCTTTAGGAACTTATTATTTATTTGAGAAGCATGTGCAAGAGGAACTTAGCATGCCCATCAAAGTACTTTCAGAACCCTGTGACTGAGTCCATTTTTCTGGATTTACAAATAATACCTCTTTGATGTTAGACCTCCTGCCTTAATTTATTACATGGTCATTGTTATAATTGTGTCCAACAGCTTCCATTGGTTGTAGTGAGCTCATACTTCTTTTTGTATGTCTCTCATTGATTTTAGTGAGCTAATACTTCTTTTTGTATTGCTTCACTTGATTAATCTTCATCTGGTAGTTTGTGTTTTGGCTCTTGTTCTTCCACCTTTGAGTTGGGTTCTTGTGGCATTATCTAATAATTGGTGAACAATTACCTCATAGTGCTTTTTCCGCTTCTTCTGTTGGCCAGGGTTTCTTATGCTTAATCATCTTCTTGTTTATATTTTTTAATTCCTTTGGTTTATTTTTGATGTCTGCTCTAATAATCTCTCCTTTTGTTTCTAGCATTCATTTGCTAGGGTTCCCCTCTAGAATTTCTCACTCCCTATTTCAGTAAGCATGGTGAAAAATCTTAGGACCTAGTATCTTTCTTTTAAGTGAATTTAAGATGGTTTGGCATGTTAAGATATGTGCAATGGTTGTCTAAAAGCACGATTTCAAGTAATGTAAAACAAAAAAGTATGTGTTCCGTGGTTTTAGATCTGGCTTTCCAGTTAAAGCAAACAATAGTAGAGATGAATGGTCAAAATATACAAAGACAAGCACTGAATAGCCAGGAGGGACTGGGCACCATGCTGTATCTTGCAAATATTTTGGTTTGAAGGCAATGTACTTTTTGGTCTTCTGACTTCTACAAATATTTCTGTTTTATCCCAAATCTTCTATTGCAGTATATTTTATTTTTGAGACTTGCATTATTGTTTCAATATTTGTCCCCCTGTTTGAATCTGTTCACCAGTTAAGTGGCAGACATGATGTGCAGTACCATCTAGGCCAACTTTGATCTATCTGGCAACACGTTTGCTATGTCAACACCAATCATCACTCATCTGGCAGTATTTTTTTCCAATTGCAATGGCATTTTGATTAAATAATTCTATCCTTTATTGGCAAGAAGAATGTCCTGTTTACTGATAGCAGGCTGGGTGAGTTTGCGTTGTCACTGTCAGTGAGCATAGCTTTGCCCTTGTACATTCACCGTGATTCCAACCCAGTTCCATTTCAATTAATTTGTTGTGAATTAATGAAATTCAAATAGAGTTTTGACACACTTTATGTTTGAAAATAGTCTTCCACAACACCTTTATTTGTTCATACGAATTTTCATTTATGGATCTCATAAACAAAAATTTTTTCAAATGTGATCCCTGCCAAAAACACCTTTCAATTTTGATTTTTTGGCAAATACTCTTTGCAACTGAAAATTAAAGCTCGTTTTGAATACTTTGCCACATGATTCGAACTGATTTTTAGTAAAATCCATGCCTCTCCCTCTCTCTTGCTCATTGCTGTTGATCTGCCATTCCTTTCTGCTGATTTGGTGTTGTTAGTTATTGATACTTCTATCTCTGCTTTTTTATGTTTTGTCAGTGTACTTTATACATGGGGATGTGTCCGGTATTAAGTAGAGTAATCAACAGAGAATATTGTGGGGTATGGTGGGTTGGGATTGGGATTGTGATTGTGATTGTTATTGAGGTTGTTTTTCATGAGTATTTAGATACCGTTGAAAGTTGGTGGTGCTAGGATCAGCGGATCAGTGGATCAGTGGAAAGACGGGGACAGAATAGAAAAATTAATGCTAGTTAGAGGACCAAAAATGTAAATGACTCATAGTTCTATTCTATGTGTGTTTGCGAGAGAGATGGTATTTACAAAAGGCTTCCAAAACCAACCTAATTTCTCGGGTAAAAGCTTCTTAGTCTGCCGGACATTAATATTTGCCTATACTTCCCTCTTTGCAAAAACATTATGAGTTTTGGTTAGATATTGAAGTTCTTTTATCATACCCAATATTATTTATCTATGGGGGTTAATGTGTCTTTGTAATCAATTTTACAAAGTGTATGAGTAAAATTTTGGGTCTAGATGATATTTTTCTTGCTATGTCTTCTACTATAATTGAAAGGTTTGTCTGATTCCCTTCTCCTACTTCATGTTTCAAACCCATTTAAACGAATCTCCATGTGTAAAGTTGTCTTGAGAAAGTGCAAAGCCAAGGTAAGTCACTTGTTCAGACTTCCAGCCTTGTTAGTGTCCTTACCTGGCAGCCACTGCCATCTTTTGTCAGTTCAGTAGGTGATAGTTAAATTCTTCGCTCTTGTTCCTCTGATCACCTGCAATAGAAATGGGAAGAAGCGGGGTTGCTAGCGAATATAGGCTTATAGTTAGATTGTTGTCCTTGCACAGCACAAGACCTGCAAAGTTGGGCTCCTTAGGTTCTTGAACCTTCGAATTTGGGGACGCTTACACTTCTGCTCCTTAATATGCAATAGGAGGGAGAGCGGAGTATTCACTGTGAATGCCTTCTAGAATGTGCAGATAGAATAGGTTTATGATGCTATAATATTCTGAGTGGCTTAGATATTGAGTAATAATGGGTTTATGAAATTGAGTTCTAGAACTGATCCATGAGGGGGTCAAATAATAGGCGTATCAGCCGCATGCATTGGTTGGAATTAACAATTAGACTCACCTGAGGGGATAGTTTTCCTCTCTTTCTGGTTTCTTATGCAATGAGTTGTGATGAAGCATGATATTTATAGAATTCTGGCGCAAGATATTTCTCTTCATTAAAGTTAGTGAAAATATGTAGGAGCACAAATGATAGTGTTGGAGTCCCTGGCTTAGGTTTATGAGCCATGGTTAATTCTAGGCCACTAGCATTACGCAGGTATTAATGCTTTACCTTGAATAGACCAACAGTACTGGGTGAATGTATTGAGTAGTGATTGACCCTTGAGTTTTCTACCGAACTTATCCAATATTTATTGCTTGATGACCTGTTCGAGTTATCTTAATATGCTCTTCTGGAACATCTTTTTAGCTGAAAATTATGGTGAAATATCAATTATTAATCGTGTTTTGAGCGTAATTTGGTGAGCCTGAAACAGACAATTTGCATTTTAGTATTCTGGACCTGGAATATACTCGGTAATTGGTTACTAAACGAAGATTGACTTTTCTTGTAGGTTCTGCCTGGATGGCACTTTCTAGGCAATTCGTTGATTACTGCATATGGGGATGGGACAACTTACCTCGTTTAGTCCTAATGTACTATGCAAACTTTATATCTTCCCCGGAAGGATACTTCCACACTGTCATGTGTAATGCCCAAGAGTTTCGGAACACAACAGTGAACAGTGACCTCCACTTCATATCGTGGGATAATCCTCCCAAGCAACATCCCCACCACCTCAATACCAATGACATGGAAAAGATGATTAAGAGTAATGCTCCATTTGCACGAAAATTTCGCCAAGATGATCCCGTGCTTGACAAAATTGATTCCGAGCTTTTGTCTCGTGGTTCGGGCATGCTTGTTCCTGGTGGCTGGTGCATAGGAGGCAGGGAAAATGGGACTGATCCATGCTCCGTTATTGGTAATATCACAGTGCTTAGGCCCGGCGCTGGAGCAAAAAGGTTGGAGAATTTGATCAGCTCTCTATTATCAAATGAGAATTTCCGGCCAAGGCAATGCAAATAGCAACCACTTGAAACCTTACCAGTAAGCATCTCTCTTGCTAATCGGGGATGGTTCTTACTTGAAGATGGAAGACCTTTTTAACAAGGGACTTAGTATGCGCTTAGAAGAAGAAATTGGCTGTGGACATACATAACAGTGGCTTAGATAGAATCAAGGAGATGGATTTGGTGGGAGTGCTATGAATTGCAGAGCCAGGTGTAATGAAGTGGCATACATGCTAAACTGATTGTGTAGGGTTTTCCTTTTCTTTTTTCTTGATTTTTCTTTTCAAAGATCCAGCTATTCTGCATCCGCATTGAAGCATTTTGGGCTGGTCACGGTGTGGCAGAACTATTGCTGTGATGAATATTTTACAGAAGAAAATTGGAGAAAATTTGTTTTATTATCATGTATAGCTCGTGCTTTTGCTGGCAACTCTCTCCAGTATGTATGAAACGAGGATGCGCTGATCCTTTTTCTGAATTAAAAATTTCTCTCCTTTGAGTCAGCTGTGGGGCTGTAAACCATCGTACTTTAATTCGTGAGAGGCCATGAATAAGCTTAGCTCAACGTATGATGGTTTGTTCAATAGCCCTGCCTCATCTAGTCAAACCTTGGCTTAGCCAATCAACCCAAAATTTTGTACCTGCTATTCCAGTGGTAATAACGTTGAAAGAAAACTTTGATCCCACTAAATTGGATCCACATTTTATTCTTTATTTTATTTTAGGCCTCGTTATGAGAATCATTATGATCCTTTTGATTCTTTAAGATAATTTCATCCTATGCCTACTCCATATTATGTCACTTCATTGCATAATTAAGATATTTAAAATAGAGACAAACTAAAAAATATTTTAGAGGTTATATAATAGTGATATTGAGCTTAGGTAGTTTTCATATGATTTGATGAAGTCTATTGTGTTAAGTGTGTAGGTAACCTAAGCAAGGAGGGGTTTAAATTAGGTTGTGAACTTTTTATTTTTCTTTTCCTTTTTTATTGCTAATTATTCGCTTGTGTGTTCTAAGTCATTTTGTTTGCTATTTGCTGTTTTGTGATTGGGTAAAATAATTAAAATAATTAAAATTCAAGTAATAGACAACAAAAATAAAATAACATAAATGTACGAGAGAGAGAGAGAGAGAGAGAGAGAGAGAGAGAGAGAGAGAGAGAGAGAGTTTGAACATACAATTTTAGCAAGTGGTTTGACTTAATTCGAGTTTATGTCCACCCCTTCTTAAGCAACCCAATTAAAATCCTTTAATCCAGTAGAGGAAATCGCTCTTCAAATTTAACAAACAGTTCTTTAAAATCCAAGAGGGTTACAATCACAACATTACACGCCTTGTAACAATCGATTTATACGACCAACAAACAACTCATGCACCTAATGAGTTCTCTTAACAAGAGAAAACCAGTCGCATACAAGGAGATATTAATACAAATGAAATTTGAATTAGGTTTCCCTTAATACAAGTTAGATACAAAAAAATATACAATCTTGCTCACTTTCTAGTTGGGAGTATTCTACAAATATTTGAATATTTCCTCGAGAACTGCTCTTCAATCAACTTTGGCAGCAACAAAAATTATGATCGTTATATAATTAGACCAACAAATCACACATAAGCTTAAAAGATAAGTATAGCCCAAGTCTAGGAATGACATGTAAGGAAAGCTCTTTACAAAGAAATATTTCGTTACCCCTAATAAGGAACTTAATTGGCAACTCATATTAATTGTGAATATTACGTTAACAATTTCTCAATCAAGGATTCACTAAGCACAACAAAGAATTTACAGATCATATCCGTGTAAGAACCACTTCTCAAACAGTTCACAAAAGAATCACCAACCCCTGAGCAAGAGTTATAATATTTGATAGACAAAAGCAGCCCACTTGGCATCAAGGTGACCACAAGGATTTAAACTTGTCAGTCTTAGCACAAAATGATATTTATGAGTTCAATGTACATGCAAGAATAAAAACCCCGAATTTGCAAGTCTTGGATTTTCCAATCCAACTCACAAATAGTCTTTATATAATGATTTGGATATATAACTTTCAAGACTCAAGTAGATGCACCAAAACATTAACATATATCTCAACCCAAGATGCATTTATAACCCATTAGTCAAGGAGTGTTTAATATGGTATGAAACAATGGAAGTATTTCCTTGAATCACAACTATAATCACAAAATCAAAGCACAACTTCAAATAATGAGTAAGAAAGATCAAACCCAGAAGCTTGCTCTATTTTTAGTTCACTATTGCTTTTAGCTTTTTGATTTAGAAGAGAGTTTACATGTGAGCTTAAGTGTATTTCTCTTTCTTTTGTTTTCTTTACACTCACACAAACATGACCATCGAAAATATAAGTTAAACTTTGATTTAAACCAAAAGATACCCGTTACCTATCTTCTTCCCGTTGGGATGTCAGTCACGATATAAAACTGGAGATTCAGGCCTAGGCTTTGTCTCGAGCCTAGATCAATATCTGGTTGAAGCAACCAGCCCACTGTAGATAGGCAGAATTGGAACAATTTATAGCCTAAACTCAAATAAGAATTCTCATATCACGATCCAACCAGATAAAGGAGGGAATAAAAAATTTATTCTCAATGTTAATATATGGCATTATAATGCACATATTTATATTAATATGATTATTCTGTAGTTAAATAATGCATTATATTAATTTTTTAACACATATTTCTAACGTGAAAAATCATTTCAAAGGCTTTCTTTTTGTTATCATCAAAATAATTAGCAAATACCTATATTTTGAATGTTCTATGTAAGACTTTAGGCCACAATTAAAAATGCCCAAATGATGCTACCATTAACATCTCTTACAACTCTTTGCTCCTCTGCCATTTCTCAACTCAGTAGATTCATCTATATTTAACTTTAACATACAAATAGGGGGAGGATATCACTTTATCCATGGACCTTTTTTGAGTTCAATATATCTTATAGGAATTCTTAAACTCTATAAAGTGATATGGTTTAAAAAACTTTCTTGTGTATTTATGGATAGAGATGTGGAGAACTTATATATCCTTATAGATATGGCTTAAAGCCATCTGCATTTCCTTATGTTTTGAATCGTTCCTAACCAACCATATGTCCCTAGTGATCAAGCTTCCCAAGATAGCAATAATTACTCTTCTTTGGTTGTTCTATATTGCTTCAAAGAACCAAAAGGTCAACAATGATTAAATGAAATTAAAGTTAAGTGATACCTTTAGGGTGTTTGCATATTTACTTCATATTCTTTGAGCCAACTCACTTTGTATGAAGAGATGTTCCATTATTTTTCTAAGACTATGTAAGCAGCAATATTGGCATTTTGACATCATTTGCACCCACCTTTCTTATTTATGCATTCCACTGTAAGATCATTATGAATAAATTTCCACACAAATAGTTCTATGCCGGTCCACTTAACCTCTTTGTTGCATGTTAGTCCTAGTGTAACTTCAACTTGTAGTGTCAATTTTGAGCTACCATAACAGCTAGTTGTGGACTTCTAACCATATCCATACTTGTGCCAATTATAGTTGCTACAACAAGTTCACAAGTCAAATAATTTATATTTAGCATTGATTCAAAATTCTTATTCTAAATCTAATGCCCATGAAAACTTAGCAAATAGCTGCAATCACTAGTCTAGCTATTACTCATGCTATTTTATTTCGATTATCTTGTGAATTAACCATCTAGAATTCATTCCCAATTTATTTCTCTTAGGACCATAAGTTGGCTCAAAATCTCTAATAATCTCACGATCCCTTAGCTACGACATGATTGTATGTTAAATCAATATCACAAAGAGAACAGAGAGAGGAGAAACGAAAGTTGAAATTTTTAAATATTTAATGCTTTATACTGCTTATTGTTTTATTACTTTTTATAAAAACAAAATTTTCTTCAACTACTATTTAGTTATTCGTTTGCACTTATGTTGAACTTTTTTTCTTATCCATTCATTTTGATTTCCACATAGAGATGAACTTGAAACAGAATTATGAGATAATCAACAAATTGAGAAACAAAAGACCAAAGTAAATAATTGTTGTAACAATATAGTTTTTCTTTGCAAATAATTGACTTTATTAAGATGTCAAGGTTATATATTTTTTCTGGTTAGTTATAATTGAATAATCTCTATCATGCTCATTTGAATTTGAAAACCACTACTTTAGTTCATTTTAAGTTTGAAGATATAACAAGTTAATCCTATCAGATTTTTTTTTATTACTCTTTTTAGTTTTTTAAGAGAAATATAATAATGTTGAAAGAGATAATACACTAACATACAGAAACAAGCAAAATAGATTTAATAAATCTTTGTAATATCATAAATTTAGCAAGTTGGTTTGATCTTTCATATGTCTTAATAAGACAAAAGTTGTGGATAATAAGTTAGTATGACTCCAGATCTCTTAGTACGAGAAACGTGACGTGGGTGCATGTATATAATAAAAGAGAAATGAAAGAAGAAAAATTGGAGATTTTTTTCTCTCAAAAATCACATTATTCAAGTTACAAAAGAAAAAAGGAAAAATTGTAGGTGAAAGCATGTACTTTCCTCCTGCTACAACGACATATATTTTCAAATAGAGAAAGTAATTCTTTCATTGGGAAAACAATTATGGTGATATCGATAGGTTATTCCACCTCGGTTTCCTCCCAATGCTCTGTTCAACGGTTGTCAAGGTTGTCTGGAAATCAAACGTCAGGCATCGTGCCCCGAGCCCCTGTTCGTACAGTTTAATACTAGCACTCAGGTACCCGATGCTTGTCCGTTTTCGCCCTCGTACACGAGAAATTAGAAAAACATTTTTTTTAGAAAGAACAACCCGAATCACCGGCTAGGAAAAAGCCAAGAATTGAACCTAAGATAACCTAAGATGAGCCAGGCTGTAGCTGCGTTTCTTCTCGAGTAACTACAACAATGAATAAAGGTAAAAAGATACCCACCCAAAAGTACTATAATATTTTACAACTACAACTAATCTTTAGTCCTTGGAATAATTTTTGTCGTGCTGCTCCCCTGCAGGTCATTACCTTTACGCAATTCTCCGAGTCTTTCAAACAAGCTTTTGCAGACGCGCCTTCTTTTGGAACCAGAAGAATCTAAGCGCAAAACTAATTGCTGTACGGAACTTGTTTATAAATAATAATATCGTGAATGAAAAGCACAAGAAATAAATCAAATACAAAGAATAATAAGAAATCCTTTTTTTTATTTTTTGGTATCTTTAGCTAGAATGAAATTTATATAATATTGGATGATAAAATAAATATCTGCAATAGATGTTCAAAGTACTTAAAGGATAGAATTTAGTTGTTAAATTTTTTAAGATATGTTTTTAATTTATATTTACTGTATATGAGTCCAACAAAATATAAGATGTTTTTGAGAGAAAATAATTGATATTCTTATTTTCTAAACAAAAGTATAAAAAATAATACTAAGAAGAGTTTCTTTATTTAGAAATATAAAATCTTCTCAAAATAATATTATTTTGAATATGATTTTAAAATTTTTAATTTCTATCTTTATATAGTTATAATAACTTTTATGTATACAACCCTCCAATGTAAAAGAAAAAATCACATGATGAATTGAGGTATTAATTTTCACTATGAGCAAATGGGATTTATAGTAGTATATCAAACACACACTAGTTAATAAACCTATCTCTTTCCTTAATCACTAATCTACAAGTATAAGTGGATATAATACTAAAATACAATCTAGTAGAATAAAAAGGAAAAGGAAACAATTGGTCTATCCTTCAATATAGTGAAGAGCAGAAACCCACATGGATTGCAAGTTAAAAGCCATTAATTTACTGAATTATGAGTAGGAAATAGTTACAGTAAAGGCGAGAAGATTATAAGGCTTCAAATTTGGAACCAACAAACTGTTGTTCTCTCAAAGCTAATTAGAAAAACCCACTCCAACGTGTCACACGAATTTTCTTCTCTATCTTTGAGTGGCGGCTACTTTAGAAGATAAGGAAATCCTAGGATCTTTATGGATTGGGTTGGTTCATGTTACAAGCTTTTGTTCTAGTCTAACCTAAAACATTAAACTAAAATAAAAGACAACCCACAAACCATATTTAACACGTTTATCGAGGGAAAAGAAAAAGACATGCAAAGATCTGTCGGTTTGTAGAACACCAGACCGAAACATGATGATAATTCAGGAGGCTGAAAGATCTGAAAGCTTTAAGAGATGTTCATGCTTCTTGTTTTCCCACGTTCCAGAAAAGCGAGAACGAGGTTGAAGTGCAGCGAATCTCATACTTTAGAGCTGTCAAATGAGATTGATGGCACATTGAATTGATTCCTTTCGGACGAAGAATCAAATGAACAAGTAAATTAAAGGCCAAATCTGATCATTAGTCTCTTTTTCTTAATTTATTGATGCATCTCTAATAAGCACGTTAGGTGATGTAGATACCTAAGTTTTAAATGTCGATAGTAAAAACGCAAACTATTTATCATGTCGATTATAGAAACTACGGAAGTTCTATTCCTATTGAATGGGATTAGGTTATATAAGTTATTATGAATATTTCAGTAACCTAATTGTAACTTCAACTAGTCTTTTTAGGGTTTAACGTATGTGTGTCTAAAAATTCTTTAGACGAATAAAACTAGTACTATTATGTGTTATTACGTACAATAGCATAATATGAGCCGTAATGAAGAGATAAAAAACTTGACTAATGAACAAGAGATAGGCCTTCAGAGGAATTACAGGGATTTGAGTAAGAGATGGTATAAATACTGAGAGTTAAGTACCAGATTAGAGATGTGGTCGGTAAAAGTATTGCTCATATTAAATCCTTACTAGGGACAACTAGGCTATATAAGTAGTTCTAAGATGTTTTAGTTACACTTTCGACTTTTTCTTGGGAATTTTGTTAACTCTTTATTGAGCTGTGATACTATTGTTCTAGTAAAGGAAGATCAAGGAAGTCATCATATGTGACATTATATTTTATAGGGTATGTATCAAATAGTGGTGATTATTGATACATAAGATTTCTTTTTTCTTCTTAAGATCAGAAATTGCTTATTTTATTGTATGGGTACACTTCGAGCTGTAACATAGTCCGAGCAAAGACAACACGAAAGAAGGGTCTTACGAGTTTCTTGTATCTTCTACCAAAATCATTCTACCATAAGATACCTTATAAATCAAAGGTTCTGATTGTCGAATGGTGTGTCCATATTGACCAACGTTATTGTTCTTAAGAGGATTACACTAAAGTTCTCTCGGCAAAATAGGAAAAAAAAAAAAATTTATTCACAATATTTTGTTTTTTCCAACAGGACACTACGGTTTCCTATCTGTAACGTGGTTTATAAATAAATTGTACGGAAAAATAAATTTCAAATTTAGAGGTTTCAATACCTTATAGAAAATTTTGTCAAACACTATGGGCTTGTTTCACAAAACTTTGATAACTCTTCGTTTTTAAATAGTAAAAACTATTTGCATATATCAATTATGCAGACGAATTCCTGTATATGATCTCCATTATTAACATGTCTTTCAAAATATATAACTACTTTTTTAATAGAAAAAGTAGAACATAAATTTTTTAAAATAACTCTCCTCATCATTTTTTGAAAACACAGACCTATTGTTTGGATATACAGTTTTACCTTGTTACATGTAAAAAATAATTGCTTTTTAATAAAGCAATCTCGTAATGGTTGCCTAATCCGCTTGGTGGCATCACTGGATTGCCAGATTTTTCGAGTGACTTGTGGCCCCATAACTAGATCCGCCCAGCAGCATGTCACGGGTGTTTGATTTGTTTAGCATCCATAATTCAACTTCCATTTTGGTCAATTAATTAAAGTGCAATGGTGTCAATCATGAATTCGATATAGAAGAAATGATTAATCAACAATGATTAACCAAATTGAATTGGAGCCTGATGCTTTCCGCAAATGACTGTGTGCTTTACAGCCCATTCTGCAAATTACTTACGGATGTTTATTTAATTCGAAAGTAACACCGGATGACCCCAAGGCCCGGCCAACTCAAGGCCTCCATAGAGTCCGACTACGACCCCCAGATATTGTTGCTTTCCGAGTTAGAAAGCCGTCCCATCGATTGTTTGAATTCAGCAATGGCAGCTTTGGTTAGAATACACAAGATTCAAGTCATTGTTTAAAGGAACAGAAACGCCAACACAAATCAAATCCTTTTTAAATAATGTCCACCCGGATAGCTATGATGAAGAAAGCGGGCTTGCTTTTAAATTCTGTTGATGTTAATCAATGTCTGAAAATGAATTCTATCGTACAATCAAAATCGTTTGGTGGTCCTATCCTACCATTCCATTCACGTAGATAAGGTTCTCCCAAGAGATCATTATTAGGTTGCTTTAGTTTAAACAACAACAACAACAACAACCAAAAAAGAAAAAACACCTCCAATAATTTGGTGATGGACCAATTGATGACCCTACTTTAGCATTCCATAAGGTAACCGGGAAGCATGGAGACAGATGCCTGATGTCTGACAACAGAACGAAAAGTCCTGTAAGAGACCAGGTTCCAAGTCCTCGGCACAGCATTAGGTGTCTTCTTTCATAGGGAGACTTTTAACTTTATTCCAAAAGTACCTCTCATAAAGCAAGTCAGAATATGTCCTGGAACATCTTAGAAAGTTAAACCCCATGTTTAGTAGGAAACAGCAAAGATGTTAGATTCAGATCAAGTTTTACATTATGGATAATTCCGAATAGCTCAATCTATAACTTAATTACTGCCTTTAAAACAGCAATAAATTGATGATTGAAACTTTTGTTATATTGTGATAAATGATACCATAATGATTCTACGATGATAGAATGGATCTTGCTAATTGTAATTTGAGTGATTATTTACTTAGTTGAACGGAATTTCTGGGGATGAGTTACTTATAGTATTGTTGTTGGAGCCAGAAAATTTTGAAGTCCAATGAGACAACAATTAACAGCATGATACTGATGGATTCCATTGAAATGGCATCAGTGGTTGTTGTTGCAGAGCGAATCCCCAACTAGTAGGTAGCCCCCCCCCCAAACAAAGACGTGACAACGAAACCGTAGGCTCTTTCTGCTACAAAGGATCTTTTGAGAAAAAAATTACAATGGATCTTTTGGGAAAAAAATTGAATGGAAAGAAAATACAAAACAAGAAATAATATGATGCGTAACCATAGGGTTCTTTTTTTTTTTTTTTGTGAAATGCTATTAGATTATTTAAAATTGACTATCTATACTCCTACAGAGATATTTCTTGAAAAATAAATAATATTTCAACTGTGGCACTATATACTTTACTACCTAAATTTCTAAAACTTTCAACAACTTCTGACTTAAGTTGAATGTCAGCAAGGTAGAAAGTAAAAGTTTAATATCGAAATAATATATTACAAGAATTAATGATAGTTTTTGAACAATTTTTTTTAATTATGGATATCTTTAAGAAAATATTTTAGTAGTTTATGTTGAGGAAATTACATCTCAATACAAATATAACAACTTGGAATTGTTATTTGTTAAAGGAGTGTCAAGTTCCATGAACATAACCAATGCTATTTTCCCTTCTCTCTCTCTTTTTGTTGTGAAATATTAGGTATTATATATCACCAAGGAAAATATAAAATTATTCAATTAAATATCATTTTTTAGACTCAAAAACTACATTTGAAAAATACTAGAACTCTTGCAAAAACTTATTTCAAGGCTCTTTCTCTCTTTCATATGAACTTAAAGTTTGTTTACCATCTGTTTTGACATGTGCTTATCGTTTGCACTGTAATTCCAAACAACAAAAGCACTAGACAAAGCATGTTAAATATAAGGACCTAAGAGTTGGTCATAAGTAAATTAATATGCCAGCCATCCTTAAATAAGTATAGCATTGTTTCATCTGTTAGCACAAAAGTTGTTTGTTTGTATGTGTTTGGCTTCTACTGAGTTTTCGTCACTTTCTTACACGGGACCTCCTTGATGCTCTCTCTTTTTATTGGGTCAGAAAACCCCGCCACCAGGGTCTGAAAAATCTGGCTTCGAACTTCAAAAAACAGAAACAAATCAAAGGTACTTACAACTTTGCTGGGACTCATCAGTTCCATAACCCCAGAAATTCCTCTTCCCATGTGACAAGCAAAGCTTCCCAAACTCCAACAGCTAGAGCGAAACGGTGATCAGCTTTTCGCAAGCTTGGGTAAAGAGGCTTTAAGCGACGGCATGCTTCAGTTGAGCAGGCACGAGGCTTACTGCTTGAATAGGCTCACGCCTATGAAAGCAGTCCTTGAAGACCAATGGATTTTTACTGTCATCTTCATCATAGACGGGCTGTCTATTTAGGGCAAAAAAACGGATTGTATCACTCGATAGCTTCTTTCTTTTCGTATCACTGGATTCTACTTGTAGCTCCTATTTTATGTTTGGGTAAAAAGATTGCAAAAGTCGAGCCTCTGCCCTGAAATTCTCTTCTGGGAAAGATCAAAGCTATGTCATACCCAGTTCTGGTTTTTATAGCTTGTAAGACGTGCAATAGCGAATCACATACTTCAAAATTCCCTTCTTGGAAACCATTACAGGTGAAACAATGTTTGGGGAAGGGAACTTTATAATAAGCTTATTAGGGATGAGCTATACTAATAGATTCTCAAATCAATTCAAGCCCAGTTGGAACTCCATGATCTGTTTATGTAGGTTTTCGATAAAACTTACCTGGAGATGATCAAGAAGCCTTTAGTCTATACACTACTTCATTTAGAGAGAATAAAATAACACATGGATAGGACCCTAGGGTTCACATCACAACCAGGCCCCCTCCCACCACAACCCAAAGCAACCAATTGGAAATAACCGGCAATTAAAGGCCCGAAACACAGAAAAGGGAAACTGACAATCTGAAAAAGCAAAAAACCAAAAACAAAGAAAATCATCACCCAGTTACATCCTCGGGGAAACATCACGATCTAACCAGCTATTTGATAGAGAGGGAACTCTATACTTTGGATGAGAAATTACTTCTTAACCCGATCAGAACAAAGATGTTGAAGGACTTTGAACTATACTTCTGGATCAGCCTTGGAAGAACTTTGAACTTTGAATTTCTTTCATATATATGTATATATAATCTTTCTGCTCGAGTTCCACACCAAAAAGCTTCACGTATCAAAAGAAAGCTTTTTAAAAATCCAATGTTTGGTTTTATTCCAGCAATTGTACAAAGGTTTCATTTATTATAGAGTGTCGGAGAGATAGACACCATGTAAGTGGGATCTTCATCTTATCCCTGGCATGTTTTGATAATGACTGGCACTTAGATCCAAGTCTATAACAATGAAAATAATCTCCATATACACCTCTTCTCATTGCACCTTTACAAACCATTTTTAGTAGTTAGATATAAGCTAATCAATTTGATAGAGTTGTTTCATTTAATAATCTGCACTTCCCGTGCTTCAAACAAACATAGTTCTGAAGAAGCTAGACACAAAAAGTAAATCTTGCGAAGATATATTTAAGAGGAAGATAATAAGTGCTGAAGGCAAGAACATTAGTTATTACAACCTTCCTATTGTTACCCAAAAACTAAGCAGGAGGAAATTACCAGGTTACCTGAAGAACAGTCAGGGAATCGAATATTCCGTGGTTTGACATCTAAACCATCGTGGATGGCAGAAAAATATCATTGAAACAGACAGAAATTCTGTAGAAGAAGAACAACAAAAGCAAAGGGAAACTTGCCTTAGAATGATGGCACTTGTTGCATTTGGCTAACAAAGCCGGCGCCATACCTTCTGCGGCAGTAATTCGGCCGACCCTTCCCTTCGTCTATTCCAGCTCCATCTCCTTGGCTTCTCTACAGCAGGTATTACTCCTTGATATATCTTTTAGGCACAAGGATCGATCTTTCCCTGTCCCTCTGTCGCTCTCTCTCTCTCTCTCTTGCTCGATTCAAAGTACTAGCATTTAATGGTGAAACTAAAAGCATGGAGGTCTAAGCTCTCTATAGAACAACCAGAAAAAAGTCTTAAAAAGGAGTCTATCCCATCATGTTCAACTTGATTGATTTATTGAATAAGCAAAGCTGCTAAATCTACAACGGAAGCACCTCAACCAGCTTGTTTCAGCTGGCTTATTGCCTGTCTTAACAATTTTCAAATTGTGATTGGTGAAAGCTGGAAGCAAATTAGCTATTTGGGTGTCTTGCGTACTGAAGCTTACCGTCCTGGGACTAGATTCTAGGCCTCCAAAACAGATCTTGGGATCGCAAATCCTTGGCTAGTTGGTGGCTAAATGAGAGTTAACGCGGACAATTCCATCCTAAAGAAACATCTCTCAAGGAGGAGGTGCCTGTTCGAGAGTTTTAATTTCGTAGATCCTCGGTTTTGTTCGTGAGCTGCTCTCTTCATTTATCCGGTTATGCATGATAATGATCGCTGAATGCAAAAGGTAACTGAACAAATTCCATCAAAACCGACCTGATCACTGAAGTGGAAAAGTATAAATCACCAAACCTCAGTTTACCAGGCAACTTTTTCTACCTCCAAATCCGGAACTATAAGGTAGCAGTTTAAAAAACCAATTTTCTGGTTTTAGACAAATAAAAATTGGTTTCCTCTGCATAATGGAACTTAGGGGGTGAGGGACAAACACAGAAATTAACCTAGTCTTTTGTAAACTTCATATGCATATGAAAATCTAAGAACTAGGAGTGCTGTCAGTTCTATTACCAGATCTGTTTTACACTTCGTAGTATGTCATGTGGTCAATGGCTCAAAAAGAATTTCATACACTAATATGTCCCGCAATTAGATCTCCAGCTAGAAATATTTAGAAACCAACGAAGAAAACAAGGGTGTACCTCTTTCTCAAAAGTAGAGATGAGTTTAAAATCATAACGTTTGGAAGAAATGAAGGAGCTTCTGGCGTGGAGAGATGGAGCCTACGGCTCAAATTAGCTTCGGCCACTACAGAAGGCGCCATCTCTCCAGCGACAGGAGTACCTAAACATCTCTTCTACTGCTTTTTTCCTGCTTCACAACACATATTACCGCCCCAGTTATTGCTTCTTCGGCGCCCAGAATCTCCATAAATGCCTTCCATTTCTCCCTCCTACTTCTCAAATTGTCCATCTCACTCCTATTAAAGGGACTTTCAGTGATTGGTGTAAAGCCTATGCGGGGAACGATTGAACGGCTGATTATTTTAAAAGGGACTTCCGAAAGAAAAAGGAAAAAAAAAAAGAAATCAGGAATTTCAAAACTTCTCTCCTAGAATAGGATTGTTGTAGGTGGTACTGGGGAAGGGATCCATATGAATAAACTCCAACTGAGCAAGCATGGAATACCGCCCTAGATGTCAATGAGCTATATTCTTACTGGATCTCATTATTGAAGAGCTATCGCAATGCCTCGTCTGAATTTATGACTTCTTTATGTAAGTCGTCAACGCTAACCACAGCTGGAGATGATCAAGAGAACATTTTATTATATAAAAACTTCAGTTTCCTACGCTTCTTATCTCATGTGCTGATGAAATCTTGATAACAAATGGCTCTCAAATTCAGGTACCTAACACCGTCATTTTTTAATCTTCTTCAAGGCCATCCAACTTAGTTTTAAATCCATGTTAATGATCAAAATAATTGCCTTGAAAGGGATACTCCAAAGCGGGGATGAAGGATAGATTGGGCCTAAAATAAGCAGCCAAAGGCGTTTCCTTTTCAGAAAAAAATCATGAATATATGGACTAGTCATAATGGAAAACTAAGAACAAAAAATGCAGTCTAGTAGGTAACTAGGGTTCCTTGTAAGTGTTTGTCCTTCTTTTATACATAGTTTATGTGAGATTCATCACATCTACTTGCAATGCTTTCATAATGCAATCAATCCGATTTAGAGTATTACACAGCATATGAGACACTTGAATGAAATAACTAGCACATAGAAAAACCAAAAATGGCTTGAGGCGAGAAAAGGTTGAAAAAAGAAATGTAATAGATTGCTTACCTTTAGCGAATTAAGGTAGTAAACGCAGACAACCTGTGCAGAAGAAGTTGCAAGTATCTTGTTACAGAAGGGGGCACTTGCCCCATGCACCTAATTGTTAACCAAAGGCAGTGCCCGCTCTCCTGTAACAAGAGTCCTACAACTCCTTTATCTTTTCTCAGAAATCGCTCACTTGAATGGCTTCCACACCTATTCGGCCTCATACATTTATAGACCTAGGATGTTGGCATTTCTAAGACGAAATTCATTGGATGCTTCTTGTTCTCAGAAAATCAAGTGAGAAAGAGTTTAAGAGTCGAGGCCACGTCAACAAGGTATGACCCATTTCAGTTTAACTTACCATGAAATTTCCGGCAGCCTACCAAGAAATCTTTTTAAAGTGGTTGTCAAAAAATGAGGCATGAAAGTTGCCTGCGCCCCTCTTCATTTCTCTGAGTGGGAAAAGGAAAGATCACTACTCAATGAACAGACCTTGGAATTTTGGATGTGGGGTAGCACAACTAGGGTACACATCGGTGCTTTCTTACCAAACCTTGTTATGTGAATCAATAAGTATTAGCATGGAGGTCAAAAAAGAAAAAAAAAAAAAAGTATCCCAATTGTTCTCAGTTCTGTTACATGTACTGTGCGGCGTTGTCTAGGAGTTGAACCGTAAGCACCTTTAAAGCATTTTAGTCCGAGTCATTGCTGGAGACAGAGGCTACCTTTCCAACTCACTACTTCCCTGCCGACATGATGAAATCATGTAAATCTACGAACATAACCTGGCAAAACCATAAAGTAGCCGGCAAAATTTTGTTCTTCTAATTTGGAGTACCAAAAATCAGGACCCTGGCCTCTGGGGGACGGGTCTGAGGCACAGGCTTCCAATGAGAGCCAAACTTTCATACACAAACCTTGCTTTCCTATAACCAAGCGCTATGACCCTTGGAGCCTTTATTAATACCAGGTGTGCAGTTTCGGTTTGCACGGTTTGCAAAGAATAACTTAATCTTTGTAATGCTTTAAGACTGACTAGTCAGTTTGCAGAAATGTTAAAGCACTTACCCTTAAACTTTAGGAGGTCTTAAAAGTTCCACAGACTTTGCCTGGTTGCCGAGAAAATGTCAAATACTAAACCTTTGCTTGATTGCCTTCGGATTCTCGACAGTGGAAGTTTCCAACTCAAATCTGCCAACTTTGGGCATCAGCTGGCGTGGGTCTAAGCAGGGCTCAATTCTAATCTTGGTTGATTTCATTAGTAATTTACGAGGTGCACAATGTGTCAGAGTTAACCTCGAAGGTGCTAAACGCGGCTGTTCTGTTATTTTGGTTCCCTTTGGCTCGGCTGCGTATTAGAGGCAGCGCTGTCGTGCGTTGACATATTTTGTCCTAACTTGTTGATCTTAATGCCTCGGTATATTTTGATTCAGCCGCTCAGTGTGGCACAACTCAGATGCTTTGGGAGCTTTTGACTGGATTCAATCGTTTTGGTAATTGAAAATCTCCTTTTCGCGAGAGTAGAGATCGATAGACGTACATACAAGAAAAGTGAGTAGAGTTGATAAATGTTTAAGGGTAAATGGTACCATGTTGACGTCCTTTGTACTGTGATAATTATGGATGGGCTTAAATAGTTGGCACACATTGGGAATTTAATCAATAACCTCCGTCAAAAAACTGAGTACCTGCTTAAAACCAGAGATTGTATGCAGAAAAGGTATGGGACAAGATAGACTGACCCTTGGAGATGAAAGAGATATACTCCAGTGTTCATATATGTTGAAGCTAGTTGCCCTCAAGTATAAAGAGAAACATACTTCTTCATCGTTCTAAAATGGATCAAAGTCTGTTTTTGCACGCAAGACCTTTCTAACACAGATAGGGTTCTGATAGCAAGGTCGCTTTTCGTTTAAACATTCTTCTAATAAAAACTCGTAAACACATCCACAAACTCACACATCAAGCGCTTAAATACCGTGACCTGCACCAAGGGGAGATAGCGAGAAGCTAGACAATTCAATCTTGGCAAGGAACCGCTGGTCAACACATTCATGAAGATTGGAGGTGCTTGAAGAAGATTTGATTTAAGCCACGACCTGGAGATGAAAGAACCATGTATATATCTGCTATATGTGGTGAGCATGTATGAGCACAAGTTTGTGTATGCAAGTGTGTGGGTCAAGGATGATGGAATGAATTCTGGAAAAATTGACAGAAACTTGGTGGGCGGCTCTTTGTGGGTCCTTACATGTTCGGATGTTTTCACAATAGAAATGTGAATATGGTGTGGAATCTGTTCCGCTTCTTTACCGTGTAAACAAACGACAGGTGTGGAAGGTCCAGTGGCACATAACCCGAGACTTCGACAAACTTAGACCAAAATAATCAATGATGAATGCATTTGGAGACAAACAATAGTTTGCGTACCTTAGGAACAGGACAAATACGAGCCAAGAAACTGTTGAGTCTCGTGTCACACAAGGATGGCACTTGCCAGGCCTTACCGTATGTACAACACCCAGCTAGGGCCATCTCTCCTGCGACAGGAATCTCGCAACTCCTTTCCTTTTCTTCCTTAGCTCTTCCTTGTCAATAGCTTCCATGCATACCTAGTTATTCCAGTATTTATAGACCCAAATCGGCGACCTTCCTCTCTCTCTCTCTCTCTCTCTCTCTCTCTCCTCTCCTTCATTTTACATACGCATAGCTTATATTACAACAAAGTTACTCATAAAATACGAAGAAGTTTCTCATTCATTGCCGCGGCGTTTGCCGTCAATGATTTGAGTGAGTCCTAAGTCCACGTTCAAAGTTTGAATAAATCAATGAAGTTTACTAGCAATTACATTCACATTAGGGAAAAGTTGATTAAGGAAAGGACAATCTTCCTTTCAGGTTACCATCATCATCTCTTTCACTCCATTGATTCATGAGTAATCAGCCTCTTTTTTATTTTTCTGAAAAATTGCATTTCCCACCAAAGAAAGTGGAGAGCATACTTTTTTATAGATGGAGAACGTGGACGGAGAGGCAGTCTCCAAAATCAATTACTATTATTCTATCAACTTTAGCGAATATCTGCACCATGGGGGATCCATCGTTATCGATTGGCCCTACTTCCATCTATAACCTCTCCGTTGACTTCCTAGTGGAGAAAACCAGTTGCGAATTAACGGCCCTGATTCCTCACCCCCTCCTCTCTTTTTTTTTTTCTTTTTTCCTGAATAAATGCTGATTGATTGACAGGAAGAAAAATCAAAAGAAATGAAATAAATGATGCATCCTTCCTTTCCCGGTCTTAGCGCAGCCCATGGCCTTCACGTGTGTACATTTCTCTCCCTTTTTCAGTCAAACCCTCTGTGAAAGCAGGTTTGCTAAAGAAACAATTAGTGTCTTCATTGGCTTATAGCCAAAGAACACTTTTTCTGCATCAAGAAAATATAATATTTCTAGGTCATACAATGAGGAACAGAGAAACTATTTTGATGTGGAATCTTTATTGGTCCGCGAGAGGGGAATATTCTCACATACAAAGAAGATTTGAAATTAAAAATATTAGTGATGTGTGATGCTTATCAATGTTATTTTCAACATACTTTTCGTCTTGAATATTGAGAAATGCGTAATATAGAGACTTGGTCCGTGAGTAATGGAATTGTACATGTAAACCTTACACTTTGATGTAATGTTAAAAGATTTAACTCTTTTCTTTAAATCGGTTATAAAAGAGGGATTAAAAATTCAAATTTAAAAAACATACTTGTTACTATAAGTCAAGTTGGACAACTCACTTTTTCTAAGGAGTGCTTGCCTTGATTTATGTTAAAAAGACTTACCTCTTTTTTTTTTTCTTTTTAAAAATAGTTATTAAGAAAGGATAATATGTTCACATATTATGGAAAGTCTATGTTGAAAATATTCATCCATATCATTTTCAATAGATTGATTATTTCCTTCCAAAAATCAAATTATAGGGTTTGGAGGTTTGGAATTGGTCTTAGAAAAGTTTGCACAACAGTTCATGTGCAACTATTCTAAGATATTCTGTGAGTACAACTCTTAATTGGAGCAATCCACTACATTTCATTTGTCTGGCATCCCTATGTATATTGTAAAATCCAGATCTTATAAATCTTCTTAACAAACGTGTGTTATTCTAATGGTATATGACATCAAAGAAACATTAAATCATCTTAAATCATCTAGTTTAGTACTATGATTCAATAATATAATGTGTTATGTGCCTTGGTGGAAGACTAAGTGATTTAGTGATTTGAACCCACATTATTCAAAACATTTCCACCCACTAAGTATTCAAGCTTTCTTTCTTCTCTTTATTCTTGTGCATAACTATTTTGAATAGTGGAAAGAAAAAGATAAATAAGAATTGTTTCTTTGAAGGAAACGAACCTGCAAATATTCAAAGCGTCTATTTTTTTATCTTCCTTTTTTTGATCATATATGTTCCCTATATTTATAGAGTTTTACCTAACAAATCAACAAAACATAAACTACCTCTAGAATTGTACCAAACAACAGAAAATGAGTTGACAAATTCTAAGAGACTAAGTCTTGCTAATAAACTTTAGAGATTAGGTCTTGCTAAAAAACTCTTGGAAACTTGGTCTTGTTAACTATTACGTAGATTGCATGGATTCCTTACTATCCAAGCAATTAACATATACTCTTTATATGAGTTTTATTAAATAACATAAATGACATTTAAATCTGTAAGATAATGTTTCCTTGGCTAGTTATTAAGGGGAAATAAAGCATCCAATATAGGCTTTTTAACCTTGGAATCACATAGATTACTGGGTAGTCCTTTGTCATTCTGGGAAGAAAGCCACGAATATAATCTTTGCGGCGACTCCTATATAGCGAGTGTAATATTCATTGGAGGGACATACCATGACTAGACTTCATCATGAATAATGTCGTGGGTCACAATAAATTCCTATTGTATAAATAGGAACCTTAAAGTCTACGAGTGCAAGTTTCCTAGTGTTGAGGATATTTGTGCACAAGTAAATTTCAACATAGGAGCAAGAACAATTTTGTTACATAGTTTCTTGTCTTATATTATTAAATGACGTTTTGGCTACTGGGTTCTTTAGAAAATGTCATCAATAGTGTGTAAAGTTTTTTTTTTTTTGGGCAAAATGGGGGATGGGGAGAGTTGGTGTCTAGCCCGAGACCTTTTAGTCCCAAGTACTATGGATTACTACGAATTGAGCCAATGCCTATCAACTATAATCAAGTTGTTGTTGGTCATTTTTTTTCTTCTCTTTTTACATAAATTCTTGTTCATTTGGAAAAGGAAGTCTCTAACATGTTTATTAAAAAAATAAAGTTCAAAAGATGGTGATTTTTCTCTCAATTGTTGCTTTGGGACTAAATTCCTTTGGAAAAAATGGACAAAAAAGAGGGAAAAAAAAACCTATTGGCTCTAAGGAAATCCATAAGGGGATTGAATTGAGTTGTGTGATTCTAGGCTAGTTTTTATTTTTATTTTTTCATCTAATGTTTCGTAAACACACTTTGATTTAGTTTTTGTACATGAAAATAAACAGTACGAAATTATGGTATTATATTAAGAGAATATGAATAACTCAAATGCTCGTAATGAATCGAAATGAAATATATTGCTACCATTTGCATTGCCATACGTAATCAATAATCCCATACTTGATTCAAAATAATAATAATAATAAAAATAAAAAATTGATCACGCACAAGTAGTCAGGAAGAGAGAAATTAATACAATGTTCGGTAATATAAATGTCAAGCTATTTCAGTTTGCGAACGATTTTCACCAAGTTCTCGGAATATCCAACTCAATGTCTGCATCTTCCTCTTTGAATCTCAGTATACAAAGCACTTTGGAACGATTGACAGCATCAACCGAAGGATTTCCTCTGATGCACGCTTGCCTTAAGAGCCTTAAGAGGAGAGACTGAAAACTGCAAGAGCCTGAATGTTCCATTTTTCCCAAATGAGTAGAAAGGTGTGGCTTATTTAAAACATTTAAGGTCTCGCTTATTTAAAGAGTGTTTATGTTTTTTAGATGTATTCTTATATTTACTCCTTATTCCTAATTGAAGTAATTGTTTATATAACTATAGACTGCGAAGCATTTTCGATATATTTCACATCTGAAAATATATTTTATACCTAATCCACTTAAAAGATTTGAAGTTGTTACAATGCTAAAATTAGTTTGTTATCAACCTCCTATGTATAGGGAATCTAAAATGTAAAGGCAAATCAAACAGTTAATAGACTCAGAATCATTGATTGTACTATTTTAGATAAATCTTTGTATTAAAGGAAAAGGTTTTTTATTTTATGAAATACTAAACATACTTTTGAGGTGTGAGAACTTCCATTTTGCAAAAGATATAAAAGGATGATACAAAAATTAAATTGATTTTTAAAAAATTCTAAATCAATACTTATTAAATATTTTAAGAAGAATCTGATCTTGGTTTTAGAAAGAAAATAACTTTTCCAACCGAATTTGGTCTGTGTTCTCGTCAACCATTGGTGGTTATAGTACTCAATAACCTCAAATCTACATAGAATGTTGACAGAGAGGGTCATGTTTATTATGGTTTGTTGACCTGAAAGAATGGGGCCCCTGAATTCTGATTTCTAACTTCCGGGAAACCTACATAAAGTAGTGTGGAGCAACGAAAGAACTTCGAAGCGGGCTAGTTACAATCACAATGACATCTCATTGACATTATTGTTAATACATTGCCTTGTTATATATGGAAGTATTTGTTTTCCTTATGGGTTGATTTTGGGAGATTAAATAAGCCTTCTATCATAATATTAGAACCTAAGTCTTAATTGGAGTACTTCATTGCTTGTAAGTTGTGCTCTTATGAAATAACTTAAATATTTTCAGGGCAAGCAAACATGTTAAAACCTGAATATCTATACTATAATTTTAATATATTAGCTTGTTGTACTTTTTCTCTTTAGGCTAACTTAGTTAGTCAAAAAAGAAAAAGTCACATATTTGCAACAGTTTAAAAGTGTTTGTCTCCCACTGAGTCACGCTTGACAAACTAAAGTTGCTTCAGACTTTTCTCATTGGGAAGTAGCCGAAAGAATTTCAAACTTGTCTATTCAGACAGGGACTTGGATAAGTTAGAGAAAATAAAAAAATCTTACTACTTTTCTCTCTTAATGGAATCATTTAGCAATTAGAAAAAGAAGAAAGCCACGTAAAGTTTTAGGATGTTGCAAGACATAAGTTAAAAGTAACATACTAAGAAGAGAAGTCGTAAGAGTAGTAGTTGCAAAATGATGCCTAAAGGATACATTTGTGACATTGTGAGAATCCTCACATGCTTAAAATGGAATACCTAAAGACATAGATGAGTGCTTTCCTGTGACCACTACTTAGTGTAAATTTTGGATAGCGTGGAGTTTTTAATATCAAAGGAACTTGTAGAAGTTGAAGATAAAACACACAAGGAAATGTTTTGTGTCTTCTTGATAAGATTTTAGAAAAAAATTGTTGACAAATGCGTTTTCACTCATTTTAGAGGAATTTAAAGATATTTATTGATGAAACTACCTATAACCTACGGGTAGTACCCTAAGTTATGGTTATACACCCTCAAGTGTAGGAAGTACCTCCTTTTGTTATTACCTCGATGGATTTAACAAAGTTGTTATAGTCTTAAGCAACATTGATGTCATAGTGACTATAATAATTAGATATGGACTGTTCTTGACTTCATGTTTGGATTCTTTTAGTAAATTCATCATTCAAATGATGCCTGGTAGAGATGCCATTCTTAAAGTGTAAGTTAGCTTTGACTATTATAGACTGAGGATACAATGAAAAGAAAATAGAAAAGGTAACCAAAGGGCTTTTACTAAATGTCGTTCACGGAGCTAAAATTGTAGAGACCGTTCAATGATAGTGACGAGACGTACAGGTAAAAGAAAATCTAAAGCCTAGTATCAACCTAGACTACAACAAAATTATGTGTTACCATTGGAGAATATTGAGACTAAAAAGTCAAGTATTTAAAATAGATATTTCCAGGGTTGATATTATTGAAGAGATATTTGATGACTCTTACTATTAACATGTTGAAATGATTACTTCAACAATAAGTAATTCATTGTAAATAAATGTATAGTTCAGTTAGAATATACATCAAAGAGGTCTTAACTTCAAAACTTATCTCTCGCCCTTTTTACCCAACTCAAAAACTCACTGGTTCAAGTTATATATTTGGTTAACGTAATCAATGAATGGTTCAATCTTATATCAAAAGCAATATAACCTGCAAGAATGCTGGTGCTACAATTAGTGTAGGTATGATGATAAAATTATTAGCACTTTGAAGAATGTTCAATATATACACATTTGAAAAAAGAATTACTTTAGGAATGATGAAGGGTAATAAGTGTTACTTCAATATCCTTTAGTTAATAAGTGTTCGGTGAAAGCAGAGCCATTAAAATTTCTAAAAGCAGTCTGGTAATGATGAAGGGTAATAAGGAATGATGCTTGTTACTTCATATCATCAAGTCGACGCATTCAGTTGGTGATGATGAAGGGAAATAAGGAATGATGCTCGCTAATTCATATTCAAGTTGACGCATTCAGTCGTGGCATCTTCTCCGGGTGATGCGCCTTCAGACCCTATTCCATTACTGCAGTGGCACTTGTCAAAGAGCTGAAATGGATGCGACAATCGCGGCCAACGGGCTGTGAACCCGATACAATATATCGGCATATCCCCGCATGGCAAATAGAGACTGACAGCGTCATCATTACCTAGACCGATTTGCCGTGTTCAAAAGGTCACGGCTCCCTTCCTTGGAACCTTCGTACATGAAAATGATTGACAATGATACAGGCGACTGACACATTCCAAGCCCGTGGTATCATGAAACTGAGACCGCGAAGCCAGAGCTTTGTACTGTTCGCTGTTCGGCTTTTTGAAAATTGTGAAGACAATCTCCCTTATTAGCTTAGGTAAGAAGTCGTCAGCAAGCTGATGACAGGGAATCCGAGACGGCAAGACAACTGCAGGAGGAACTTACTTTCTTAGAAGTCTCAGTAACTTTGCCTCGAAGCTACGTAGAAGCTTGGAATGCATGGGTCCAAATGGTTTATTGTCATACACTGTTAAGAGTCCATTAAAAAAATTAAATTCCAGCTTTTGCTCTCTAGCTCCTGAACAAAGAGTTTCGCAAAAATAATTGCCCCATGTTTGAGGTGGAATAATGTACTAAATCTCATATTATAAGAATAGAAATATGAAATAATAATTAATAGAGAGAGGAAGTCCCCAATTTAATATTGTAAGGTTTTAAATTAGATATGAGTTATTTTTTATAATTGTTAACATGATGTCAAAATCCAAATTCTTCTTTAACATTTTCATGAATTTTGCTCAAGTCTAGAGCTCGTATTTATGTAACACAATTTGTGGTTGTGCACAAGTCTAGAACTCATGTAGCCAAGAGACATGTTAAATAAATTATGTAAAGTTATTGTTTCATATTAGTAAAGAAATTATTAGAAATCTAAGTTCTATCTTATGTTCCTTAGCTTATGGATAAATATCTTTGTTGGAAGTGGTGCCTCATGCTTTAATTGAGAGCAAATGTTAATTTCTACACAAGAAATATAAAACCCTAGAATAGTAAATAATTAAAAATGAGTTCTTCTACTTAATGTCTTCTTGTTCTAAGTTAAATATGAGTCACTTCTTATAATTTGTAATAGAAATTATAATTTATGATATACATATCCAAGATTTAAGTTTTATTTGTGTTATGTAATGAAGTTCATACAAAGAGTATGAACTAATTAAGTAAATAATGGAAGCTCTATTTAATCTATTTTATAGTTAACAAGATCAAGTTTTTAGGAATATGTTAACAAACCTAATCTTAAAAATTTGTCAACAAGAACAAATTTGTAAGGATCAATTAGCTCTTCTTTTTTCTTTTTCTGACAGCATTTCTAGTTGAATTGACTTATTTTTTTCCTCCTGTATTATGTTGAATTCTACAAGTAGAGGAAATTTATGTAATTAGAAAGAAGAAGAAGAAGGAAAAATAAAAGTAATGAACACTTGGAAGTCGGTTTCCCTTAAAAAAAAAAAAAACTATTTTATGATTTCTTTGCTTTTTAATTACTCAAAATAAGTAAGCAAAACAGTATGAAAAAGAAACTCTAATTTGAAAATTTTTGTAAGTGAGAATATTTTAAATAACTTAGATTTAGATCATTGAATCATTCAGTTTTTCGGTAAAGCACATAACTGTATATTTGACAACAACATAAGAACGAAATATGACCTACATCGATTTACTTCCGTCGTCCTTGTATGCAACCCCAACAGGCCCCAAAGATGGCTCTGCTTGATGTAGTTAGCAAGTGTCTTTCCCTGCAAGTTGGACTGATTACTTATTCCATATCCTTATAGGTGTTCAAGGACCCCGATTTGTCATAAAGTTTGTCTTGAACTAGCTCGCCCCGGTACCGATAGTTTCTTAAAACTTCAAATGTCAGGAACGGCATCTTACAAAACATTTGATCTCTTGCAGCTTTCCTCATGTATGTGATCACAGTTTGTTTCAGATGCCCTTGAACTGAACTTAATGGCACTATTAACATTAATTTCCTATGAGTTTCACATAATGATGCTTTAAACTCAGGTCTTCTTCTTGTTTTGACTTCTAGGCTTCATATCGTTATGTTTGCAACCATTTTGAAGGTTAAATTTTAGATATCTCAATTCGGAAATTTTGTATTCTTTTGTATATCCATACTTACACGGCTATAAACTTTAAAAAATAAGGAAAAATATACACGTGCCTTTTATTTTTTTTTTAATTTCGATTGGAAGATCTCCATTCTTAATTGGAAGGTTTATTTATTTATTTGTTTTGGTTATTGTTATTGTTATTTTTGTTGTTGTTATTTTTATTATTTTTATTATTTATTTTGCAACAAGTTTCGAATGCAGAATTTTGGATACCTTAACTGGAGCCTTTTTCTTTCGTTACAAACTAGCGATTTGTTTGTTTGTTTGTTTTTAAATCACAGTGCTTGCCTACAAAATTCTATAGAAATTTGGAGAAGTCTGTTGTATGCTTTACTTTATTTTGACTAATTCAAAAGTTTTAAATTTCATAGTTTCAAAAGATCGAGTTTTGCATTGGTTTGAACTAGAAATGTCCGTTAAATATCTGTCAGTTTAAATAAAAAAAATTGCTTAAATGGATTGCACTCCACCCAAGACTTAATCTCTCATCTTTTTTGTTACACATTTATGCATTTGGGTACGACTGTGAATTGAACATGCTATTCTTTAACATAAGGATCATCTCCAATTTGTTCTTATTAATATGAAATGAATGCTCTTCTTTATCTTCCGTTGAGCCATAAAGTTCTGGTGCTCAAATGGAAGGCACAACTGCATAGTTTGGATTTCACATGAAAAGGCAAGTTAAGGAGACAAAATCTCCATAATAGCCAAGAGAGCACTTATGAAGATATTTGTGATGGTGGTTGAAGGTAATAGGTTTTTCGCTTCATCATTCTTCTAAATTTATATCATACACTACAATATATTGGGGCTGATTTTGCTAAGTTGGGAATTCAGAAACAATATATGCATATGTAGACGACTAAAGCTTAGAAAACTAAGGGAGAAAAGGAACTACATATTCAAAGATTGAAGTATGAGAAAATAGATATATAGGATTCATGAACTGAACGGTGACGAAGGTGAAGCCTAGAAGCATTAAAGTAGGTGTTAGACTATCAGTTTATTGTAAAACTCACTAGTTTTTATCACTTTGAACTTTTAATATGCAGCGGTCAAGCAATTCTGGATTCTCTCTCACAAATGATCTAGTATTCGGCCGAGAAGAAACAAGGCTAAAATCAGAATAATCTTGCCTTGACGATTTAGATTTTCTACCTATCTTGAAAGATTGAAAAGCTAAATCGATTGCTTCAGTAAACGAGTTCAATATGAGGGAACTCAAACCTCCCAAGAAATATTCTCTCTGCAAAAAGCGTCTTAACCGAATCAACAACCTTTTCCCCCCTTTTATCCCCCTCCTCCGCAGAGTAATTTCCCTCGTTCCCCCCTTATTACAAAACGCAGAAATAAGTGCATAAAACGACTAACATAGGAACTAAGGAGAAACAAACTATCTCCTAGTTATTAGGCTCCACCTCAGCCTTTAGAATCAGCCACTGCTGTCTAAGCTGGAAGCTAACGTGGCTGGATCTGCGGATTGCTGCATTCCTCCCCGTTGGACAACAACCTTGTCCCCAAGGTTGAATTCCGGATAGCGATCTTCAAAAGTAGCAGCATCTAACCAAGTGGCTTCCTGCAGGGGCAGACCTTGCCAGTGAACTAGGTACTCAAGGCGTTTGTTCCTAATACGTTCTTCCACAATGGCTTGAGGTAGGGGACTCAACGTGTCCTCATTGACCAAATAAGATGGCAATTCTTCTTGAACTTGAACATTCTGACCAATAGCTCGTTTCAGCATAGAAACATGAAAGACATCATGGATTTTAGAACCTGGAGGCAGTTTCAAACGATAGGCTACTTCCCCTATTGCCTATACAACTTGAAAGGGACCATAATAGCGGGGTGATAACTTGTAGTTTCTTCTCACCACCACTGAATTTCCTCGATATGGCTGCAACTTCAGATAAACCCAATCACCAACTACAAATTGCTCCTCCTTCCTACCCACATCATAATACTTCTTCATCCTATTTTGAGCTAACTGCAACCTTTCCTTCAAATTCTTCAACACAATATCTCTATCTTGCAGCTCTTTATCAACCATTGCTATTGATGTTGAACCCGGCAAGTAGGTTAGCAAAGTAGGGGGGGTCTGCCATACACCACCTCATAAGGGGATTTCTGCAGGCTACTGTGGGTACTGGTATTATAGCAATACTTAGCCCAAGATAACCATTTTATCCATTCCCTTGGATAATAAAAAACAAAACACCTTAAATAAACCTCTAAGGTTTTGTTCACCACTTCAGATTGGCCATCAGTTTGAGGGTGGTATGCAGTTGAAAAATTAAACTTAGTTCCCTGCAACTCAAACAACTTCCTCCAGAAAAGGCTAGTGAACACAGCATCCCTATCACAGACTATGCTACGTGGCAGTCCATAAAGTTTGAAAATATTGTCAAAGAAGGCTTGTGCAACACTTACCGCTGTATATGGGTGTCCAAGAGGAATGAAAT
The DNA here is from genome assembly GCA_028551485.1 of Casuarina cunninghamiana. Lineage (NCBI taxonomy): Eukaryota > Viridiplantae > Streptophyta > Magnoliopsida > Fagales > Casuarinaceae > Casuarina > Casuarina cunninghamiana. The sequence continues at coordinate 16,202,316 of CM052364.1, forward strand.
GAGCCAGCTTAGAAAGCCTGTCCACTACCACCATCACAACTTGCTTCCCTTTGGAAACCGGCAACCCATCAATAAAATCCATCGATATGTCTTCCCAAACCGCTTCTGGAATTGGTAAAGGCTGAAGCAATCCATTCGGTTTAGTATTGTCCCATTTAACTTGCTGACAGACCTTGCATTCCCACACAAATTGCATCACTGATTGCTTCATACTAACCCAATAAAAGACTGCCTTCACTCGTTGTAGTGTTTTGAAGTACCCTTCATGTGTTGCTCCATGGAATTCTAATAAGATTACAGGGATTAAAGTGGACTGCTTGCTCAGATAGATCCTCTGTTTGTAGAATAACACACCATTTTTATACATCCACTCCGTTCCTGCATCCTTGTTGCTCAATCTATGAATTATAGTTTGGGTTTCTGCACATTTAGACGCTTCTTTTATAATAGTATCCAACCATTCAGGGACGGGAACTGATACTGCCTTCAGTTGCAGTTCATCTATTACTTCCTTCCCCTTTCTTTTCTTCATCTCATACTCTTGCAACTCAAGTGTCTTATCAGGGGCGGTAAGGTTTTTTGCAAAGGGTTCTCCCAAGAATTTAACTTGTTCTGCTTCATTTTTTCTTGATAAGGCATCAGTCGCAACATTTTCCCTTCCTGGTTTGTACTAAATTTAAAAATCGTAACCAATTAACTTCACCAACCAGCGTTGTTGTGCTAGAGTAGTGATCTTTTGATCCCATAGATGTTGTAAACTGCGCTGATCAGTCTTGACAATAAACTTCTTTCCAAGTAAGTACTGACGCCACTTCTTAACAGCAAGTATCAATGCTAACAGCTCTTTATCATAAGTTGATAGCAACAAGTTTTTACCCTGCAAGGCTTGGCTGAAATAAGCCAACGGCTGTAGTTCCTAAGTTAATACCGCTCCCACACCTACTCCACTAGCGTCACACTCTATAGTAAAAGGCAAGGAAAAATCTGGGAGCCTTAATAATGGAGCTACTGTCAATGCCCTCTTAAGATCATTAAAAGCTTTCTCAGCCTTAGTACACCAAACAAAATTATCCTTTCGAAGCAGTTTTGTTAATGGAGCTGTAATCAAACCATAATTCTGCACAAATTTTCTGTAATACCCAGTCAAGCCTAAGAATCCCCTCAATGCCTTCACACTTCTTGGTAATGGCCAATCCACCACTGCAGCCACCTTCTTTGCCTCCATTTTCACCCCATCCCCTGAAATAACATGCCCCAAATACCCTACTTCAAACACTCCAAATTCACACTTTTCCTTCTTTACAAAAAGATGATGCATCCGTAGCTTCTCAAACACCAATCTTACATGCTCCCAATGTTCATTCCAACTTCTACTGTAAACCAATATATCATAAAAAAAAACTAGGACAAATACTCCTAAGAATTCCTTAAACACATGGTTCATCAGTCCTTGAAACGTGGATGGTGCATTACATAATCCAAAAGGCATCACTAAAAATTCATAGTGACCTTGAGGAGTTTGAAAAGCTGTCTTTCCTACATCATTAGGGTCCATTCTTATTTGATGATATCCATATCTTAAATCCAACTTAGAAAAAATTCTGGATCCATGCAACTCATCCAATAATTCATCTACCGCTGGAATAGGAAAACCATCCTTGATGGTTTCTTTATTCAAGGAACAGTAGTCAACACACATCCTCCATGAACCATCTTTTTTTCTTACCAACAACATCGGGGATGAGAATGGACTGTTACTGTGCCGCACCACACCTTCCTCTAACAATTCTTGCACTAATTTCTCAATCTCTTTTCTTTGTATGTATGGATATCTATAAGGTTTATTGATGATTACCTTTGATTCATCCCGTAACATGATTCTGTGGTCATACAATCTCTTAGGTGGTAGTCCATGTGGCTTCTGAAACAGTTCTTCATAGGCCTCAATCAATTCAGCAAACTGTCGTGGCCACTGCCCTATCAAGTTACTAGATTCTGCTTGATTAACTGCCCGAATGTGCAACACTACCCCTTGTTTTTGTTTCTGCATTCTTTTACAAAACTCAACTTCATCTATAACATCATTGGTTGAGTCTCTATCCCCCTGCAATATTACTTCTCTTCCATCCATTGTAAAAGTCATCAATAGTTTAGCAAAATCCCATTGAATAAGCCCTAACGTTTGCAACCAGTAAGTACCAAGCACTAATCCAAGATTCTGAAGTGGCAAGATGAAAAAATCTGTCTGAAATTTATTCCCCTGTAAAATCATCTCAACCTCCGAACACAGCCCTTGACCTTGGACTATCTCCCCATTAGCAACTTCCACCTTAAACTCTTTCTTGTTTTCAGGCACTAAATTCATTTTGGTTGCTAATTTAGCACTCACAAAGTTATGAGTGCTGTCTGAATCGATTAAGAACATCACTCTCATCTTCTTCCCACCTATAGTGCCCTGTACCCTCATGGTTTTGGGACTTTTGACCCCAAACATTGCTGCCAGTGATATTTCCGGTAATAGTTTATTGAGTTCACCTTGTGCTGGCATCTCCCCTTGAATACACCATTCATCATCATCATCTATGCCTACCCTTCCAACAAAAACAGCTTCTTACAACGATGGCCAGGGGAATATCTCTCATCACAATTAAAGCAAAGTCCTCTAGCCCTCCTATCTAATATTTCTGGTTGAGACAATCTCTTAACAGGTATATTTGGTTTTGTTTCTCCTATTCCAACTCTCTGATCTGCCTCTATATTAAACCGTCTCCCTTGTACAGACACAGAATTTTTACTAGCAACTTCTTTGGCCTCAAACAAACGTGCTAACCCCACAGCAGCAAACAGTGTTGGTGGATGATGAGCTACCACATCAAGTTTTATTTTCTCTTTCAAACCACTCACAAAACAACTTATCTGATGATCCACATCTAAATTACCACATCTCAACAAGAGTTTACTAAATTGAAATTGGTAATCATGAACTGACCCGTTTTGTTTGAGCTTAGTAAGCTCACCGAAGTGGTCCTTGAACAATATTGGTCCAAACTGCTTCATTAGTTCTTCAATCAAGGCATCCCACACAATCGGCTTCCCCTTGCTTTCCTTACGCATCAGTTGGTAAACCACTTGAGCTTCCCCATCCAGGTGCCATGAAGCAATTCGCACTTGATCTTCTTGAGGAGTATCATGATAGTCGAAGAACTGGACTGCACGATCAATCCAAGAAGTTGGATATGAGGCTCCATCATACTTTGGGAATTCAAGACGAACAGTTCGAGCTTGAATCTGCCCTTGATTATGTCTTCCATCGGTATTGCTTTTATTTCGCCCTTTCGGCGCAGTCGAAGACTCGCATGATTCTTTCACAGGTTCAACTCTGGCGGCAACATTATCAATATTGGCATTTAATGCTGAAAAAAGTTGCTGCATAGTCTCTGAAAGTGAATCGAGCTTCCAATCTAGATCAGGATCCCTCCGATTTTCGTTTGCCGCCATAGCTGGCTCCGGTACCAATTTGCAGCGGTCAAGCAATTCTGGATTCTCTCTCACAAATGATCTAGTATTCGGCCGAGAAGAAACAAGGCTAAAATCAGAATAATCTTGCCTTGACGATTTAGATTTTCTACCTATCTTGAAAGATTAAAAAGCTAAATCGATTGCTTCAGTAAACGAGTTCAATATGAGGGAACTCAAACCTCCCAAGAAATATTCTCTCTGCAAAAAACGTCTTAACCAAATCAACAACCTTCTCCCCCCTTTTATCCCCCTCTTTCGCAGAGTAATTTCCCTCGTTCCCCCCTTATTACAAAACGCAGAAATAAGTGCATAAAACGACTAACATAGGAACTAAGGAGAAACAAACTATCTCCTAGTTATTAGGCTCCACCTCAGCCTTTAGAATCAGCCACTGCTGTATGAGCTGGAAGCTAACGTGGCTAGATCTGCGGATTGCTGCATAATACTAGTAAATTGACTGGTATAAGAGTCGCTTTCCTATGACCTTTACTGGTACATCTGAATGTAGTATTTGTACATCAACTCATATTTTCTTTAATTCCGGTGGTTGTAGGTATTATCCACCAATTCTATCATATATTACATGGGCAAGGCATATCCAATTTGATCACACGCATGTACCCATGCTTTATATGCTCCGTTTTATTCGTCATCCCCTATAATCTATCATAAGCTACCATCTTGTGTTCACTAGTCTCATGAGTCGACTTATTTGTGCATCATGAAAGTTGACTAGTTATGACATTGTAAAGCCTAACCCATGTTGCGCTTATGATCTACTTGAGTCTGAGTTCCAGTCTTGTATAAGCCCAACTTGGATGTCCGAAGCTCAAATTTAAGCCCAAGTCTGAATTGGATTCGCCTAACTTATTGCCTTGGTTGATCATTAGTCAGTCTAATGAGTTATTCCTTTGAATTTTGATGGACATTGGCTGTTAGTTGTTGACAAAAAAGTGACCTCCTTTTTTGTTTTTGTTTTTGTTTTGTTTTGTTTTGGTTTTGTTTTGGTTTTTTTTTTTTTTATCTAAGAAGCTCTCTATAACATCAAAAAAGTTATGTGCCTCTAAGGAAATTTATTTCGAAGGTGATTTTTTGATAAAAGTCAAACTAGTACCAAATAAAGACGAATTTTCAATTGTGTTCTGTTTCTTTTAACAGAGAGTTTTTAAGGAATAAAAGAATTAGAAAACTGTGTCATACGTTAATTGCTATGATTACTTTAAGAAGTTCCGAATCAAAAAGAAATTTCTATTGTTTTCTTTAAAGTGTGATTACTATTTCTCAAGTCTAAGAATAAAGAAGCGAGATTTTTTTTTTCCCATGACTATTAAGTAGTTCAAAACAAATCTAAACCATAAACCAGAAATCTAAATTTAATTTTTGCAATCAATACTAACATAGGAGTTCGTAAGAGATAAGTAAGATAGAGTTATAGCATTAGAGTTTCTAAGCTTATAAATGCATAATCTATATCTTTTTTGTTATGTAAAGGGAGAGGGAGGTGATTTAGATAAGGAACCTTAAGATTTTCCACTCATAATCTTATTACTTAGCTATTAATTTGGGTTCCATAATACATTTTTATGACATGTAGGGAATTATACTTACGTAATTTTGAATGATGTAGATTTTTTTAAAAAGTAATTTGACATGTATTTATAGATTTTCTAAAATGATATTATAAATAGTTCAAAACAAATATCCATCATCTAGAGTCAAAAATGGCTTTGAAAATTTTTAGAGTTCTTACAAATATTTGTTATAATTTATAAGTTTTATTCTTTTACTCAATGAGATATAACTCCTTACATCCTTCTCGAGTTGGTAATAATTTTTGTATTTTTGAGGTTTTGATCACTAGATCTTTATTTTATTTCTTTCATTCAAGATGTGGTGGATTGTAGCTTTAAAAGACATAACAAAGTAGCTACAAAGTTCTTGCTTTTCACAATTTTGATCATATAACTTACTTCCTCCATCCATTATTCAATTCATCTTAAGAGTTTATTTATAGCCAATATTGCCCTTCACATATCTTTAATGAACCTACAATAAAAGAATAGATGTTTTATTGATCTTGTTGTTGTTGATATAAATTACATTTTTTATCTCCTGAATTGTTCAATAGAATTACTTTGTTTGCAGTATTATGTCTGTTTTTTTTTTTTTTTTTATTGTTATCAGATAGATAAAGTTCTATTTTAGTATTCTTCCTTGCATTCGTAAATTTTTAATTACATCACAGATTAAAAAGTAAAAATATGACTAAAAAATATATAAATTTAAACACAGAGTTGCAGTATGTGGATAATCATCTTTATATATTTACTTGTAGAAACAACAGATTAAGATAAAAAGAAAAGAGAGATTAGATAATAGTGATATTTATAAATTTATAAATTTATAAATGTCAACAAAAATATTGGAAAGGAATTTTTCAGAAGCATGGTGAGAGCGTGGTCTATCGCTTCCTCCGCCACCGAGAGCATGGTTTCCATGTATGGAGCAGCCACCCTACCTCCGCCGCGAAGAGCATAGTCTCCATGCATGGTATCCTGGATAACTTAAAAGGGCATGCCTTAGATATTCATGAAGTAATGCAGGGTAAAATCTGAAACAGATGCAGACAACCACGAAACTTAGTAAAAAATAGAAGGAAACAGAAAACGCCGAAACCAAACACAGGTAAGACACAAGAAACGCGGTACGAAGAGGTGCCAAAGATGCCATAGGGTATACTGCCGCAAGAGATGGAGGTTGCCGTAGTATGGCCAAATATGTATACCACGGATAGCTCCATCTCGCTTGCGACAGTAGTCCCTCCAACCCCTTTGATTTTTCCTGCTTCTTCACCTGTCTCTACCTTCTTCTCTTTGAATTTATAGACGCAGATGACTTCCTCTCCCTCTTCCTCTCCTTCTCTACCTCCAAAACCTCACCTTCTTTGCACGTACAACGAAGTTACCCAACCAATACAAGGAAGTTGCTCACCGATTCCATGGAGCTTTGCTTCTCGGGTTTGTGCGAAGAATTTGACTCAAAAGTCGGAATAATCGGATTTTCAACAAGATGAAGTTTCCCATCATACACGAAAACTTTCCCTTATTTTCGTTTTTATATTACTTTATTGTTACGCGGTATTTTGTTCTAGCGTGAACCGCTGCCGTTCAACCAGACGGAATTTCTAGTTTTACCCGGCTTCAGATTCAGCAAACCGGGCAGTTCGAGGAAAGCTCTTTTTCTTGATAATATGGCCGCGCCATATGGCTTAAGAATTATTTTCATTTTGCTAGGATTATGTGTGGCGCAATGAGCAACAGGAAAAGTTAAAAAACCACACGACGGGCATGGCCTTCATTTTAATCAAAATAAGAAACAAGAAATCATTCCAATTCATGTCTGGATATAGAATTTGCATGAGCGATTCCTAAGGTAAAGATAAACAATTTAACCTATAGAAGAATAAGGTTGGGAGATGTTTTGTAAGAAATATGCACATATGCCACATACAAATACATATAAATAGAAACCTATATAAACATAGACACACACACACACCCATACACATCTATGCTTGGTAAATGTTTCCTATGTATTTGAATAAATACATGCGTTGTTAAGAGTGATAAAGAAAAAGAATAACGTCTTTTTGTGCTTGTATATTAGTACTATTAGTACTATTAGTACTATCAATCATCAGTGAAATTGTGCTACGTTTATTAGTTATCAAATATCCACTTCTTTCTTCTGAAAAGAGAAAATATATGATTTTTAATCCATGAAATTACCCATCTTAAATTGCTAGTCGAGTTCAATGAGAATTGCCAGGTCGCTTCCGGAGAGGTCTACAATGGACAAAGGTCAAATACTTCACCCACGTAGGAACCTGGAAATTTAACTGACGCTATATTCTGGACTTTGGACTCGGTGCAAATTGAATAGGAACCCAGGGTTATCAAACTAAATTGTTAGTGGCGTTCTGATAAAATATGTAAATTAATGGGGAAAAAAGAGCCCAGTACTCTGAGGAAGGGTCAAACGTTCCAAACTCGGGCAGAAAGCAACGTTCAGACGGAGGGGCTAAACTGCTTAGAAAAACAAAAGAAAAAGGAGAGCTTCCAGTGACGCAGAGCTGGTACTCTTGGTTTTATTATACTTGGACATTGCAACTTCAATTATTTAATAAAATTGATACTATTTTTGTAAGAATCATGAAATTTAGAGTTCCTAAGGTGACAAAAATGGCACCTTTATCATGTGATAGTGTGCCACTTTTTCCGTTTAGCTCGAGCTAGAGCTCTGAAGCTCATGTTTCATACATAGTTGGAGCATTGAGCCTCTAATACATTCTACTTAGTTACAAAGATTGGTACTTCCTAGGACGTTTATGAAAAGGAAAGTTTGGTCATTTTAGAAAAGCAACAAATAGATTAGTACTGTCATGTAAATTTTATAAAATGGATCCTAGGTTTAATTTTATGTAAAGGTAGTCTTTTTCTTAACAAACCAAATCAAACAAATGGAAGTGATTCGGTTCTCATACACGAGTATTACAACTTCGATCATGATCAAGCGCCTTTTGGGTCGTCTCAGACTTTGTGATTGGATTTTGTTCCCCTTAAAACATGTTGCTATTTAGACACGTTGATGCCAATAATCTAAAAAAAAAACTTACAACCTATCTTTATTCGTCACTTGTTTTATTTTTATTTTATTATTTTAAAAAAATATTTGCTTTTATGCCAAATTGTCATTTAATAATACATGATTCATGCTAGTAAGTCAAGTGATCACAAAGTTATCAACTACCATGAATAATACTCGGAAACATCAACTTAGTAAAAAGAAAAATGACATCCATTCTATGAAATTTAACTTAAAGACATAAGAAATTGATTGTGTAAATAAGCAGACAATGATTCAAAATTTTCCTTATTTTTTACTCTTGGTAAATTAAAGATCTTTTTCCTTCTTTTTTTTTCAGCCTTTAAATCTATGAGGACCATTACTCTTGCGAAAAATTGATTCCTTTAGTCCAGAGATCAATACTCAAGAATATTGTAAGCACAAATCAAGACAAGACCAAGTTTTGACTATCCAAGCCGACCAACTGTGAGATAAATAACATTTCGAAACCGTTGAGAAATTTCAAGGATTAAGGGTGGAAAGATCTGTATGTCTACCCCACATTAATTAGAGTAACATCCAAGCTAGTAAGAGGTGTGGAATTTTCATCTCAGAAAGACAAATTTGCAGGAAGAAAAGATAATTATGTTCTGTTGTTGTTTTCTTCAAACCTCATACATACGTCACTATGACCTGGGATTGATCTTATTTTTCGGTCCTTCCACCGGAATTGATCTTATTTTTCGGTCCTTCCGTTTGTCCTTCTTTCTTGTGATCAAAACTGGCATTGACCCATCCCAGAAGGGCTTATCGTCAAAACAAAGAAAGACATCTTGAATCTTTGCCCTCCACCATGTAGGAAATTTTCAACCGACTAGACAAAGATCCTTTTGTTTCCTGGGGGACTTAGTAGGGATTCCAGTTTAGACAAGACTAGTCCGTGTTTTAGTCTTTGGGACCAAACCAAGATTAGTTATATCGACGCTTGCGACACACTCTTGGATTACTGTATAAAGTAAAAAAGTATTTTTGGATGAGAAATGAGGAATTTTCCATTCATAAAATACTTTATTTTTCAAATACGTGTAACGACTTTTAGTAAAAAATAATTCCTTTAATAATTATCTTCAAAAAATAGTCTATGAATTTTGTTATCTCTTGGGCTATTCATATCATTTTAAATTATTTACCGAACTTGTTCATTTTAATTTATTTGTTATCTTTTTTGAGTTGCAAATCTACTACACAACCTAGCTACTGGGATTTGAGACAATTATATTAATTTTTGATAATGCAAATAATCAATCTTTTGATTTTGGTTGGAAAAATTGCTCTCCGTCATCCCCAATTATCACTTTTATATTTTCCCTTTTATTGTATTCTGTTTATTAAATTGTCAATTTGTTTACTAACCTTCTAACTAAAAGGGAGCTACTACCAAGGTTTCCAAATCATCTATCATTTAATGCACCAAATGATTAAAATGTCCTTTAACGCGTATGAAGCCGTAGCTCAAAATGTGAAATGATTAACAATAACAGTGACTCAATTTTGCTCATTTTCTCTCCCAAATACTTTGATAGGAACATGAGGACTTCTGTAGCTGGAGACTTTCCAGGAGACGGTACGAAGGAGTCTGATTGCTGCAAGATGGGGAGACAACTGGCTCTCATTGAACGGAGAATCCTTTTTCTGGTCAAACCTGTGCAACTTTTCTTGGGAAGAAAAATAGTAGGGACAGGGACTATGTTCTCTTGGTCACTGATATTATTTAAAGGGGTTTGTACCAAAGCTTTCTCATTAGTGATATGGAAAGAAATCAAAACACACAAGTAGGAAGAAAACTCGGAAGGATAGAGAACTAAATGGCTCTCATTTTCAAGGTTGAGAAAAATAAATTCAATTGATTTCTTCCTAAGAATGGATTCTAATCCACCCTATCTCTTCAACAATGGATTTCATGAAAGAAATTTACTAGCTATCTTAAGATCTCTATAAAAAATCCATTCATTCTATGGTAAACTTCTTTTTTCTGACATCAGTAGAATTCCTTATCTACCAGAGGACGAACTTTGAGTAACATTTTCACATTCCTTGTTTCCAAACATTTGACTGTCCCTAATCTCGAAAAAGAAAGAAAGAGAAAGAAAGAAAAAAAAAAAAAAAGGAAGATCTGGGCCATTGACTTTTCCACCAAAGGTGTAAGTACGTAACGTCTTTTCAAGCGTCTCGAAAAGTGCACCAAAAAGTCCAAGCTTCTTCAGGAGGAAATGCATTTCCTCGTCACATAAGATTCAGCACTCAATGGCAATGGCAATGGCAATGGCAATCGCCAAGAAAGGAAAAATGTGTGCAAAGGATAAAAAGTTAATAAAAGGGGTTATAGTATGAGGGGTCTATCTTCAGGATTCTTAATCTAGAAAAAAGGTGACCAAAATGTGAAATTCATGAATCTTATGTATCAAAAAATATGATTTATAAAGTAGATGAATTATACAATTCTTGAAATAGGATGATATTATTTTCACAGAATCTTAGTAAATCTCAATCTCCCCATCTTTGAACTCAAAATTAATTTTCTACATTCTGTGATAGGGAGACTAACAAGCTATGTAAATATGACATTTGTAAAGATTTGAAATAATTATGAAAGTTTATTATGAGCTATAATATCATATTAGAATCCCAGCTAAGGTAGATGATCAATTTTGAAAGAGAACTTTGAAAGTAAAGATATATTGAAAGATTTAATACCTACACCTATTTAGGTGATTAGGACTAAAAAACAAAGGGGAGGACAAACGAGTGGAGCAACGATAACGAAGACTTGGTGCGCCCCTTTGGCACCATCACCGTCAAGACACCGACTGCATCATTTTCATGTACGAATCCAAGGGCAACCTAGTAAGACACGCCGTAAATATTCATGGATTCATGCATGCTAATCCAAGAAAAAAAAAAGTTAAGGAAACTCGCAGCCAATAGCGTGAAAAATAAGGAAAGAAAACAAAAGAAAAAACATCGAACACTCAGACTTGTAACATGCAGATGATTACCTAAAGAGGTTCCAAGGTACCTTGTCGCAAGAGGATGGCGCTTGCCGGGGATTGGTGTATCCCACAGGTAGCACCATCTCTCTTGCGACTAGAAACCCACAACCTCTCTCATCCTTCTTGCTTTCTTGCCGCTCTCTATGTCTCCCACACCTTGCCTCTCTCTAATTTATAGTCTCAGACGTGGTTATTTCAATAATATCAACGAAGTTTCCTGTCCGCTTCTATGAAGTTTCTCATACTTTTCCAAACCTGCCTCTCTTGGCGGTCTAAAGCATTGTGAACGCTAGGAATTCTCCATCTATATTTTCAACAAGGTTGAACGTCTTCTTTCCCTCAATAGCCACGAAAGTTATTACTTAAGGAATAATTTATCATCTATGATGGGTTATCATGCCTCGTGATATGTTGGCTTTTGGGGAATTACTACAAGTGATCAAACGGGCGAGTCCTGCATTTACTGTGGGTTTGAGATCCGACAAAAGGAAAAGTTGGACAAAAGCTGTTTTGGGTGGAAACGGGAACCAAGGCCAATTCACAATCCGCCACAATCATCCTGCGGTATTTTGGGAACACGAGTAATATGCATTAGAGGTGCATACGCTTGAGGAATGTTCAGCGTTTGTTCTCAAATTTGTACATCTCATTCGAAACCTGAAAAGGATCAACCAGAGATAGAGAGAGCGTTGGTCAAATGTTCGTTTAGTCTTGTTATGAATTCAACTTGTCAGCTTCTTAGAATGTGTAACATTCTATTCAAAACTTAGAAAAGAAAAGGAATTTAATTCCACGTAATCACCTATCTTTGTTATAACAAGAAAAAAAAAAAAAAAAAAGACAAGGCCTGTCTTTCACCTGTAATTTAGCCGAATGAAAATTGCCAGGCGGCTTCCGAAGAGACCTGCAGTAATATTTGTCGTAGGCCAAGCACGTTTTTGGACATAGGTTTCTGACAAAGACATCGTGGAATTTTAAACTTGATGGTCCGAAAGGGAAGCATGTTGTGGGTAGAGTTGTGACAAAAATGTAGAAGTTGAGGAGAAAGGGAGAAAAGTCTTCTGGGGTGCATGAGGACCGTTAGATTCACGTGAAGTTATGTGTATGCTCTAGTACAACCGGTTTCATTACAGACAACAAAATGAAGGTACATGAAAACTTAAATCCAGGCTTGCCAACTGAAATCAACTTCATTTTAATTCTACAAATGACAAGTTAGTGCAAAAACTTTTGAGATTGATCCCAAGAAATAAGGACTTGCCAAGGAGAAACATACATGAAATTTCAGGGATTAAACAAAAAGAACTCTAGGGCTTGTCAATCAAAGTATCCATATAAAGTGATTGGGTGGAAGTTTCATTCATTGAGGAAATTAGGTGGAATATAGTCGTCAGAAGATTCCAAATACTCAAATCAATGGTCATCCATTGTTCTTTTATTCAGATAAAGGGAAACTATGTAATGGATGCTGACCTTGCTTGTTGGTCTAGGGGAATTGACGTCAAGAAGCATAAAATTCACAAGCAAACAGCTGGGTTTGTTTCCTTCCTCGTGGTTTCCTTTCACAATAGGCTTGTTCAAGACTACCGGAAGCCAACCTGTCAAAGGTAAACTCGAAGAACTGACCAGAGAAAGTATCAACTTCACGAACAAACACCCATGTATTTGTTTCCTGAACGCCTTCCTGTTGGTTCCCTTTCGGGCTAGGCCTCGTTCTTATCTTCTGGACCAGAATTATCGAGCCTCAACTGCAAGAATAATATATATATCTCTATCCCGTGAGAATAGAAGCTTGAAGATCCTTTATTATTTTTCTTAGAACCGATCAATCTTCAAATTCAGATTGACCGAGGATAATTTATAGATAATTCATAGGACCAAAGCTCAAGTGGCAGACAGTCAATGCTTCGATCACCCTTGGATGCCTGAAATAGAATCTTTCTCTGGTGCGGTCCACCCAACTGATCATTCTCAAACAATACATATACGCATATAGAAATACTTTTCAACCTGACGTTGTAACCTTTGTTGCATATCATGTGGAAACTTTTGGTCTTAAGTACGTAAAGTTGAAAATTTCTTTATAGTGCAGCCATAATCATTCAGCCTAAAAGAATTAAATACACCTAAACCCATTTGAAGCACTCAAAACTTGTAACGAAGAAATGTGATACTTTGAATCTATTCATCCTACGTGAATTCCTACATATAATACTTTCGGCATGTTATCAGAAATATTTAAACAAATAATATTTGTATGCTCTCAGTGAAATCACTAATTTTTTTTTTTTTTGTGAGTTTTCAGAATTTCATGGTGCCCCAGAAGTCAAGAAAAATAAGATATAAAATGTGTTATTCTTCTGAGGCCTGAAACGACATGTCTTGCATCTCATGGTGCGTTCTGTCTCATGGTGCTTTGGACCAATACGTTGCGTTCTGAAGCTTCACTTTTGGCCTGATACGGTGCATTCCGGTTTTATGATGCTTTCCACCAACCCGATACATTCAGGCCCGATGTTACTTTTGCACCTACATGGTGTGTTTTGGGCTTATGTTACTTGCACCTATAAGGTGCGATTCTGGGCTTGCATTTTACAACTATGCTTTCTTTGGCCCTCTTAAAATTATGCGTTTTGAGATAAGAGCAAACTGGCTTTTATACGCATATGCCCTGGCCTTCAATTGTGAAAATGAAAGAAAAATATACAAAGTTGAACTAAAGGGAAAGTGGATCTAGGTGTCAAAAAGTTTGGACCGCACGACTCTAAAATTAGTGTCAAGTTTCTCTTCCTCTACTCTCTATGATGTTTATTGATGCGAATCTTATGGTGGGCTTGAGCGAGCTCGGGTTTAGAAAATATGTAAAAATCGTTTTTTTGGTGTTTTGGGTTTTTTTGTGGGAAAAGTGAGTGTTTGGTAGGGAGGAAGGGAGAAAAAAACGAAAATAGGAATAATAAAAATAAAAGGATAGATGCCAACAAGCTCCAAGACTTAAAGGCAACGCCACCAGTCAAGGAGGTGCTCCACCACCAATCCCTGACAAGAATTGGATAAAGGATGCAAAAGTTGATAACACAACTTTGGGGTTTCTATTCTCTGAAAAAAAAAACTCTGCTTACAACTGAAACAATGCTCCCTTTAAATAGGCAGCTAAACCTAATTCTAGAAGGATCCTGGTAAATCAGGAATCCTTAAAACCTAATTCTAGAAGAATCCTAATAAATCAAGAATCCTTATAATTAAGGAAGTCTTAACAAATCTGGATTCTGACAAATAAGGAATCCTAAACAAATCAGAAATCTGACAAGTATGGAAACCTAGATAAATCAGGAACCTAGACAATTATGGAAAACCAAACAAAAGGAAATATTCTCAAACAATAAATTAAACCTAGAAATTAAGGACTCAACAATTATTTAGGAAACCCCCCATATTAAAGCCTGCAGAGACGCTATGGAATATTCTTGGGTTGCTTCTTCAACCTTGGCCTTCTTGGACCCATTGGATTATGTTGTGACCCAAGCAAGTTTGAATTGTCAAACTTAACATATGGGTTGGGCTAAGAGCTTGGGCTGACGTAGTTGCTCCCGCATCAATCTCCCCAGGTTGATCAGGATTTGCCCTCAAATCCTCAAGATCAGCGTCTTCCAAATAAGGGGATAAGTCACCAACATTGAATGTGGCAGAAACTCCTCCATATTCACTTGGTAAATCAATTTTGTATGCATTATCCCCAACTCTAGAAATCACTTCGAAAGGGCCATCAGCTCGAGGGGCTAACTTGTTCTTTCTCTTGGATGGAAATCGCTCCTTTCGCAGATGCACCCAAACTAAGTCTCCTGGATGAAATTGAGAAGGCTTTCGATGCTTATTGGCCTTCTTTTTGTATGCTTCATTAGCCTTTTCGATTTGAAAACGAACACTCTCATGAAGCCTTTTCATGGCTTTTGGCCTTCTCATTTGCGTCCAAACTAACTTGGGTATCAAGAGGCAAAGAGGTTAGGTCAATAGGAGTAATGGGATTGATGCCATACACTAGCTCAAATGGTGAATGCCTGGTTGTAGAACTTGGAGCTCGATTGTAAGCGAACTCGGCATGGGCAAGCTTCATGTCCCAATTCTTCAGACTTTGGTTGACCGTGGTGCGCAAGAGAGTTCCCAACGTGCGATTGGTCACCTCAGTTTGGCCATCGGTTTGAGGATGATGAGAAGTGCTGAATAGGAGCTTGGTGCCAAGTTTTGCCCATAGAGTTCTCCAAAAATGACTCAGAAATTTGGTATCCCGATCAGACACAATAGTCCTTGGGATTCCATGCAATCTCACAATCTCCTTGAAGAACAAATCAACAACATTAGAGGCATCTTCAGTCTTATGGCATGCAGTGAAGTGTGCCATTTTTGAAAACCGATCGACTACCACCATGATTGAATCCTTGCCTCGTTGAGTTCTTGGCAGTGCTACAATGAAATCCATGCTTAAATCTTCCCAAGGTTGGTCTGGCACTGGCAAAGGGACATAAGGCCTTGGCTTGAAATGACTCTTTGCCCTCTGACATGTACCACATCTTGAGATGATAGCTTGGACATCTCCCAGCATCTTTGGCCAATAAAAGTGTTCCTTCAGAATCTCCAAAGTCTTGTTGACCCCGAAATGACCAGCCAACCCTCCTCCATGTGTTTCCCTTACAAGCAATTCACGAAAAAACCCCTTCGGGACACACAACTGATTCCCTTTGAAAAGAAAGCCCTCATGAACCATATAATCTCCATTAGTACTCTTTGCACATTCAACCATTAGTAAGGACATATCTGCATCCTTAAGATAGTGCTCTTTCATAAGTTGAAAACCAAGTACTCTAGCATCTAGAGTAGCAAGTAGGGAGTATCTTCTAGATAATGCATCTGCAACAACATTAGCTACACCGGGTTTATAACGTGAGACAAATGAGAAGGATTGGAGAAATTCTACCCATTTTGCATGCCTCGAGTTGAGTTTATGCTGGCCATTCAAGAACTTCAAAGCCTAATGATCTGAATGCAAAACAAATTGCTTAGGCCTTAAGTAATGGCTCCAATGATCTAAAGCCCTCACAATTGCATAAAACTCCTTATCATAAGTGGAGTAGTTCCTTTTGCATTCATTAAGCTTCTCGCTAAAATAAGCTAATGGCCTCTTGACTTGAATAAGGACAGCACCTATTCCAATGCCACTAGCATCACACTCCACTTTAAAGACCTTATCAAAGTCTGGTAAGGCAAGAACTGGAGCTTCACATAACTTTTGTTTGATCACCCTTAAAGCTTCATCAGCTTCCTTACTCCATTCAAAAACATTCTTCTTCATACATTCAGTAATGGGAGCCATAATTGTGCTGAAGTTAAATACAAACCGATGGTAAAATGAAGTTAAGCCATGAAAACTCCTTACCTCAGTAATGGAACTAGGTCGGGCCAAGATTTAATAGCATCAACCTTGGACTGATCAACCATAATACCATCCCTTGAAACCACATATCCAAGAAACACAATACTAGGAGAAAAGAATTCACACTTCTGTAACTTGGCATAAAGCTTTTGCCTCCTCAATGCATCAAATACTTGCCGCAAATGATCTAAGTGATCTCCCTCACAGCTATTATAAATAAGGATATCATCAAAATAAACCACAACAAATTTACCAAGAAAGGGGCGTAGTACCTCATTCATCAAACACATAAAGGTACTTGGGGCATTAGAAAGACTGAATGGCATGACCATCCATTCATACAAGCCCCCTTTGGTTTTGAAAGCTATCTTCCATTCATCTCCCTCTCTCATCCGAATCTGATGATAACCACTCCTTAAATCCACCTTGGAAAAGATGGTGGCTCCATGTAATTCATCTAGCATATCATCAAGCCTTGGAATGGGATACCTGTATTTGATGGTGATGTTGTTGATTGCTCTACTATCCACACACATTCGAAATGATCCATCTTTCTTTGGCACCAATAGGGCTGGAACTGAACATGGGCTCATACTTTCCCGTATAAATCCTCGGGCCACCAACTCATCTACCTGCCTTTGTAACTCCCTAGCCTCCTCGGGATTGCATCGATAGGCTGCTTTATTGGGTAAGGGTGCTCCTGGAAGTAGGTCTATATGGTGCTCTATTCCTCTAATTGGTGGTAAACCGGGTGGAAGGTCATTAGGAAATACATCAGCAAACTCAGATAAGAGTGGTTGAACAAGCGGATGTGGTTCACTCACCCCTTCACTCTCTTTCCCTTCAACATGTAATACAAGGATAGGTTTGTGTTTTTGGATGGCTTTCTCTACTTGGGTCTCACTAAGGAATAGGCTCTTTTTTCTATCTTCTACCCCATGTGTTTGGTGTATTTGGGAGGGACTAAGTGGAGCTAAGGTTATAAGCTTTTCCCCAATTTTGAAGGAATAGGTATTCTGTTTACCATCATGCTTAGCATCCCTATCATACTGCCACGGCCTCCCCAACAACAAATGGCAAGCATCCATAGGTATAACATCACAAGTAATCTGATCTACATAATGCTTTCCAATGGAAAAAGTAAGTAAGACTTGCCTTGAAACTTGAAGATGACTCCCTTGGCTCAACCATTGGAGGTTGTATGGATGGGGGTGATTTGAGGTAGGCAATTTCAACTTCTCCACAAGAATCGTAGAAGCTACATTGGCACAACTCCCACTATCGACAATAACAGAACACACCTTTCCATTAATTGTGCATCGAGTTTGAAAGATGTTTTCCCGTTGCTCATCTGGAGGGCTAACATGCGCATGTAAGGCTCTGCGAAGAATAAGCATACTGCCAGAATCAGCTTGCTCAACGATCTCATTCTCTTCCTCTAAATCAACCATGGGCTCATAATCACCATACTCCTCTTTAAAGTAGCCTTCTTCAATCTCTTCAATATCTCTCATGGTCATCACCCTCCTGTTTGGACAATTAGCCTGCACATGGCCAAATCCTTGGCACTTGAAGCACTTTCGCTCCCTTGGATCTTGCTTTGTAAAATTCGGTGTTGGCTTTGAGGCTTCCCCAACCTTTTCTTTAACCTTTTCCTTGTTGGTATGCTCAGACTTATTGTAGGATGAGGGATCCCCGTAGAAAGTGGTCCCTCTGATGTAAGACCTAGAACCCTCCCTGCTGAAAGGCTTAGATCCAGAATTCTTGAGGGTCCTTCTTTGCCTCTCCACTTTGATAGCTAGTTTGCACACATCATCAAAAGAGGAATAGGACTGCAATTCAACAGTGTTAGAAATCTCACGCTTTAAGCCCCTTAGAAACTGGGCAATAATGGTCTCTTTGGGCTCTGGTACCTCACATCTCATCATAAGGGTTTCAAATTCCCTTATATACTCCTCCACACTCCTCTCATCTTGCCTGAGCGCATGTATTTTTAAATAAAGATCTTGCTTGTAATCATTGGGTAAGAAACGCCTTTTGAGCAACTTCTTTAGTTTCTCCCATGAATGGACCTATTCCTTCTCATCTCGATCTCGCTGTTTCTTAACGTTCTCCCACCACAAAAAAGCATATTCTTTGAGATGAAGAACAGCAACTTTATACCTTTTCCGATCATCATACCCTTTGAATTCAAATACCCCTTCAATACGACGTAGCCAGTCAACAAAATCATTAGGTTCGAGAGTACCTTTGAATTCTGGGACTTCAACACGTAAGCTTCGATCATCATCTAGTCTCCTCCTCCTCTTGCTTTCATCACTACTAGAATCTGCATGAGATTCATCTTTGTTGCCTTGGGTGTCAATGTGGAAGTTTTGCAACATCTGGAGGACATCAGACAATTGCCCTTTCAACTGGACGACATCAGATAATTGCTCTTTTACCTTGCCTAGCTTAACTGATAACATTCTATTTGCAGCCTCCCATGGTGGAATTGGAGAAGAATCACCACTATGATTAGACGAAGAATGACTATTACGATGAGATGAAGGATTACCGCTTAGATTGAACATCTTGAAAAGAGCTCACTCGAAACAATAACCTAGGCTTTGATTACCACTTGATGCGAATCTTATGGTGGGCTTGAGCGAGCTCGGGTTTAGAAAATATGTAAAAATCGTTTTTTTGGTGTTTTGGGTTTTTTTGTGGGAAAAGTGAGTGTTTGGTAGGGAGGAAGGGAGAAAAAAACGAAAATAGGAATAATAAAAAATAAAAGGATAGATGCCAACAAGCTCCAAGACGTAAAGGCAACGCCACCAGTCAAGGAGGTGCTCCACCACCAATCCCTGGCAAGAATTGGATAAAGGATGCAAAAGTTGATAACACAACTTTGGGGTTTCTATTCTCTGAAAAAAAAAACTCTGCTTACAACTGAAACAATGCTCCCTTTAAATAGGCAGCAAAACCTAATTCTAGAAGGATCTTGGTAAATCAGGAATCCTTAAAACCTAATTCTAGAAGGATCCTGATAAATCAAGAATCCTTATAATTAAGGAAGTCTTAACAAATCTGGATTCTGACAAATAAGGAATCCTAAACAAATCAAAAATCTGACAAGTATGGAAACCTAGATAAATCAAGAACCTAGACAATTATGGAAAACCAAACAAAAGGAAATATTCTCAAACAATAAATTAAACCTAGGAAATTAAGGACTCAACAATTATTTAGGAAACCCCCCATATTAAAGCCTGCAGAGACGCTATGGAATATTCTTGGGTTGCTTCTTCAACCTTGGCCTTCTTGGACCCATTGGATTATGTTGTGACCCAAGCAAGTTTGAATTGTCAAACTTAACATATGGGTTGGGCTAAGAGCTTGGGCTGACGTAGTTGCTCCCGCATAATTTATTTATTGTGATTAATATTTGCTGATTCAATTCTGTTGTGCATGCATATAAAAATTATTCAGAAAAAGACTGTACAAAGTAATTGCAATTCTTAACCGGTTTGTACCTTGCACCAAATCAATAACCTTGTTTTTAAGTCACGAAGTTTCAAAATCAGCTCTAAACTTTAAACATATATCATTCAAAAAATAGGGACCAAATATTTTCTTGAAAAAAACACAATGAGCATTTTTAAGCTGTACACTGTTTTAGCTTAGTTGTTCTTATTATACTAAGGCCATAAACACTTCTAATTATCAAAGATTGGTTTTTCAAAAAGTATCTAATGCAAAAAAAAGGAGTGAAAAAAATTTAAAAAACCCAATTCAACTTCCTTTCTTGGGTTATTGTTTACACCTATTTTTAACAAACTCTCACAATTTGGCACGTTAGAGGGAAAATTTATTAAACCACAAAACTTGATGAACACTTGGCTTAGTCAAGTTCAATCATTTCAATTTCTAAAAAGCAATCCATTCTAGAAGTAAAACAATCTGAAGACACAATCAAACAATTTAATGGCTAAAAATCCATTGTTTTTATAATAATAAAAATTGCACTGTGAAAATCCTTGAACTTTTATTTTCTTTAAAGGTATAGTTGACACTATGACTAATATGTTTCCCATATTAATTAATTTATTTTCTTAAAAAATATATTTTTTATCCCCACCAATAAGTTCCACAGGCCATCAAGTAAACTACAACGGGTATAGGTCCTCAAAACAAGTAGAAAAAAATGATGTCGAGTTATGTGTACTTGATGTCGAGTTATGGTGTCTTACCAATTGGGCCAAGTAGAAAAGAAACCAAGTGCTTGTGGACTTCAAGAGCAATGGAAGGAAATTGAGTGGATATAACTCTTCCATTTAAAAGCTAGTTGAAATAGTAACAAAAGTCTTATGTCAAGATTGGATTTAAGTAAACCAAAAAGTCACATAAACAAAGATGAATGTTTACTAACAAGGTAAAGATACATTGATTAAAGAAAAGATATTAAAAGAAGAAAAACTTACAATAAAAGTGCACAAACTACCTATGTTCATATGTCCATGGATGTTGACTAGAGAAATTAGGAGCGAAATAGTTGAAAATGGACAACTAAATCATAGTTGACAATTAATACATCAGGAGCATACTTCATTAATCCATTGATGACTGGTTTTCTATAGCACAATTGCTTGGATTTGTTGGCTTGCCATTATTCTCTAGTGGAAATGACTTAATCTTGTTGTATTGCTTTTTCTTTGGCCACTTGTTTGATCTTTTTTGCTTATTCTTCACCTTTCAACCTTTCTTATTTTTTCACTATTTCAAAAGCTTGGATCAAAGTCTCCAAGCACGATTTTGCCCAACGTCATCACTAGACTTCTACCAACCAAAGATGTGAAGAATTTTTAGGACACAATTTGTGAGATGTATGGTCAAGTTGATTGTGTTCACCATTTCCAACTTCATTAAGCCTTTTGCCAATCTGAAGCAAGGGAATCTCTCTATTTTGATAATCTTTAATTGGTTCTCATCACTTTGTAATGAGGTTGATTAGACCGAAGAACCCTTTAAGGCCTTGATCATACCTTGTAGTAATATTATCATATCAAAATAGTGAATCAAGCCAATTGTTTCCTATGTATTTTGAGTGAATCTTAGTTTTCTGGTCACAACTCCTTGTCATGGAGCTGATGCTATCTCTCTACCAATTGTTCTATCTAGCCATTCATGAAGAAAATCAAAGGCTCACTTCATCAAAATACCACTGTGTGAGCGAGATAGTCATCCTGGCCATTCATGTGACAATGGCACAATGGGTGACAACCATATGAGGAAACTACAGTGGTTAGGCTATGCATGTAGAACGCTAGGGTTCTTTGACCTTATCATAAATTCACTCTCTCCTGGGATTGACAATCCAGATCGAATCGCTAGATCAAATGGTCTGTTCTTTATCTTGAGTGCACCTACATCCAATGGCTCTTATTTGTTCACGCCTATGCTTGCATTTGACAGCTCCTGGCACACGAATTTTGCCTCTGTAGTCAAAGTATTAAACGAACCTCGCTTTTTTTACATCATTATGCAAATCTGACTGCCAAAACTCATCTTGAGGGTGATCCAATAGTATGTTTTGTGATTATTACAAAAATACTAACCTTAATAAAGATCAATGTTGGAAATTGCACGGCAAGCTTGCAAATAAAGGTCTTAGGGAGAAGGAGGCCATGTCCAATGCTATGATGGGTAATTCTAAGGAATTAATCATTGGGCTCCGTAGTGAAGTCCAACTACAGCAAATTATTTAGACTTTTAATTAGATGGGTATCGCTGACAAAATTGCTAGCTTTGAAGGTACTTTTATTTTATTTTATGAGGTCTATTTTCTCACATCCATGTCTTATTGATTTAGGTGCTAGTAATCATATAATTTTGACCAATTTTTTTTTTCATAACTCATAATTCTTGCCCATCCATGTTAGTGCATCTCCCTACTAGAAACATCATCTCTATCATTAAAATTGGTGTCAACACACTTAGCCCTAATTTCATGCTAAAAAATGTCCTTTTAATACTTGAATTTCAATTTAATCTTATTTTAGTTTACAAAGTTTATGATGACAACTATTGTTGTGTATTTGAGATCCTAATTTTTGTTTTTCTTATGCTCGTTCGACTAGTAAATTGATGGACTTAGGGAGAGTTTAATAAAGCCTTATTTTTGGACTTCCTTTCCTATGCATTTTGATTTATCTTTATGTACTTCTTTCATTAATGGCACCTTATTTTAATGCAAACCTTAATAATAATATTTTTCTTTCTTATCAACGATAAGGTCATAGTGCTTGTTTTCCTTATCTAAAATGTCTTGTTTGCCCTTTGGCCAAACAATCTTGTGCCTCATTCCCAACTAATGCCTCTAGGGCTACTTTCCTATTCTCTATCCTCCATATTGACATTTAGGGGCCTTATCGTATTTCACATCGTGATGGGTCCCAATTTTCCTCACTCTTGTTGACAATTATTCTCACAACACTTAGGTTTTCCTGATGCAATCCAGATCCCACATTTTTTCCCATCTCACTTATTTTGTTGCTATTATTAAAAAAATAATTCCACACATCCATTTAATGTATTTAGATTGACAATGCTCGTAATTTTTTTCAATCATGCATGTTTATCTTTCTTCTCCACTCATGACATTCTTTATAAGAGATCTTGCACTTACACTTCCCAATAAAATAGAGTTGTTGAGTGTAAATATCGTCATCCCTTAGAGGTAGCTAAGGCTTTTAAATGTCAAGCTTCTACTTTTAAAATTTTTTAGGCTGATTGTTTGGTTTTTGCAACTTACTTGATCAATTACATGTCGACCTAAGTTCTTTACCCAAAAAAAAATTTGAGCTATTTTTTGAGAAATGTCCCAATATTGGTCATCTTTATGTATTTTGTTGTTTATATTTTGCCACTACCATTGGCCCTTAAGACAAGTTGGGTCCCTATGCCACTCGTTGTATCTTTATGGGTTATCCTCTTCTACAACGAGAGTATTAGGTTTATGATCCCACTACTAGGTGATTTTTTATTAGTTGTGATATTGTTTTCCATGAAGATGTTTTTCCTTTTCAAATTAACCCTTCCTTAGCAGCTCCCTTTGTGCCACCAAAGCATTCATGCCAGTTCTTATCTGATGATGATGTTCCATTATTGTCACCTCTAGTCCCTTTTGCACCTCTTGGTTTCCTTTGTAGTCTCTTTAGTCTCCTTTACATTTCTTAGTTAGGTCTCTACTTGGCCCCATCCAAGGCCATCTTGCTCTAATGGCCCCATTAATTGATCCAACCTCCATTAGCAATGAATCCTTGGCCTTTGTTTCTTATGTGCTACCATTTGTGCCTTTGGATCCCACTCAGGCTCCTCCCTCTACACCTAATCCCACTTTTCTCCTTGCACCTCACTATTTTTGATTGTGCCACTTAGCCTCCTACTTGGACCAATGATTATATTTCTTCCAGTATTACTTTTCTTGGCACTCATTATCTAATAAACTCTAATGTTGGTTTTGATCATCTTTTTCTGAACCATCTTTGTTGCATCAATCGGATTTCTATTAAAATAGAGCCCTCCTTTTATTCCAAGGTAACTATGGACTCGAAATGGCAATAGGCTATGGAAGCTAAACTTTGGGCCTTTACTAACAACCGTATGTGGGATGTTGTACCCTAGCCCTCTCATCACTAACCCATTGACTGCAAATGGGTTTATAAGATCAAATACTGCATCAATTGTTCCATTGAATGCTAGAAAGCCCATATCATGGCCAAGGGCTACACCTAAAAAGAAGGGTTCAACTATCAAAATACTTTCTCCCCCATGGTGAAGGAAGGTACAATTCATTCTTTCCTAGCTATGACTACCTTCTATGACTGGTCTCTACACCAAATGGACGTCCATATTACTTTCTTTCATGGTGATTTGGATAACAAAATTTATATAAACATTTCTCTAGGATTCCATAAACAAGGGGAGTCTTTGGTTTGTTATTTGTATACATCCTTATATTGACTCAAGGAAGCTTCTCGTTAGTAGTATGCCACATTCACCTTAGCATTCCTTTTGGAAAAATTTAGAAAATCTCAATATAATTATACCTTGTTTATATGGTGAAATGATACTTCTTTCATTTATTTGCTTATATATGTAGATGATATCTTGATCATGGGCAATAATGTCTTAGCTATTAACTACTTCAAGAAATATTTGCATTCCACATTTTGCATAATAGATTTGAAGACTCCTAAATACCTCTTGGATATCAAGATTGCACATTTAAATAGAGGAATTTGTCTAAGTCAATGTAAGTTTTTTTTGGAGATCATTTCTAAAGCTAGTTTGTTGGGGTGTAAGTCACGAGTCATTCCTTTTGAGCAGAATTTGTCTCTCATAATGCCTAAATATGATGAAGGTGTGTTGTCTAGTTATCAACAACTCATTGAGAAGTTCATCTACCTCACCGTGATAAGAATAGATATTTGCTATGCCTAACAAATTTTCAGCTAATTCATGCATGCCTCAAAACAGCCTAACATAAACATTGCCTTAAAGGTTGTGAAGTGTTTGAAAGGATGTCCAAGACTTGGAATTCTTTTGTCTCAAGATTGTAACATGGTGATGACAATATATTGCGATACTAACTATGCCACTTGTCCTATGAGTAGAAGATCAACAACAAGATTTTATGTCGAATTAGGGTATTCTCTTATGTCTTGGAAAATGAAAAAGCAATTTAACATTTACAAAGCACCTAAAAGTCAGCTTAAGAGGGAATGTTGGAGACATGTGCATATTTGGTATGATATTGTCCTAATATGGCCCAATATTCTTTCCATGTGGGGTAGGTTACTTGGAAAATTATCTTTGTGTATAGTAAGGGTGTATTCCATTTAATTCTTGTATATTTTCTTTTACAATCCATCCTTGTTTTATGAAAGGGTATCCATTATATACTTTTTCATTAAAAAGCAATACACAGAAGTTCCTAAACTCTATACCTTTCTTCATTATGACTTTGTGACAATATTTATTTCTTCCAAAAACTCACCAATTCTCTCAAACAAATAGTTAGATTCAATGTTAAGATAGTTATTAAGAAAACTCTAAATCCTCTGAGTGCTTTAAACTGTAATGCAACAATTCTAAGTGCTTATCAATCCGTCCTTTTTGAATAAGTGTTGGATCGAGTTTCTCCACATAATTAGTTGTGAAGACAATAAGTTTTTCCTTACCATAAGCTGACTAAAGCCCATCAATAACATTCAGTAGCCCAAAAGAGTAACTTTGCTCACCTCAACATCCTTGTCTTCCTTTTTCTATTTTTCTTTTAGATCTTTCTTTTCTTTTACTTTGTCCCTCTTTCTTTTCTTCCTTTGATCAATGGAATCTATTGAAACTAGTAACTAATGAAGATACGATATGGTTAAAAGGTGACTAGTTTGACTTTTGTTAAAAGCACGTAGCAAGTTAACAAACTTTACTTTTGTAACTCTTTAGTAGTGTAGAGTGATTTGAAGCAACTTGAGCTACAACATTTTTGACACACTACAGATCAATTTAGTTTAGTCCACATTCTAGGAATGCCTTTTGTTATCATTAGATGATTTGCATGATGTTTTGTATATTCAAAGTTTTTATTTAAGTTGTTCAAAGTATGTGTGAAGACTTGAGCAACTTGAACTTTGTTTGGACTTGTTGTGTGTTTGGTGAAATTTTACATGCAACTGTATATGTTGAACAAATAATATAATGATAAGTAAAGATATCATCCCATAGAGATTAGTGATTACTAAACTAATTAATTACTAATGGTGAATAGTTCTTAGAGTTTATCTAGCCAACAGAAATGATAGAACATTGAGTAAACAACTAAATTTAACCTAAATCTGATTAAACAAATATGCTAGAGCGTCTGATTTCACCTAATTACTAGATACGAATGTAAATCATTTATGCTAACAAGATTAATTCTACTCATGTGATGGCAAAATTTCCTAATTTATTCATTATCCTATGTTTAAGTATAATGAATCTACTTAACTCATTAATTCATTGAATTTCTACCCATGAATTAAATGAATTAAGTGCATTAAGATTTTTGAATATTCCAATTTACACCTAAAGTCACACAAATTATATGGTATATGTTTATCCATATTAATCTATGGTTGCATATTATAAGAAGCAACTACATGTTATTTCCTGTAGGTCTCAAACATGCAAATTAGATCATTTAAGTGGTAGCTAATCACCTAAAAGCATTAAACTCCGTAATATGCAATTTCACATTCATAAAATATCTCACAAAACATAAATAATCATAACATTCCTACATCATAATCAAGTTACATTGTAACTCTAATACAATAAACTAAAACATGATATTTACATAAACAAAAATAGTACAAGAAATTGAACAAAACATTCTTCAAATTAAAAACATCAAATCTATCACCAAAATATCTTCAATTCAGAGAAAGTTTGGACAAATCTACACATTAGGAAGAGGAGAAGGAGTTGGCTAGAAAATGGGAAGAAAACAAGCAGAAATGCATTGTCACGTGCCACCACCACGCTCTGTCACTCATCGGTGCCACGAGCCACCGTGCGTTGCCGCAAGCCACCATGTGCCGTCGCGTGCCGCCATTGTTTTTCACAAAAATTGCCAAAAATTGTAGGTCACGGTCCTTGGAATGCTGATCTATCGAGAAATCACCCGAATATGCAGTAGAAGCACGTAGATCTAGTGGAGAAGGCTTGGACGGTGTTCGTTGTTCTTCATCAGAAACTGCCGTAAACCGCTGCGAAACTGGCATAGAAACACTGGAAATTGTAGTGTGAGGGCAGATCTATTCTTTTCTTGCTTAAAAATGCCCAAAACTCACTGGAAAAATGCAACTTTGATGGTCAGAAAACTCTCAGGACCGTGCTCTCCTTTATCAGAAAAGAACATGCAAATGATTAATGTTCGCACGATCGTCATGCGTTCTCAGAGTCCCACGCTATCACGTGTGGACTCTGAATTTGCGGTAAAGGAGAAGCCGCACACCGTTCCTTCTTTTGCGACTCGACCTGACTGTTTCTCTCAACCAAAGCCTGCTATCTTTTTCTCATTTTTTACATAATAGCCTTACAGGTCCCTTTTGCTTGTTTTCTTACTCTTTTCCTTCTTTTTCTTTTGTATTTCTGCTATTTGGGTTCCTGCATAAAATTACATAAATTACATAAATTACATAATTATAAATAAATATAATTATAATTTAATAAATACTATAGTAAATATTACTTAAAATAATAATAATAACTCTATAAAATATAGAGTTAGCATTGTGTTTCCTAGGCTTTGTAATTCTCTTATTGTAAATGAATAGAACCAATAGGTTTAATATGACTCTTGTCTTATGTTCTCTATAGCTCTCTAACCATAAACTAAACTCTAATTGTTCACAAAGTGGCTATAAAACTTTAGGTTTGCATGGCACTTCCATCTAAGTGCTAGTAAAAGTTATTAAGATCAAGTGAATAGTCAATATCCTTAATCTTAATGATAGATTTGCTAGGTACTTCCATCAATAGCTTCTTCAAGTCAGTTTTATTTTCACCACAATCAATTCTAGATCATAAAGGTCAAAGCACAAAAGATTGGCCATGGTAGCAATCACAGAGAACTTGCCAGTTCCTTAAGGGCCATGAAGGAGATAACCTCTATTCCAAGCTCTCCCAATAGTTCCATAAAACTCTTCCACCTTATTGAATGTGAGGAGGTCGTCCATAATTTATTTCTTCTTCTTTAGATCCATTATAAGAGTTTGGAATGATTTAGGGGTGCTAAAATAGCATGCCTCCATTCGAATCTGCTGTTGGTGTGGAGCTTTCCTTGCCAGTTTCTAGCTAGATTGTCTCACTCTCTTTCAGGACATGATCTAGGTATGATCCGAGAATGAGATCTCCATGTTGTTGATGGGAAGTGAGCTTGTTGTGTCTCTTATCTTCTAGGTTCCAAGGTGTTAGTTATTTGGAAGTAATTTTCCTATAAGCCCTTTACATTTTCAGTCCTTTAAACTCATTAGTCACTTTTAAATTGTAGATGACTTGGAGCTATGGTAGGTTTTGATGGCGGAGTAAGCTTTGCTCCAAAGGAAACGTGTTCCAGTGAGGTTATTGATCTGAATATGAATGTAAGGGTAAATGAAGCTCAGCAAACTTTTAAAAGTATTTGTCGATCTTCTGTTGGAGTTAATAAGTACCGCTCAAACATAGCCTATGCAAGCATCCAACTGGCCATCATCAATCCCAGATTAGCAAGCATATTATTTTATGCCATATTTGATTAGTCTTCCTCCTTTTTTTTTCTCCTCTTTAGTTAGGACTGCCTAACTTTTTTTTATCTCTTATAGTGTGGGATTGCTTGTGATTGGTTCATATATTTTAGGAACTCTTTGTTTGTTTTAGCCATCCAACATTGATTGTGGTTTCGTCTTGATGACTCAATGTTAGAAAGGCTATGGCAGTGAGTCACTTGTTGTGGGTTCCTTTCAATATTTAGTTAGTATCACAGGATTATGTGTACCATGATGTCATATCACTCAAGATGTTGGGTTGCACTCTTAAACTTGTAGCCTTCATTAACTAAAAAATTGGGTTAACTAGTTGCTTAAGAAGTTACCAAATTTCCCTAGCCCCTAATTTATATTTTTTCCTCATTTTAGTCAAATTTTTTAGACATTGCTTGTGGAAGGAAATTTTAAGATACTAGAATACTTAGTTTGAAAAGCTTAAACACATTCTTTTTTGGGAAAGAAACTTCCTAAATAACTATTCAAATGTTCATATTAAAGCACATATCTAGTAATTTTGAATTCTTTATAGGGCAACATGGTGATATGGTATGGAGGCAAGCCTAAGATCTAGTAAAAGGTTTTTTGCTGGCAAAGCCCAATCCGGTCCAAGCCAAAGATTATTATTCCTCCGCCTTCTAACTTCCTATTTTCCTTATTGAACTTAAAACTAAAAAAGACCTCTAATTTTACAAGAATCCTTTTTTCTATTTTACATGCATTTCTTTCAGGAATTTTAACAAACACCAAACAAGCATTCAACTTCTTTCCCATACACAAAAATAACCATTGCAACAAATTCAATCTATAGCACGTTGCATAAAAAATTAAAATAAAAGGTTTCCAAGCATTCCACAGAAAAGCACAACTCCAGTCTAGAAATGACAACTAAAACTTACATAGCACGTTGACAAGAAAAGCATGCACCCACTTTAAGCACCGATCCCACCAAAAGGCTTGTTTTTGCTTTCACCCACTAGGGACCCATGGGTCCAACTAACTACAAACAAACTAAATTCACCCAACCAAATCACAACCACCACTTTCAGCTACAAGCCAACATGCCAATCAATTGAAATTTAAGAAAGAACCTAGTCTCTTTTGAGGGAGACTCATACCTCATAAGGATTATGCTCCTAGCTAGTGAGGTAATCCCACATTTCTCCAAAATTCCATATGCTCTGGCCTTTCCTAGAAGAACACTAGAAATACTAAGACTCATAAGACCCTTACAACACCTTTTTTTTTACAAGCCAAATAGTTACAAAATAGTAAAATAAACATGGGTTGTAGCTAATAAAGCCCATCAACAATTAAGAAAACAGCCCACATACGTTTCAATACCATCCCTTCACCCAAAGACCTTGCCTTCAAGGTCCATATCTAGATATCTCTCCTTCATTGTCTCTAGCTTCTCCCAAGTTGCTGCTTTAGGTGCTAAGTCTTTCCAATGCACCAAAATCTTGGTCTTTCTCTTCTTTGCTTTCCAATCTAGGACTTATGGCTGTGCAATTAATACTCCTTCATTCTCTAAGATCCAAGGTAATTATGATTGTACTTGGATAGTGAGGCTACTACACCTTGTGGGGCAAGATGCATGGAATACTAGATATATTTTTTATTCAAGTGGAAGTTTCAATTTATAACCTACAAATCCCTTCTAAGAGCTATTGACAGACTTTTATACAGCTATAACCTTAAGTAGACCATATCTCCAACTTCGAAGGACTCTTCTCTTTGGTGTTTGTCATGATTTTGTTTCATCCTGTGTTGTGCCTCTAAAATCTTACACTTCATCTCCTTGATAATCTAGTCTTTACACATAAGTTCTTGTTATACAAATTCCACAAGTGTTAATCTAGGAGTATATGAAAGCAAATTTGGTGGGGATCATCCATAAATAATTTCATAAGGACTCTCACCCATAGAGTTGTGGGGACTAGTATTATAGCATAATTCTACCCATGACAGCCATCTAACCCAATTTTTGGGTTCATCCCCTGTAAAGCACCATAGATACATTTCAAGAGTCTTACTCATTACTTCTATTTGTCCATCAATTTGGGGATGATAAGTTAATGAATGATGGATGTGGGGGCTCTGCAAATTAAATAGCTTTATCCAAAAAGGCATTAGTAAAAATGGGATCTCTATCACTTACAATTGTTTTAGGCCATAGAGTTTTAACACCTTGATGAAAAATTCACTTGCCATTGTTGTTGTTGTAAAGGGATGCTTGAGGGGTATAAAATGGGCCATCTTAGATAACCTATCCACCACAACCATTATTGTTGTTTTACCCTCTAATGGAGGTGGCCCTTCAATAAATTCCATAGACAAATATGACCAAATTTCTTTAGGAATGGACAATGGCTGCACCAAACTAGTAGGGGAAGTATTTTCAACCTTGTTCCTTTAACATACTTCACAACTCATCACCACTTGTCTAGCCATTTTGTCCATGTTTTTCCATTCAAATACCCTCTTAATCCTTTGTAATGTTTTTGTAATTCCTTCATGAGTATTAGCATGCATCTCTTTAGCTATATCATTAATTATCCCCAAGTTTGCTGGTAAATAAATTCAATCCTTCCAATACACTAACCCATCCTTAACCTTCCAATTTCTCCCAACCTCTCTTCCCAAAATTTGCTTGGATAACTCTCACATTTCTGGATGATTCTTCACTTCCTCTTGAATAACTTCTAACCATCTTGGAACTAGCCTAGAAATGCCCCAAAACTTTACATCTTTTTCCCTTATTTGTAACCCAATCAACTCACTTTCTTTCCTTGATAGTGCATATACAGAAAAATTTTCTCTCCCTACCTTGTATTGAACTATAAAATCGAACCCCACTACCTTAGCTAACCACCTCTACTACCATGGAGTAGTTAATTTTTGTTCACATAAAAACCTTGAAGTCTTATGATCAGTGCGTACAATAAAAAGTCACCCCAACAAATACATCCTCCATTTTTGAATGGTTAATACTATTGTCATTAACTCCTTCTCGTATGCTGATAACTACAAGGATTTTCCTTTTAAAGCTCTACTAAAGAAAGTTATTGGACCTTCATCTTGTGACAACACCGCGCCAACACTAATGTTTGAAGCATCAATTTCAACTATAAATGTCTTACAAAAATCTGGCAAAGATAACACATGAGCTCTTGTCATTGTATGCTTTAGCACATTAAAGGCCTATTTGTAATTCCCCTTTTTAAGCAAAGCTATAACTCCATAATTTTGTATAAATTTCCTGTAATAGCCAGTCAACCCTAAGAAACCTTTTAATTGTTTAAGGGTTTTAGGTTATGACCATGTTTGCATTGTTTGTATCTTATTAGGATTTGCTGAAACTCCATTCTTTTTTATGATATACCCTAAGTAATACACCTTTTTTCCTTCAAAAGAACACTTACTTTTCTTACAAACAACTGCTTTCTTTGTAAAATCTTGAATACTCTTTCAATATGCTTCAAATGTTCATCCTAATCTTTGCTTTATATTAAAATATCATCAAAGAAAACCAATACAAACTTCTTTAAACATTCTTTAAATACCTAATTCATGAAGGCCACTATGAATTTTTGATTATACCTTTTGGGTTGTCAAATGCTCGGTATTGGAACGTATGTGGGCTGTTTTCTCAATGTCCCCTTGGTGCATTCTAATCTAATGATACCTTAAGTGCAAATGTAGTTTTGTGAAAAATCTAGCCCCATAGAGCTCATCAATTAACTCATTAATTGTTGGGATTGGAAATTTATCTTTAATAGTTACTTGATTTAGTGCTTTATAGTCAACACACATTCTCCAAGACACATAATGCTTCTTCACCAAAAACATTAGAGATAAATAAGGAATGTTGTTAGGGTAAATCACCCTTGTCATTAACATTTCTTTAACCAATTCTTCTGTTATTCCTTTTTGATAATGGGGATATTCATAATGATGGGTAGCAATTGGACCTACACCTTCTTTAAGAGGAATCTTATGATCTACTAATCGGTTAGGAGGTAATCATTGTGGTTCCTGAAAGACCTTGACATATCTTTCCAATAGTTCATCCAACACCTTTCTTCTTTTCATATTTTGATAATCTATATTCTCAACCCCTATTAATTCAACTTTCCCATGTTGTTCGTCTTCCAATTCTTTAGATTCAGGATACTTGACTCCCTAAATACACATAAAAAATCCACCATTTGATTTCTCTAACTCCTTCTTTATTGATGAATTTTCCACTATTTTGCTAGGTACCCATCTACAAGCTTTCAACACAATCTTTTTTCTTTATTTCTAAACTTTACCACTAAATTTTCAAAGTCCAAAAGAAGTTGTTTTAGAGATTCTATCCACAATATGCCCAACATAACATCATTCCCATGTAATTGTAACACCCAAAAGTTAATCAAGAATTGTTCCCCCTGAAAATTTACCTGCACTAAATGGCATAACCCTTCACACTTTACCTTACCCCCATTAGCCATAACTACTAGTAATCCATCCTCCTTGCTTGGTTGTAAACCCAGCTTTTTAGTTGTTTTTATAGACAAGGAGTTATGAGTACTCCCTATATCCATTAGAAACCGGACGCCAAATCCCTTTTTATTGACTTTTCCTATCATTTTTATAGTTTAAGGAGTATACACCCCTTTCAATGCATTAAGAGATATCATAGGTTGCTCATGGTTCTCAGTTAATGTTATCTCTTGTTCCTTTACTTTTTGGTCCCACTCCTCCTCTAAACTTTCTTCCATTTTCTCATCCAAAATATCCACCAAAAGTGCAAATAGTTTCTTACACTTATATCTCGGAGCAAAACTTTCATCCCACTGAAAACATAGACCTTTCCTTCTACATTCTTCCATTTATGCTCCTATCACCTTTTTGATCGGTGGATTTGGCTTAGGTTTATATGCACTTGAAGTTACAACCCTCCTCGTAGTCACCATTGTAAATTGAACTTCTAGCTTGTTCCTTGCTTAAAAAATCTTAGCATAGCTAGTAGCTTATGCCAAATTAACTGGATTTCGAGATTGAACATTGATAACTCTATTTTTATAGAATTATTTTGACTATTTTAGGGAACAAATAATACATTTTTGTGAGGTAAATCTTTAAATTTTATATATTTATTTAAATCTTTATTATTTATGCAGCAAACCCCAAAAGAGCATGACCATAAAAGGAAACATGCAAAAAAGAAGCTAAGCACGTGAGAAATAGAAGAAAAAGGAAAAGAAAGAAGAAGAAGAAGAAGAAGAGAAAGGCAACATGTAGAATGGAAGGAAAAAGACAAAAGGATATAAAAAAAGTTGAAAGAAAAAGGAAGGAGTGTGCATTGTGAAGTGAGAAATAAGTAGAGCATGCCACCCAAGACAAGATAAAAGGTGAAAAAGTTAATTGTAAGAGGAGGTGCCACACAAGAGAATAAAAAATAAAAAATAAAAAAGAAATGAGAAAGAGAGAAAAATGGGGGTGCCACTGGAACCAAGGGAGAAAGAGAAAACCGAAAAGAAAGAGGGAGATAGAGGCGCAAAAGCTTGCCTTTACTTCACACAATTCTTGATTTTGGTTTGATTTGTAAGAATTTTGCAAGGAATTCTTAAAGTGAAGACAATGTGGTGACAATTTTCATGATTTTCTTTATTTAAGATGTTTTGCTTAATTTCTACCAATTTTTTGATCTGTTATTACATTATGTTCTACTTTTCATTTGTTAGAGCAACGATGTAGCCTAACTATGATAATGTGAATTTTATAAGTTTCTATATTTTCCAAGATATTTTATTTATGTGAATTATTTATTATTGGGCTTAATGCTTTTAAGTAATTGGTCATAACTTGAATGATTTGATTTAAATATTTGAGACTGAAAGGAGATTATATGCAATTGTTTCTTATTATATATAACTATGAATTAAATATGGATAGACATATACTATGTTGTTTGTGTGACTTTTGGTGATAAGATGATTGAAAGATTTATTGTAAACCATGAATGTTCATAGATTCTAGTGCACTTTATTTATTTCAATTCACATAGAAATATAGTAAATTAATAAATGGAGTAGGTTTACTATACCTAAATATAGAATAATAAATAAATTAGGAAGTTCTACCATCACATAGGTATTATCATTCTTGCAGGCATAAACTATGGAAATTTATATGTAGTAGTTATGATGAATTCAAATACTCTAACATATTTTTCATATTGATCTTTCTTACTTAGATGTAATTTCATTTAGTCTTGAAATTTTGTTTTGAAAATCTTAAATTTTAATTCAACATCAACTTTCTTTTGATTTGCTAGATAAATTTTAGAATTAGTTCATTATTAGTACTTAATTAATTTAGTATTCACCAATTTTTATGAGACGATACTTTTCTTATTAGTATATTACTTGTTCGACATGTTCACTTGTATTTAAAATTCACTGAATAAGTTTTTAGGGCCATCGCCAGGGATTGGTTGTTTATTGATAATTAATATTAATACCAAATAATTCCAAGTTTAATATAGACTTTATTTTCTTTTAAAAAAATCAATTTTTTTAAAATCATTTGAAAAAAAAAGAATCAATTTTGTTAGATTTTATTTTTATTTTGCTTTATTATTGCTATTTTTTGCTTGCAAAAAAAATAAATAAATAAATTAGTTGCTACTATTCAAAGGTGTTGTAGACATGTATGACCTGCAACCAAGGAGGACAACTTGTTGATCTTGATCCAGAAATTGAATGTACACTCAAAAGGCAACAAAAGAACTAAGAGAATAGAAAAGTCAAATTAGAAGGATGAGGGATAATGATGATTCACGCAAACTTCTAAGAGATTATGCTACACCAATAGTTCAGGGTGCCACCTCAAGCATCAAAAGGCCTGCAATTCGAGCAAACAATTTTGAACTTAAGCCAACATTCATCTAGATGCTTCAACAATCTGTGTAATTTAGTGGGCTACTAAACAATGATCCAAATGCTCACATTGAAGCCTTCCTTGAAATTAGTGACATGATAAAATAAAATAGAGTCATAGATGATACTATCAAGTTAAGGCTATTTCCATTTTCTCTTAGAGACAAAGCTAAAAATTGGCTTTCTTCTCTTCTTGCAAGATCAATCATTACATGGGATGATTTGGCTCAAAAATTTCTTAGTAAGTTTTTTTCTCCTGCAAAGTTTGCCAAAATGCATAATGATATTACCACATTTATGCATATGGACAATAAATCATTATTGAAGCTTTGGAAAGATTTAAGGAGCTTTTAAGAAGATGTCCACATCATGAATTTCCCATATGATTATAGGTACAAACTTTTTATAATGAGTCTAGTACAAATCTCCGTTTTATGGTTGATGTAGCTATAGAAGATACCAAAAGAAGCATATGACCTTTTAGAGGAAATGACATCTAATAGTTATCAATGGCCTATTGAGAGGTTACCAGTGTGTAAAGCAAGTGAAGTTCATGAAGTGGATGCTTTTACTAAAATGTATGTAAAAATTGAAAAACTCCATAAGAGGATAGATAACATGAATGTTCTAGTCATGAGAATTCAGAATAAAGTATGTGATCATTGTGGTGGAGAACATGCAAGCACAAAATGTCAAGTAAGTAACAATTTTGCCCAATATAGTGATAATGCTAATTTTGTTGGAAGTTCAAGCAGGTTGCAAAATAATCCTTACTCCAACACTTTCAATCCGCGATGGCATAACCATCCAAAATTTTCATGAAGTAACTCAAATGCAATGAGGCCACCACTAGGATTCAAGCAAACAGAAGAGGTGAAGCCTAATTTAAAGGACCTAGTCACCAACTTGACCAACACTACACAGAGCTTTATCAAGAGTACTAAAATGAGATTTCAAAACCAAGAAGCTTCAATCAGAAATTTAGATGTACAAATGGGTCAGTTGTTGAATATAATCTCAAGAAGGCAATAAGGTTCCTTGCCTAGAAAAATAGAGAAGAATCCTAGAAAAGATGCAAAGGCAATAACCCTGAGAAATGGTAAGTAAGTGGG
The DNA here is from genome assembly GCA_028551485.1 of Casuarina cunninghamiana. Taxonomy (NCBI): domain Eukaryota; kingdom Viridiplantae; phylum Streptophyta; class Magnoliopsida; order Fagales; family Casuarinaceae; genus Casuarina; species Casuarina cunninghamiana. The sequence goes on from CM052364.1 coordinate 16,239,306, forward strand.
AAAAGATGATGTTGAGAAGGAAAGTACCATGAATAAGGATGAAGATGTTAGCACACAACCTGAGGAGATAACAAAGAGAACATTATTCCTTGATAATCCCAAGCCTTATGTACCTCAAGTTCCATTTCCTCAAAGACTCCAACAACATAAGATAGATAAATAGTTTTCTAAATTTCTTGATGTATTTAAAAAACTGCATATTAACATTCTTTTTGTAGAATCATTGGCTCAAATGCCTAATTATGCAAAATTTCTTAAGGAAATATTGAAAAACAAAAGGAAGCTAGAAGAGTATGAAACTATGAAGCTGACTGAAGAGTGCTTAACCATTTTACAAAACAAATTGCCTTCAAAATTAAAAGATCTAAGGAGCTTTACAATTCCTTGTACTATTGAAGATTTTCACTTTGATAAGGCATTATGTGATTTAAGAGCCAGTATTAATCTAATGCCTTTTTCAATTTTTAAGAAATTAGGATTGGGTGAAGTGAAATCAACCACAATGTCCCTACAATTGGTTGATCGATCAATCAAATATCCAAGAGCACTATAGAAGATGTATTGGTAAAAGTTGATAAATTCATCTTTCTTGCAAATTTTATAGTACTTGATATGGATTTGAGGTACCACTTATTTTAGGTCAACCTTTTCTAATAACAAGAAGAGCTTTGATTAATGTACAACAAGGGAAGTTAATTTTAAGAGTTTAAAATGATTCTATCACTTTTAATATTTTTACTGTAATGAAACATCCTTATGATGATAGTTCTTGCTCTAGGATTAAGACAATTGATAAGTTTGTGAATAAGATCTTTCAAGAAAAAGTTTTAAAAGATTCTCTTGAAGTATGCTTGGTTCACCCAAAAAATGAAGAAATTGAAAGTGAGGGGATACAAGAGTATGCAAATCTCATGGAGGCAAATCCACCATATTCATAATAGAAGGCAACAAAGTTCAAGGAGTTAAGACAACAAATGACAAAGCCTAAGCCATTAACTGAACAACCTCTAACTTTTGAACTCAAGCCCTTACCTTATCATTTGAAATATGTTTATTTAGATGAAGTTTCTACTTTGCCAATAATTTTATTTTTTTCTTTGACAGAATCGATGGAAGAGAAACTACTTAAGGTGTTGAGAGAGCATAAGGGAGCAATTGGATGGAAAATAGCTGATATAAAGGGAATTAGTCATTTACTCTACATGCATAAGATTTTGATGGAGGAACAGTACAAAGCCATTGTTCAACCTCAAAGGTGCTTGAACCCAAAGATGCAAGAAGTGGTGAAGGCTGAGGTGATCAAATTACTTGATGCAAGGATCATTTATCCCATCTCAAATAGCCATTAGGTAAGTCTTGTGCAAGTTGTGCCAAAGAAGGGAGGTATGACTAGTCAAAGAAATAATAATAATAAATTGATTCCAACTAGGACAATTACTAGATGACGTGTGTGTATAGATTACAAAAAACTGAATGATGCCACGAGAAAATATCATTTCCCTTTGCCATTTATTGATCAAATGTTAGAAAGACTTGCAGGACATGAATTTTATTGCTTCCTTGATGGATATTCAGGGCATAATTAGATTCCCAATTCACCAGAAGACTAAGAGAAAACCACTTTCACTTGTCATTATGGTACTTTTGTTTTTAAAAGAATGCTCTTTGGTCTTTGTAATGTACCAGCAACTTTTTAAAAATACATGATGGCCATTTTTTCTGATATGGTAGAAAAATCCATTGAAATTTTCATGGATGATTTTTCTATATTTGGCTCATCATTTGACATTTGTTTAAATAATTTAGCAAAGATCTTAAAAAGGTATGAGGAGACTAACCTTATTTTGAATTGGGATAAGTGTCATTTTATGGTGCAAGAAGAAATAGTGCTTAACCATAAGATATCCATAAAAGGACTAGAGGTTGATTAAGCTAAAATGGAGGTCATTGCAAAATTGCCCCCACCAACATCAATGAAACTTGTTAAAGGATGTTTGGGCAATATAGGATTCTATAAGCAGTTCATAAAAGATTTTTCTAAAATTGATAGACCCCTTTCAAGTTTGTTGGTTAAAGATGCAAAATTTAACTTTTATGATGAATGCTTGCAGGCCTTTAACACTTTAAAGGAAAACTTAATGTTAACACCAATCATGGTAGCACCAGAATGGGACTTACCTTTTCAGCTGATGTGTGCAAGTGATTTTGCAGTAGGAGCTGTTTTAGGAAAAAGAAAGAATGGAGTTTTTTGAACCATTTACTATGCTAGTCAAACCTTGTTAGGTACACAATTGAATTATTCAACAACAGAAAAAGAACTTTTGGCAGTGGTATTTGCTTTTGATAAATTTCATTCTTATTTGATTGGCTCCAAAGTTATTTTATTATGACCACTCTCTTCTTAAGCATCTACCCAAAAAAAAAAAAAAATCAAAACCTAGGTTGATTAGGTGGATTCTATTGTCGCAAGAGTTTGATTTGGAGATCAAGGATAAGAAAGGGACTAAAAATCTAGTTGCATATCATTTGTCTAGAATTTCAAATTTGAAGGAAGAAGATTAACCAATTATGGAAGAGTTCCTTGAGGAAAAATATTTTGTGCTCCAATCCATGAAAATTCCCTAGTATGTTAATTTTGCAAACTATTTGGTAAGTAATGTTCTCCCTCTTGATATGTCATATCAACAAAGGAAAAAAAAAGTCTTTTTTGACATTAAACATTACTTTGGGAAAAGCCTTTCTTTTTTAAAGTATGTGTAGATCAAGTTATAAAGAGATGTGTTCTAGAAGAATAGATGACTAGCATCTTACACCATTGTCATGCTAGAGAGGCAGGTGGTCATTTTGATACCACTAGAACTGCAACTAAGGTTTTATAGTCTAGATTTTATTAGCCCACACTTTTTAGAGATGCATATTCACATGTAGTGCATGTGATCAATGTCAAAGAACTAGAAATATTTCTAGGAAACATGAGATGCCTCTGAACAATGTTGTTATGTGTGAATTATTTAATGTTTAGGTTATTGATTTCATGGGACCCTTTACACCTTCTTATGGCAATATGTATATTATAGTGGCTGTTGAATATGTGTTTAAGTGGGTAGAAGTGGTAGCATTGCCAACAAATGATGCTAAGGTTATAGTTAAGTTTATAAAGAAAAATATTTTTACCTAATTTGGCACTCTTAAGGCAATCATAAGTGATAGAGGAACACATGTTTTCAACAAACAATTTGAAGCACTTTTGGGTAAGTATAGGGTTACCCATAAGATTGCAACCCCTTATCACCCTCAGACTAGTGGTCAAGTTAAGATATCAAATAGGGAAACCAACAGAATTTCGAAAAAACTGTGAATGCCTTAAGGAAATATTGGTTAATGAAACTTAATGATGCACTTTGGACTTATAGGACAACATTCAAAACACCAATTGGAATGTCTCCTTTTAAGCTAGTGTTTAGGAAGGTTTGTCATCTACTAGTAGAATTACAATATAAAGCATATTGGGTATTGAAATTTTTAAACTTTGACCTGTAATCTACAGGTGAAACCAATTATTGTAGCTAAACAAAATGGAGGAATTATAAGATGAGGCATATGAAAATGCCAAAATATTCAAGGAGCAAACAAAAGGATGGCATGACAAACACATATTAAGAGGGGAGTTTGAGGTTGGCCAAAAAGTATTACTTTATAATCTCATCTTAAATTGTTTCCAGGTAAGTTAAGGTCTCGCTGGTCTGTTCCTTTTATAGTCAAAAAGGTATTCCCATATAGAGCAATAGAAGTTGCAAATGACACCCAAGGCACATTTAAAGTAAATGGTTAGCTTTTGAAGCCTTACTTTGAAGGAGTCAACATGCAAAAAACTTCCATTGACCTTCATCCTCCTTGACTAGCAACATTGAAAATTGTTTGGCTGACAACTATAAAGCAAGTGCTTCTTGGAAGGCAACCCAAGCATTTTCATTCATCTTTTCATTACCAATTTTATCACCACTGTCTCCTTAGAGCTCTACGTGGACATGACCTACAATCATGGGAGTTTTCTCATTCCTATTTCACTTTTATTTTTACTTTCTTTCTTTTTCCATTAAGGACAATACATCATTCAAGTTTGGGGGTAGGGAAAGAAATTTTGTGCTAAATTTGATTTTAAAATTTTTCTTATGTCATGATTAAATCCCTTGTTGTGAATTCTTGGCAGTTCTTAGGGAGGTGTAAATTTTGTTCAAACCTACTATTGTAGTATGAGTTAAGTGTAGTTCTGATTATGTTGATCCATCTATTGAGCACTAAAAGTCCTTAATTTTTAAAATTATGTGTGTGTCTACAGAACATTCACATAAAGTATGTGATTTTCTTAGATCTCACTTAGATCTTAGAATTTGTTTAACTTTCTCTTGAAGGGAAATCTTAGGTTGCATCTAACTAAGAAAATGATTTAAGCCATCTTTGGATCGTTTGAGCCTTTCAAGCCAACCCTATTTATTTAAAACCAATCACGCCGATGAGCCTTGATTCTTATCCAATTTTTTAATGACACCTACATATATACACCCTTGAGCCTTTGACAAATTATCTTATCATCCCACACCCATGAACATGTTGATTTTTAGGATATAAGTTTATTTGAGTTAAATAAAAGTTGAGAGGAAGATGGAGCATAGGAAGAAATTGATTGTAATGATTATATGAGGCACAATATCTCATTTCTATAGTGGAAAAAAAATGAAGGTACATGTGCCTAAAAATTGAATTCTATTATCATTCCTTGTTAGATTAAAGCCACTCAATGCTCTAAAATAGGCTATTAAGCATAGTAATTGGATATCATTGGCAAGATAAGATTGTGGCTTTTGTAAGTGTCAAAATTTGAAATCAAGCATTTGTGGATAGAAAAGAATGGGAGAAATGGTGGTAGAAAGATTATTTGTAAGAAGAAAAAAAGTAGAAAGTGACAAAAACTCAATTAGATCCTAGAAAACAATGTGTTCATGGATGACTTAAACCTAAATGGCTTTCATCTTACCCTTAGCACATCTTTATATTACAAGTTAATGAAGTCCTATTGATTCTTGGTTAGATGATTAGCTTATATTAGTGGAGAGAGAAATGAAAAGCAAACCTATGAGATTCGGTTAGAGAGTTTTTGAGAAGTTGTATACCAATGTGGATCTATTTGGAGTGCATGTAGCTGAAAAGATGAGGACTCACACATATACACACATACGTGGTCAACATAGTTAAGAGTTTATCTTATCTTATGAAACAATTATGGTGTTTGGATGAAAGTTATATTTTTCTTTAAATTGTTAACTTAAGCAATTATAGGAGAATTTCATGAACGAGTTTTGTCTAAAACATATGTTGTCTATTGCTTTTGCTTAAGGATTAGCAAAATGTTAAGTTTAGGGGTCTTGAAAACTTTATTTTTATAGAGTTATTTTGACTATTTTAAGGAACAAATAATACATTTTTGTGAGACAACATTTTAACTTCATATACTTATTTAAATCTTTATTATTTATGCAACAAACCCCAAAAGATCATGACCATAAAAGGAGACATGAAGAAAAGAAGCTAGGCACATGAGAAATAGGAGAAAAAAAAAAAAAGAAAGGCAACTTGTAGAGTAGAAGGAAAAAGACAAAATGACATAAGAAAAAGTCAAAAGAAAAAGGAAGGAGCCCTATTTCATCTATGGCACATTACCCAAGACAAGATAAAATGTGAAAAAGTGAATTGTAAGAGGAGGCCGTACAAGAGAATAAAAAAAAAAAAAAAAAGGGAGAAAATGGGGGTGTTACTGGAACCAAGGGAGAAAGAGAAAACAAAAAAGAACAAGGGAGATAAAGGTGCAAAAGCTTACCTCTACTTCATATAATTCTTGATTTTGGTTTGATTTGTAGGAATTTTGCAAAGTATTCTTGAAGCGGAGACAATGTAGTGAGAACTTTCCTATTCTTCTTTATTTAAGATGTTTTGTTTAATTTCTACCATTGTTTTAATTTGTTATTACACTATATTCTAATTTTCTTTTGTTAGAGCGACGATGATTTGTTATTACATTACAACTTAAATGATTTGATTGCATGTTTGAGACTAAAAGGAGATTATATGTAGTTGTTTCTTATAATATATAACCATGAATTAAATATAGATAGACATATAACATGTCTGTGTGGCTTTTGGTGATAAGATGATTGAAAAATTTATTGTAAAATAGGAATGTTCATAGATCCTAATGCACTTTATTTATTTCAATTCACATAGAAATATAGTGAATTAATAAATGGAATAGGTTTATTATACCTAGACATAGGATAGTAAATAAATTAGAAAGTTTCACCATCACGTAGGTATTATCATTCTTATAAGCATAAACTATAATAATTCATATCTAATAGTTATGGTGAATCCAGATGCTCTAACATATTTTTCATATTAATCTTCTTACTTGGATTTAATTTCATTTAGTCTTGCAATTTTGTTTTGAAAATATTTAATTTTAATTTAACATCAACTTTCTTTTGATTTGCTAGATAAATTTTAGAATTAGTTCATTGTTAGTACTTAATTAGTCTACTATTTACTAATCTCTATGGGATGATACATTTCTTATCATTATATTACTTGTTTGGTATGTTCACTTGCATTTAAAATTCACCAAACAAACATCCAACATGATATTCTCTTTTAAGCCGCCCAAAAAGAACCTAACTTGTTTTCATCAGTAAGGCCCCCACTTGTCTTTAGGACTAACTTATGAAATTTAGCTTGGTACTCTTGCACATCGCTAGTTTGCCTTAACTTATAAAATTCTATATATGTAGTATGGTACTTAGTTGGCCAATACATATCCGCCATAGATTAAGTGAACCACTCCAACGTTATGGGTCTTCCCCTAGCATTCTGCCTAAAAACCTTGGACTAAATCAATGCATCCCCTTCTAAATGCCAAGAGGCAAGGGTTACTTTTTATTCTTCTGGGGTTTTATAACAATAAAAAAACTACTTAACCTAATAAATCCATCCTATTGGATCAAATTTCCCATTATATTTTGGAAACTTAACCTTGCCTATCTTCATCTTTCCTTCTGAGTGGGACATATTTCCAAAGCTATTGCCCTTACCTAGTGGTTCCCTAAAAACTTCTTCTTGACGGCTACCCGAAGTTTCACCCTTATCCTTGTTAGCACCCAAAGCCTTTGTAAATTTATTATCATTTGCTTCATTTCCTCCATTTGGCTTGCTATTTGAGTTGTTTAGCCTTCCAAATGGTCTATCCTTTCTTATGTTACTTAAACCATCACTGCACCAGCCGGATTGATCAACTCCAATTCCAAATTGGTATGAAGGCGGGCCTGAGATCTAGTACAAGGTTTGTTTGCAAGCAAAGCCCAGTCCAGTCCAAACCAAATATTGTTATTCCTCCGCCTTCTACTACTTCCTATTTTCTCTACTGAATTTAAAACTAAAAAAGACCTCCGATTCTACAACAATCCATTTTTCTATTTTACTAGCCTTTCATTTAGGAATTCCAACAAACACTTAACAACCATTCAACTTCTTTCCCACACACAAAAATAACCATGGCAGCATATTAAATATGCAGCATGTTGCAAAGAAAATTAAAATAAAAGGCTTCCAAACATTCCATTAAAAAGCACAACACCAGTCCAAAAAAAGACAACTAAAACTTACACAGCATGTTGACAAGAAAAGCATCCACCCACTTTAGTCACCGATCCCACCCAAAGGTTTGTTTTTGCTTTTCACCCACTAGGGACCCATGGGTCCAACTAACTACAAACAAACTAAATTCACCCAATTAAATCACAGCCACCACTTTTAGCTACAAGCCAACACGCCAATCAAATGAAATTTAAGAGAGAACTTGGTCTCTTCTAAGGGAGACTTGTACCTCATAGGGATGACACTCCTAGCCAGTAGGGTAATCCCACGTTTCTCCAAAATTCCAGATGCTTTAACCCCTCCCAAAAGAATACTACATATACCAAGACTCACAAGCCCCTTACAACACCTTTTTTTTTACAAGCCAAATAGTTACAAAATAGTAAAATAAACATGGGCAAGAGCTAATAAAGCTCATCAACAATTAAGAAAACAGCCCACATACATTCCATGCTAAGGTCCAAGGGCTTAGCTCCACGCTTGCTTGCACTAAAATCAAATACATAAGGGAGGAAGTAGAGCCAAAAATCAAGAGCATCAAGTTGGCAAAAGACAATAGCAACTAGACTAAGGACATCCTTAAGGTTCTCTCTTTCCTTCTCCATTACTTTGTTATATCCATCTCCTTGACAACTATTGAATTAAAAATAGGATAGAGGATTAGTTCAGGTGGACATGCTATTAGTAATCCAATAGATCGTATTGGCTACGCATTAAGCTAAATTAATGGATTAAATTTTTCATCCATGTCGTAAGATCCAATACCACATTGAGAGGAAGGCAAATGGCTGCTTGATAGGATCAATGACGTCCAGGTTCTTTCTGTTTTATTTATTCTTTCTTTCACTCTATCCAATAAACAGGACAAAGTAAGATTACAAAAATAAGTTTTTTTGGTTAGGTAAATGAGGATGTGGAGGAGTTGGGTCCGAGCCACGTACTTGGAGCCTAATTTATCAACTCTTGTAAAATTGTCAATTCTTTGCTATGTCGGTACTTGTAAAATTTTTAATTTGCCAATTCTTTGCCTTCTTTATCATACAATCATAAAAGGTTCTCTTTCCCGCAGTTCAACAAATTATCAATGGACCTAATTTTATAATTTATCGCACACTTGAGTCAAATATTTAACTTGCTAATTATTAAGATTATTTTACTTTAAAAAAGAAAGATATTAGAGTTTTAGATGACTAATACACCATTTTATATTTGAAAGTGCTCAAAGTAATTAGCAATTAAATATTCATGTTTGAATAAATATGTAACATTGTAATAAATTATAACCTTATAGATTGACAACCATTCACAATCTATAATCCCTTTGTCATAAATTGCTACTGTATAATCAAACAATAGTTATTTAGAAGCTTGAAAGAACAAGAGAAGTGAAGTAATATCCTAACAAGGGGCTTATTGTGCATGTGTAACGCAAAAAACAGTCACATCAGCTTTGTACGTACACGTACTAAGCAGCCCGTAAAGATAATAGAAAGTGCCATTGATCTAAAATTAGTCTTCCGTTTTTCTTTTTCAAAGATCACTAGCTGCCGCTATCATCAACCAGTTTCCTATGTTAATTTCAGTTTTTTTTTTGATAAATATTTAAATTTATTTGTCAAAAAAATAAGAGAATATAAATTGTAATTTCAGGTTTTAATTTAAAAGGAATTTTTTTATCCCACCAATAAGTTTCATTGACAATCATGCAGACTACACAACAAGTGTTTAAAACAAGTAAAGAAATTGTACCTTAAGCTTCCATTTTCTACGTAAGAGAATAGGTGGGCCGCAATGTAAGTGCAAGTGGCACGTTTCTTTGGCGCCATCAACATTTATTATTACGACAACATCCCTACAAATCCAACTTTCGTATGCTTAAGCTCTCTTAATGATTTTTTTTTTTTAAGGATAATGCAATCATTTTTATTTTTCTTAGTATGAATATGTAAGTTTTATCTATAACATCTAAAGTATAGGAACTTGAGGGCATATTCTAGCATTTACAACCTTAACTTTGAATGTAAGAAGACTAAGGCAAGGAGCCTTTAACTTTCATATAACAGAATTTTAATATGGGATGATTTTATATTTCTAAACCAAGACCTTCTACCACATCCAATTTTTCTTATTTTTGCTAACAAGATAGATGTACCGATAATTTTGTTTTGATGTTACATCTAGCTTCACCCAATCTATATACAATGAATGCAAGTTAAAAAAAGATAGTTTAATAAGTCTAGCAGCTAGACTTTGCTTTTGCTCCACCTATTATTTATTCCAATTCAACATTTCATCTTCTTATAGAGTGGCCAAAGGTCATTATGTGCAAGGATATTAAGCCAAATCAAAATTTTCCATGTGTATTCAAAAAAAAAATGTGGAACCTATTTTTTATATGAAACTCTCAGAAAACACAATAAACATTGATTGAAAGAAGCCAATAAGAAAGAATATTTGTTGTAAGCAATTTATCTCTAGAAACAAGTCAATTGACAAAAATCAAATCATGTCAATTTAGGATCATCAAATGTCATAACATATTTGTATGTCTTTTTCTAGCAATAGGATAGTGTAAGAAACTAAGAAACTACGAGGGATCATGAAGGATTTCTCTATTGCTGTGATGTACTTTACAATGATTGCTATACAGTTATAGAGACATAGCCTAGCCTAGGAAAGGTAAACCAAATATTTACAAAAATTACAATGATATTGTGCCTAATCACAGGCACTAATATGGTAATGTATTAGGTGAGGCAGCTGTCTATTAACACTCCCCCTCAAGCTGGAGATTTGAATAAATCAAATACTCCGAGCTTGGAGAAAAGATGCCAATGTTGTTTACTGTTGAGTGCCTTAGTGAGTAGGTCAGCAGGTTGTTCCTTGGTTGGTACATGTCGTGTCGTAATGATTCCTTGTTGAAGCTTTTCTCTGACATAATGACATTCAACTTCAATGTGCTTTGTGCGCTCATGAAATATAGGGTTTGCTGCAATCTTCTCTGCGGCTTCATTGTCACAATGGAGTAATGCTGGACGCTTCATGTAAAAACCAAAATCTTTAAGTAATCCAATGATCCATACTATTTCACAAGTGGTAAGTTGCATAGCTCTGTATTCTGCTTCAGCTGACGATAAAGACACAGTGGGTTGTTTTTTGGAGCGCCATGAAATCAGAGAGTTGCCCAACATTATACAAAAGCCTGTGGTGGATCTTCTTGTCATGGGACATGTGCTGTAATCAGAGTCGCAATATGCTCGCAACTCAAATGGCGAAGATGATGGGAACATGAGACCAAGGCCTGGGCAGCTTTTAAGATATCTGATCACTTTTAGAGCAGCTTCCATGTGAGATTGTTTTGGATCATGCATGAACTGGCTAAGAAGTTGGACCAGAAATGTGATGTCAGGCCTGGTGAGTGTAAGATAAATCAGTCGTCCAACTAGGCGCTGATAGACTGAAGGATCGTCAAGAGGAGGATCATTCATTTGTTCTTTTGATCCAGCATCATTCTCAAGGCTTGTGAATTTTTTGTTCTGCTCCATGAGAATCATTGATGGCTTCGAACCAGCTAAGCTTGCTTCAGAAATAAGTTCCAATCTATACTTTCGTTGACTTAACGAAATACCATCTGGAGATCGAGCGATTTCAAGCCCTAAGAAAAACTTTGAGGGACCAAGATCCTTCATGAAGAATGCACCATGCAAATATTTTTTAAGGTCTGAAATGGCTGCTTGACTGTTTCCTGTAATCAAGATATCGTCAACATAAATGAGTAAAGCCACAAAAGAGCTACCTTTCCTCTTGGTGAACAAGGAGTAATCATGGTAAGACTGGCTGAAACCGTGTGCAATTAGGGCACCAGTGAACTTGGCATTCCATTGCCGAGAAGCTTGCTTCAACCCATAAAGGGATTTCCGTAATCGACAGACAAGATGCTCCCCCTGATTGCGAAATCCGGGGGGAAGCTCCATATAGACCTCCTCTGAAAGATCACCATGAAGAAAGGCATTCTGGACATCCATCTGATAAAGGGGCCAATGATGGACGGCGGCAATGGTAATGATGAGCCGAACAGTGACATGCTTGGCTGTAGGAGAGAAAGTATCCTGGTAGTCAATGCCCTCACGTTGATTATAGCCATTGGCAACCAAACGGGCTTTGTAACGTTCAATGGAGCCATCAGCACGATACTTCACCTTATAAACCCATTTACATCCAATAGGACGACGACCAGGGGGCAGAGGAACAATATCCCAAGTGTGATTAGCCTGAAGGGCAGTAAGTTCAGCATCCATGGCTGAAATCCAATTGGGGTCTTGGGTGGCCTCATGGTATGTGGTAGGTTCGGTGATGGCGGAAATGGAGGCTATGAAGTGCTAGTAAGGGGGGTTGCAGTGGTGGAGGGAGACATAGTTAGATATCGGATAAAGGGAGGTTTGGGAAGAGGAAGGTAAGGTAGGACATATGTAGTCGGAGGTCCAGATAGGAGGGTGAGTGAGACGGCCAGATCGACGCAGTGAAGGATCGGGAGGCGCAATAGAAGGAGTAGTAGTAGTGTCAGTAGGTTGGGGAGGTGGGGTTGGGGATGGTGGGGTCGGGGATGGTGGCGATGCAAGAGCAGGGGTGTCTAATGAAAGGTTAGAGGGGAGAGGCGGGGCAATGGGAATCGTACCTGAAGGAGTTGGGTCAGGAAGATCCACAGGCAATGATGAGGAAGTGTACGTGTCAGGATCCGGCACAACTGGAGGTGACAAGAGGGCCAGGCTGTCCAAAGAAGAAGAAGAAGAAGAAGAACAAGAAGAAGAAGAAGAAGTAGAAGAGGAAGAAAAAGGAAAAACAGTTTCTTGAAAAACAACATCACGACTAACAAAAAATTTGTGGGATTAAGGGTCATAGACACGATAACCCTTTTGAGAAGGAGGATAACCCATAAAAATGCATGGAAGGGCACGAGGACTAAACTTATCTCGAGGGCCTAAGGTGGTGGCGTAACAACGGCAACCAAAAACACGAAGATGTTCAAGGATAGGAGGTTTACCAAATAATTTTTCAAAGGAACTGAGACCATGAAGAGAGGAAGAGGGAAGGCGGTTGACAAGGTAGGTGCCAGTGAGAAGGCATTCCCCCCAGAATGGCGGGGGGATGTGGGCTTGAAACATTAAAGCACGGGCCACGTCTAATAAGTACCGATGTTTGCGTTCAACAACTCCATTTTGTTGAGAAGTGTGAACGCATGAGGTCTCATGGGAAATGCCCTTCATGGAAAGGAAGGAACGACACTCAGAAGAAAAAAATTCAGAGCCATTGTCAGAACGAATGCGACGGACAGTGGCATTTAATTGGGTATGAACCAAGGAGATGAAATATTGGATTTTGGAAAATACTTGGCTTTTAAATTGAAGGAGGAAAGTCCAAGTGGCACGGGAAAAGTCATCCACAATGGTAAGAAAATAACGTGCACCATCATGGGTAGGAGTTCGATGAGCACCCCAAACATCCATGTGGATAAGCTCAAATATGGAGTGAGTCAAAGTGTGACTAATGGGAAAAGGTTGGCGGGTTTGTTAAGCTAAAGGGCAAATAGGGCAGGAAAAAGAAGAAGGACAAGAAATAGAAACACCAGAAGAAGAAAATTGTTTTAAGGAAGAATGACCAAGACGTTGATGCAAAAGATCATAACTAATATTATTAATAAAAATGGGAGTACAAAGAGATTGCTGTTCGGAAGTACAAACAGTGGACTTTAGGGAATTTAAATATTCAGAGAAAACAGAACTAAAATTTTTTGGAAAAGCAGAACATAGAAAGTAGAGTCCTCGATCAGCCTTGCCGAGCTCGATCAGATCCCCAGTCGTACGGTCCTGAAATACACAAAAAGCATCGAAAAAAATGGCTACACAATTGTTATCACGGGTTAATTTTTGAATAGATAACAAATTGTGTTTAAAACGGGGGGCATATAAAATATTGGTGAGATGCAATTGTGGATAAGGTTGGCAGCGACCAATATGGGTGACAGGACTAAGTGAGCAATCAGGCAATGTAATATGAAGGGGTGCAACGCATGGGGAAAATGAATCAAGAAGAGATAAATTACAAGTGATATGGTCACTAGCCCCTGAATCGATTATCCATAAGGATGAAATGGGAGAAAGGGAAGAAACCGTACCTGAGAATGGGTCCAAGGAACCCATTTGGTTGATGAAAGTCAAGAGCTTGTGCTGTTGATCGGTAGTGAGGGTAAGCCCAGTGGATCCACCATATACGCTACTTGGGCTAGGTGGATGATGGCCCAAGAAACCTGGACTGGGTGTAAGTGGATAGCCTGAAAAGCCCTAAAAAGAAGATCCCCCAGTGAAGTCCATAGCTGGGGGATGAGTTGGGCCAGAGCCAAGTGAAGGCAGAGAATCAGATGCTGCAACATTATGAGCGAAAGGCCCTTGGCCAGTGGGCTTGCGTCTATTATTACCACGCTGCTTGGGCCTGCTGCTAGAGGGGTAGCCCACTAATTGGTAGCAGGACTCACGTAGGTGTCCAGGCCGCTTATAATGACTACAAATGGGCCTAGATGTGGGAGGTGCCTGCTGGGCATGAGGCAGGTTAGGCCCGTTGGGCCCACTTGAGGATAAGGCCCCAGATTGCGAATCATGGGTCTAGCCCGTTGGGGCCAGAGATGCACCTGACCCGACTGGGGTGCGACTAGAACGTTGCGTCTGAAACGAACTAGCATCACTGCCAAGAGAGGAACGGCCGTCGGTAGCAGTGCGCTGGAGCAAGTCTTGCTTCGTTAGAGAGTAAAGCTTCTCCACGCTTGGGAGCTCATCACGTGACATGATGTTGGAGCGAAGGGTAGAGAATTCATCCAGCAGGGCCAAAAGAAGTTGCAGGGATCGATCCTCTGCCTCACGGTGTCGAAATTACTTACTAGTGTCACAAGTGCCACCACAACAACAATGAAGAGGAGGTTGTTGGGCATCTAAGGCACCCCAAAGCTCCTTCAGACGGAGGTAGAAGGATGTGAGCTCAGCGCTGGAGGCACCAGGAGACAAGCGGAGAGTGCCGATGGCCTGTTTGAGGGAAAATTTATGGGTCCCGCTAATCCAATCGAAGCTATCACGAAGCAATTGCCAGACATCGGCGACACTGGGAGCAGTGGAGACCATAGTCTTGAGTGAGGAATCGACAGAGTGGGTTAACCAAGTCTCCACAGCTGCATGACACTGGTCCCAACGGGCAGCAGCGTCACCATCGCCAGTGGGGCGTGGGAGCTTGCCAGTCAGAAAACCCATCTTATTCTGAGCAAGGAACACTGTTCGGATTTACTCGCTCCAAACATGCCAGTTGGCCTCGCCGGTGAGCTTCTGGGACACGATGCATGCCAGTTGAAGATCGGCAGCAGTGAGATGGTATGGGTTGTGGAGAGGAGAGATAGTGGAGCTGTTGGTAGTGGCCATGAGGAAGGTGAACAAAGACGGCTAGGGTTTGAGAGGAGGGAATTAAGGATAAGGGTAATTTGGTAAATAAAGAAAGGAATAACAAAAGTGGCTAGGGTTGACGGAAAATAAAAAACAAAGGAGAAGGCGGCTAGGGTTAACGTGAAAAGATGGAAAATAAAAAACAATGGAGAAGGCGGCTAGGGTTAACGTGAAAAGAAAAGGAAAAGAAATGAGGAAAGAAAAAGCAGCTAGGGTTGCGTGTAGAGAAAGGAGGAAAAAGACAAAGTTGAAAAAGATGAGAAAGTGGCGTGACTTATGTGAAGGGAAAAAGGAAGAGGAAAGAGAGAGAAAACTCTTTAGGCTACAGTGAGTTGGAAAAAGGAGGAAAGAGAAAAAGGAATTGTGAAGGATGCAGAGAAAGGACAAAGAGAGAGAAAATACCTTGGTCTACGGGTGGAAAAAGTGACAGGAAAGAGAAAGAAAGGACCAAAGGGAGGGAGAGAATACCTTTGTCTACGGGTGGAAAAAGTGACAGGAAAGAGAAAGAAAGGACCAAAGGGAGGGAGAGAATACCTTTGTCTACGGGTGGAAAAAGTAACAGGAAAAGAAAGGACCAAAGGGAGGGAGAGAATACCTTTGTCTACGGGTGGAAAAAGTAACAGGAAAGAGAAAGAAAAGGGAGGGAGAAAGGACGAAAGAGAAGGGGAAAAATTAACAAGAACTGACGGGAGGAGAAAGCAATGGATGAAAAAAAAAGCAAGAGGCTCACAACTCGTCGGAAGAGAGAAAAAATGGCAGAAGCTAGGATCGTATGGCGATTGATACCATGTAAGAAACTAAGAAACTGCGAAGGAGCATGAAGGATTTCTCTATTGCTGTGATGTACTTTACAATGATTGCTATACATTTATAGAGACATAGCCTAGCCTAGGAAAGGTAAACCAAATATTTACAATAATTACAATGATATTGTGCCTAATCACAGGCACTAATATGGTAATGTATTAGGTGAGGCAGCTGTCTATTAACAGATAGCTTGGAAATGACCGAAATGCAATCATTTTCTGATACTTAGTAATTCATTAAAATAATAAAAGGTACATTGTAGTAAAATTTTCAAATTAAAAAACGTAAAAAAAATTGAATTAGAAATAATAAGTATAATATACTTATTCATCTTTATTTCAATCAAACATACTGATAAAAGAAGGAAGAGGGGAATAAAAACTGGAGACAAAATGCATCTTGTGAAGATGCCCACTAGGTGTTTGACAAAATGCTTCCTGTGAAGATGCCCACTAGGTGTTTGACAAAATGCTTGATTAACTTTTTCTTACAAAATGCTATGTATGGAGTTTACGAAATATCCCGCTGGTTTTACTTCGTGGAGCATGCTGCTCTGAAATAGCACCACAAGGTGTTTGAGAGGCACTCTAAAAAAACAGATCTTGCCAAACTTTTGTTGCTTCAATTGCAAATCAACCAATCTTACTTTGATACTATTTTATTGAGAAATCAAAACTAGTAAGATAACAAACCAAGCAAAATTACCACAACAATAACAAACAAGGAAGGATAATAAACCTGAATACATAATTTAAGTGGTTTGGGATTATTCCTACGTCCACTATGCCAAAGAGCAAACTTTTCTATTGTAAAGGAAAAACAAGATGAGTTTAAGTCTCTCAACTTTCAAGGTTTTTTTAGCCTCGCGAACCTTATTTTTTAATACACCTAAAGTGTCCCGTAAATGGACAACTGGAAAACATTATGAAACCCTATAGTGACTGACTGTAGATTAGCCCATCACTTACAAGTGAATAAGACTCATCTACCTTATACTAATTTTACTCTAAAACCCAACAGAACTAATATTGCTTTGGTTACGTCATTGAACTTGCATATATACCACGGATAATTATATAAGAAAACATAACTTGTTGACCATCATCTTTTAATGTTCAACCTAATAATTTTTCTAGATTTTAGAAGCTTCGAAAAATATTAGATGATTTAGGGGCAACACAATAAACGTCCATTTTATTTTGCTTTATTTCGATATCAACACTACCTTTGAATTACATGACTTTGAAAATTATTTATTTTTTTGGATAAATACAAACCCAGGATTTATTACATTGCTTTAAAGAAGTGTACAGAACATCTAAATGGAAAGTCCATCGCATGTAACTACACAAATACTAAACGAAATAACTGAAAATGGACTAACAGATCACATCGACACAATTATAATTTACTAGTAGAACCATTTCTTTTTTCAGCTGATGACTGCTCTTCTGTCGCACGTGTGGCTAGAATGGTTGGCCTTTCATTATTCTTCGGCATCTACGGCATTTGCCTGCTCTTTTGCTTCTCCTTTTTCTGCTTGTTCCATCTTCTTGGCTTCTTCCTCAGCTTTCACTCTTGCTTCTTCTTTCGCCGTTTCTAGAGCTCGGATCAGACTCTCCAAGCAGAATGTTGGATCCCCTGAAGCTGTCCTGGGCATCAATTGCTCCGCAATCTCAGCTGGAGAGATATTTGTTTCTTCCAACAACTCCCGGATTCTGGCAAACAGAGGGTGGGATTCAACATGAAGATAGTTCTTAGCCAGCCCCTTGAACGCTTCAAACCTGCAGTACGACAGTTCTATGTGCTTATCCATCCGTCCTTTTCGAACCAGTGCTGGATCGAGTTTCTCCAAATAATTAGTCGTGAAGACAATCAGTCTTTCCTCGCCACATGCTGACCAAAGTCCGTCAATAAAATTCAGCAGCCCAGAAAGAGTAACCCTGCTTGCTTCGTTATCCTCTTTTTTCTCCAGTTTTTGCTTCAGATCCTTCTTTTCGTCTGCTTCATCTTTCTCCTTTTTCTTCGTCGTCCTTTGACCAGTAAGATCAAGTGAACAGTCAATGTCCTCAATCACAATAATAGACTTGCTTGGTACCTCCATCAATAACTTCCTCAGCTCGGAGTTGTTTTTCACCGCAGTCAGTTCGAGGTCATAAATGTCATAGCTCAAGAGATTGGCCATGGCAGCAACCATGGAGGACTTGCCAGTTCCTGGAGGGCCATGAAGGAGATAACCCCTCTTCCAAGCCCTCCCAACACTTTCATAGAACTTCTCCGCCTTACTGAATGTGATGAGATCGTCCATAATTTCTTTCTTCTTCTCTGGATCCATTGCGATAGTCTGGAACGAAGCGGGGTGCTTCAACACCGCATGGCTCCATTTCGCCTCACTGTTGGTGTACAGCTTTCTTTGCCGGGTTCTCACCTTGATGGCCTTGCTTTCTTTCAGGACATGATCCAAGTATGGCCCGAGGATGAGATCCCTGTGTCGTCTATGGAAAGTGAGCCTGTAGTATCTCTTCTCTTCCGGGTTCCAAAACGTCGGTGCTTTGGAAATATCTTTCCCAGAAGCCCACCAGAGTTTGACTCCTTGAAACTCTTCGGCCACCTCTTCATTGTCATCCATGCTAAACGCAAGAGATTGGCTGTTCTTAGCTATGTCCGCTTTCAGCTTCTTTGCCTGCGTTGACGACTTGGAGCTGAGGTAGATTTGGATGGCAGGGTAAGCTTCGCTCCGATAGAAATACTCTCCAGTGAGTTCGTTGAACCTAATTTGGATGTAAGGGTAAACGAAACTCAGCAATCTTTGAGAGTATTTCTCGAGTTTCTTTTGGAGCTGATAAGGGAAGTATCGCTGAAACATAGCAAACACAAACATCAGACCGGCTATTATGGATCCTAGATTGGCAAGCATATCATTTCGCATCATGTTTGCTCTGTTCTCCCCCGTCTTTTTTTATCTTCTTTTTTCCCTCTGTAGTCTGGATTGCTCAACTCTTCTCTCCTCTTATAGTGCAGGGTAGCTTGGGAGAGTTCGCCACTTTCTCAGAAACTCATTGGTTGGTCTCCGCCAGCCAACTCTGACCTTAGTTTTGTCTTGATGGCTCGATGTTGGAAAGTCTATGGCAGCGAACTTTCTTAGTGCTTGTTTTGGTATCATTATTTCTTTAAAGTGTCTCCAAATCAATACTTAGCACCGGGGAAGTCCGACTAAGCAGGCAACTTTTTTATTGCGGGGTTGGTACCAATATTTGTTTAAGTATCATAGAATTACGATAGCATGATAGCATAAGACGGATGTCATGGAGCTAAAATCCGTAGCTTACAAGGAATCCTACTCAGCAGCCAACTTCCCCACCACGTGGGTAAAAGCGTGATTTTATTCAACTAAAAAGGAAGGGAAGCGTCTGTATAGTCAGTCATCTGGTCCAAGATACTGTCTTTTAAGAACATGTTTTCAGCCTGTGTGTGATGTATAAATAAATTTGTACAGAGTAATAACAATTCTAATAAAATTAATATTCATTGTAACTCTCTTGCGCGTTTCAAGTACTTGTTGAACAGTATAAATGCTGAATTTGGAGTCTGCTCAGCGATCAGTCGCGTAGGTTAATCTTTAGGTGTGAAATGGGAAGGTCTTGTGTAGCCAACAAAGATACTCCAAAAGCAAGTTAGCCCTTGTGCTGGCCGCAACTTCATAAAGGACTGGCGTCTCCGATGAACAATTCATCGTCAACGTCAAGCTCTCCACCTGGTTAAGATGATGCCCATGATGCTGTCTTAGGCTGAGTCCAGATTCTAGTTTCCGCCATGGATCTGCTTTTTACCATTAAATTGTCATTAAGGACGTCGAATTGTTCGGTCTCGAAGGATTCTAGAGCGGTCTCGAAGGAGTCCAGCCTATCCAATCAGTAAGCAAGGGTCCAGAGTTGGCCCACCAAAACCTTATAGTAGTGGTGAGATGAGAACGGCACTTATAAGGCCATGGATGATGAGCTGCATTACCGTGTGGGACAAATTCTTTTACACTTCCCCTTAGTCCAAGCTCGGTGAACTTTGCCGGCTGGACTGAGCCCCACACACGTGTAAGCAAATGGCTTTGTTACTAGCAAGCAATCGAGTCCTACAGTTAGCCTACCAAAACTTTAAGACAATGGTGAGATGAGAACTGACACTTATAAGACCGTGTATGATGAGTTGCATTACTAGTGTGGGACAAATTCTTTCACACGATTCAGAGTAATTACCCTTTGTTGTATTTTGGTAACAATTCTAAGTTCAGGAGACTAAAAAATTCAACCAAATTTATAGAATGATTCCAGTAAACCAAGTCGATTGTGATTGATAATTGTGGATCCTGATCAAATCCTTTTCATGCAATATCATCAATTGTTATCCTCATTCTATTGAAGGCATAAAGATACTACCCCATAATGAAACAGTAGTTGACGAGCGCCAGAAGGGGGAGCATCATGTTTAAACACTACAAGCAAGGATCACCACAACTCGGACAAAGACTCGGTTGAAAAGTCAAAAAAGAGCCTCTGTGCTACAGTGTCTCACACTTATAACTCCACCTTCTTAACGACCCAAGCATGCGTCGGCGGTCGTAAAGCCTCTGTCTCCCACTCTACATTAACTTCATTCTCACAATGACTCAAAGGCGCCACCGATTATCGAAGAGTCTGTACACGTGCTTCCAACTGTTTAGACAACCGCTCAGGTGCTACACAATGGCCTCAGCGCACACGGCTGCCGATCTTATTAAAGACGTTTGGGCTTCCCGATTCTTTGCGCCAACTGCACCACGATAGAATTAACAACTCTGTAATTCTTTTTTGTGTACAAAATCTTGTACATCATATACGATTGTCATCCTATGTAATCTTTCTCTTTGTTTTCATGGAGCTTTCTCGTGAGTTATCGGTTGCTTGAAAGAAGTTTGATTGCAACCAGACTTGTTAGTAACTAGAAGCTCTCCTCTAAAGCACCTGAGTTTCCTTGAGACCTGTTCGTTCTCTTTCTTTTGAGGTTAGAACAATTCGTTGGGTACGGCACAACAAAAATTTGAGTAATAGTTCTGAATTCCATTTTTTTTTTCTTAAAAATTTGACTCTCCTTAATACCGAAAAGGAGGGAGGAGAAGGAGAACTGAGAGGTCTGTAACTTCTTAATAAATAATTGTGGATTCTTACAAAGATTTCCAAAAAGATGTACCCAAAAACTACAAGTTTTTCTTTTTTTCTTTTTTTTTTTTCAGGGGGCATGTTTGCACTTTTTGGTCTCTTTTATTTGACATTAGAAGGATTTATTGGGTACCTTACAAAAAGTTTTGACTCTCTTTTATAGCCACGGGGGGTGGTAAGGTGGTGGGGTTGGTGGAGGGGGTGAGATCCGAGAGGTTTGTCACTTTTCAATAAACGATGTTCCTATATGAGTTCTTTCAAAGCTTTCCAAAAAAGGGACCCAAAAAGTACCCAGTTCTTTTTTGTTTTATAGGGGGACATGTTTCACTAAATTCATTTCTCATCAACAAATCAACATTTAGCAGTAACGAAGTCCAAATAAATAAATAAATAAATAAATAAAGGAGTATACAATGACAAAATGATGAATAAGTTAGTATAAAGAATCTAATCTACACATTAAATTAGTTACAGAAAAGGAGACAAAAATTATAAGATTTTATGAATGTAAAGTCAAAAGATAGGGCTCACCGAGCAGCGAAGGATTACCACTTCAAGAAAATATAAATAAGATTATTTTCATACATCTCACAATTTTAAAATCATAACCAATGTTTCAAAATCAATGGTATAGCGATTCATAAGCAAGGTAAATTTGATGTTCATAAAAGTAACAATTTGTCTAGTAATGATTGAATACTAGATGCCTAAGACCTAAGTCTTGAGTTTGACGTCCTATCACTCCAAATCTTCTCTTTAACTGACAAAAAGAGATTCAAATAATGATTTTATCTTTACTTATGTCACATTAATAATATCCATTATGAATTATAACACCGAGCAAGATAAGATTCAAATAATTGACTCTGCTATTTCCTTTTGGGTTCTCAGATTTTTATCAGTTGACGTTTCGATTCTACGTGATATTTTGCTTTTAGAGTGATGCAGCCAAAAAAAAAAAAAAATGCTGGAGAACTATTATTTTGTTGATGACAACAAAGCCGGCCAGTCCACCAACCCCCGGCGCGGCGGTGCTACTCCGGAGAGTCGATTAAATGCGTTAGGGGTGTGTGCGCTTAGTGAATGTTTAACATTTGTTCACAATGAGAATAAATAAAAAACAGAATAAAGGGGAAAAGAAGACAAATCTTTTTCGGTTGTTCTTGATTGTCTTTCTTAAATTTTGTTTACTTTTTAACTTTAAGATTTAAGATTTTTTATTTTGTTTCAATTCTTGATTCTATAAGGACCATAACACTTAATGAGACACATGCTGTGAAACATATTTAACCCTTTTACTCCAATCAACAAGACTGAAAGGAGTATATCAATTCAAATCCAGGCTTGCCAAGTAGAAACAGAATCACTTTAATTTTTAAAAAGAAAAAGTTGAAGTCTGGACTTACAACGGTGGAATTCCGCTTGAAGTTTAAAGAGTAAGATACGAAAAAAATCTTTGGGGCAAGTTAATCAAATTATTTCTTAAATTGACCTTTTTTTTAATTTTATGCATACACTCAGATATTGAAACTAAGTTCAAAAGGTTCCAAACTCTATTAACCTACTACCAAGTTAGCAAGTAATTGACATTTTTTTTCCGGTTAAAATATGCTAACAAGCTTACATATCTGGTGTGTTGAATTTGGAATTAAAATTTTTTAAACCCTATTTATTTACTATTAAACTAATAAGTGATTAACTAGGTGAAATTTCTATTAATGGTAGAAGTTAAGTGGATCCAAAACAAAGGAATAGTGATGTTTAACTTCCCCGAGAAACTATGAAAGGAATGGCTACTTTACAAAATATCAAACTCATGGACAGACTGTAATGTCTTAGTTTCTTTCCTCGTGGTTCCCCTTCAGATTCGGTCTTGTTCTAGTCGTCTTGAAACAGCTGTCAAAACAAAACTCTTAAGGATGATTTGGTCTCGAAGCATTGACCCTACAATGGCTCAAATTCGTAAGTAAACAACCTTTGTCTTTGTTTCCTTCCTCGTGATTCCCTTTTTGACTCGGCCTTGCTCTTGTCTTCTGGACCACAACTTTCAATACCATTACCGTAATGAAGCGTTAAGATCCTTTATTAGTTTACGGATCACATAACCCAAAGAATACTTGCAGGTGCTTGGGAATGCTTAGGAATTGAGAAATGGATGTCATATTGTCAATGCTTCAACCTACCCGTCTAGAACGGGCCACTTAGTCTCTTAATTCAAAAATTGACTTAATATCCCTAAACCCATTTGAAAGTACACTAACAGTGACCTAAAAAGGGATTGACGAAAGCAGACATCAAAGAAATGGAGCAAAGATCATTGTCTATACAGTTAATTTATATAACTAAATCATTTATTTGAAGTTGATATTTGTCTCATTATATAGTATTTGTTCCACAGTACGAAATTAAGGAAAAAAAAAAACTAAAAGCCAAATACTCTAACTAGGGATTCACAAAGGTGAATACCAGGAGATGGAAGACAAAAATTGTCACAGTTTTAGGCATCTTAGAAACAAAAAATGACTCTGAAGGACCAAACCTAGTAAAATTTGGCTTATCGAAGTTTTTCAATACTTTTAATTTTCAAAGCAGTGACCCTCTTAAAAAATAATTCATTTCAAAAATGGAAACAATCTAAATAAAAAGTAAAACGCTTTTAACATTTTGACGTTTATCGGCGGACTTTTTTTTGTCTAATACTCGTAAGACACCTTGACTAATCTAGTTACCAAGTTGATTATAATCCTCTCTCTTGGGTTTCTACCTTACAATGGCAGTCAAATAGATCAGACCCAAAAACAAATAGATGAAAAAGTACCTTAAAATTCATTTATTATTTTAAAGGACAAGTAAGCGTTCGTATAAAGATAAAGTGACACTTTTTAGAAAACAGGTCCTCAAATTCTTATTTTCAAGTGATGTTACAGTCACTTCAAAGATAATTTTCAATACTTTTAATTTTACGGAGTTGTGACAATTCAAAATTTTCAACACTTAAACACGATTACATATAAAGTACAACTTTTTCTATCATCAATTGAACCAACACAACCCAATTTAAACGATGAAAGTCACATTGTGAGAACTTTTTCAAGCTAAAAAACTTATAAAAAATTAGAATTTTATTAAATAAAGTAAAGATCTTAAAAAGAGCGTAGAATAGAAGTTCAGAAACAAAACTAAGGCGCTAGGGCAGGCACCTAATAAAGATCAAGAAGGAAAATTGAGTAAAATAGACTGATGAATAATCATCGGCCACACAGAACAGCTGATGAACGACGCGTGGCAAGAATTATTGCCTTCATTAGTCTTCAGCGTGCTTTTTGACTTCTTTGGCTTTTCTTCCTCGACTTTCAATCTTTCTTCTTCTTTGGCTGCTTCGTCAGTATTTCTCTCTACTCCCTTGGCTTTCAACCTTGCTTCTTCTCTCGCAGGTTTCATTAGTCGGTTTGATCCGAATTGAGCGTGTAGAATGCACGCTCTATCCCGCGCGCGGGTGCACGGGCCTATTCAGCCAGCACACATCACCGTCCAATTACTTCTACGCGGGTGGACATGTTTGCGCCACACAGTTTTCAGGGAACAACGTTGAAACTGAAATCTCGGTGTCCCCACTTCTATTTTACTTTTATTTTTGCCAAAATCAAAAGGGCAGAT
This sequence comes from Casuarina cunninghamiana, assembly GCA_028551485.1. Lineage (NCBI taxonomy): Eukaryota > Viridiplantae > Streptophyta > Magnoliopsida > Fagales > Casuarinaceae > Casuarina > Casuarina cunninghamiana. Next base: position 16,264,138 of record CM052364.1, read on the forward strand.
TTGTGTTGAAAAGCAAATCTCTAGATTTTGGGATGACGTTGAAGATGATATTTCGGTACTCCTGAGTTCTAGCGGGGCTGCGCAGCAGCGTTGTAAAACGGGCTCTTTCGTCTTCACTAGCCAGCAAAACCAGGCCATGTGCATTTATTAGACTCGGCCCATGTGACCAGCACAGTACAACACGTGGTCAATAATATTTTAAAATTATTTTTAATAAATTTATTAGAATGTAAAAATTTATTTCAAAATCTTAAAATATTAAGAAAGAAATTCTATTAACTTATAAAAGCATACACATCATCTTACTTCTAATATGGAACACAAGCATTAAAAGTAGATTCAAGCCTAACTTTGAGGTATAAAGTATATGAAGTAAAAGCTCATCCTTGACTTTAATATCATATTAAAGTGTGATGATTTATTCTAAAACCTTAAAGCATTAGGTGTAAATTTTTCATTATTTATAAGACTATAAGTTCATCTTCTTATTTTTAATATAGAACAACATTTACTTTTATTAGTATTTATCTTTAGTTTGGTGTAAATCTTATTTATCATTGTTTTCTGTGTAAGTTGATGAACTTGTAATTTCTCCTTTTTTATAAAATTTATCGTATAGATCAAACTCTCCAATCATAATGTTGTATCCCCTGAAATTGACTTGGGCATAAGATGCTCTGCAACATCAGCTAGAGACATATTTGTTTCTTCCAATAACAAGTTTTTGTCTTATGTCACTTTCTCAAAGATCAGCTACCTTCTACTGATAAGTTGAAGATTATTCAACTGATTATTCTTCAATAAAATAACTTGTAACTGTTGAAGAACGCAGGAGCCAAGAGCCGAGCTACTCATTCAGCAGCGTGATAGGCCATTGCACTGCATTTGAGGACCATCCATTGATTTATACGGAAGATAGAGATCAAATCACGTAGTTTCACCATTCAAGTCTACTTCTTGTGTAAGTTGGTGGATCGTTTTGTGTATGGCGTGAGAGGGAGGGGGGGAGAGAGAGAGAGCTTTGTAATATTTCATTATGAGTATGGGTTCCCCTGTTTAGCTCTCGGTATTTTATTAATTTTTAATGCAAATTAATTGTGTAGCTTTCGCTTATGTTTTATTTTCTAACACTAACAAAGACTTTATTTAAGACAACAAACTATAATTTATTTTAACTGACTTTGATGGATGTGCCGACCTAGGTTTAGTACGTCTATTTCTTAAAGATTCTAGTCAATTAAAGAATGGGGGAGGAAAAAAAAGCAATTGAGGTATTCAAATTCTAATATATGCCACAACTTTATTGCTTAATGATATTTTTTTTCTATCTTCTTTGTCATAAAGAATCGGAGAACAATAAACATAACTTACTCAATTGGGATCTAATTTTTTAGGGATTTAAAACATGTACACCTTGATGCCTGAAATATTGCTATTTTGATCACATAATAAGGCATACTAATCAACGCGTATAATACGTCAAGTACAATTATCCAAGTGAAAAAGAAGCCTACTGACACAGGTGTCGATGTCGAATTCAACCTAGTCTTTTACATTTGCAAGTTGTGTTAAATAGTTTCCTTATTAAAATAAGGAGAAATACATTAAACTTTAGTTGTATTTCGCTCTATTTCGGTTGTAGCATTCTCGTTTTCGATTTTATGATTTTAAAAACTCATTTTTTGGAATACATTCCAAGCGAAAACCCTCTTATTTTAGTATTTAGTCAAATTTTCGACAACTTCTGTTTTCTCTTCAATTACGTAGTTCCAATTTTTCTCCTCTCATGGGCATGGAGGTCCAATAGCCATTTTGTTATTGCTTAATTTAGAGTTTGGGGATACCTAAACAATTAGATTGTTGGTATAGAAAAGCGTCAAGCAACTTTTTTTTTTATTATTATTTCCCTCTAACGATGGAGTTTTGTTAGGTAAGGCAAGGATGTAAAAAAAGAGTGTGGAATAGAAGATTCCAGCCAAACAAAAGCGCCAGTGCAGGCACGTAAGCAAAATAAAAAAGGACAATTGCAGAAAATGGACTAATAAATCGTCGGCAGTATAGAACAGCCGACGAATGCTTTTCCTCCAGTCATTTGGCTAGAATTGTTACCTCCCCATTATTCTTCATCTTGCTTTTTGCCTTCTTCTTTGGCTGTTCGTTGAATCTTTTTTGCTTCTTCCTCGACTTTTGACCTTGTTTTTTCTTTGGCGGCTTCTTCAATCTTTTTGGCCTCTTCCTGGGCTTTCAACCTCGCTTCTTCTTTTGCCGTTTCAAGACCTTGGATCAGACTCTCCAGGCATAATGTTGGATCCCCTGAAATTGTCTTAGGCATCAGATGCTCTGCAACTTCAGCTGGAGACATATTTGTTTCTTCCAATAGCTCATGGATTCTGGCAAACAAAGGGTGAGATTCAATAAGAAGATAGTTCTTAGCCAGCCCCTTGAACGCCTCGAACTTGCAGTACGACAATTGTATGTGCTTATCCATCCGTCCTTTCCGAATTAGTGCTGGATCGAGCTTCTCCACATAATTAGTTGTGAAGACAATCAATCTCTCCCCTCCACAAGCTGACCAAAGCCCATCAATAAAATTCAGCAGCCCAGAAAGAGTAACCTCGCTTTCTTCGGTGCCTTTCTCTTCTTTTACCCCCTTCTTTGTCGGATCCTTCTTTTCTTCTGCCCCATGCTTCTTTATCGTTTTCTTCCTCTGACCAGTGAGATCAAGTGAACAGTCAATATCCTCAATCACAATAATAGACTTGCTTGGTACCTCCATCAACAGCTTCCTCAGGTCAGTGTTGTTGCTCACGGCAGTCAGCTCCAGATCATAAAGGTCATAGCCCAAAAAATTGGCCATGGCAGCAATCATGGTGGACTTGCCAGTTCCTGGAGGGCCATGAAGGAGATATCCCCTCTTCCAAGCCCTCCCAACTCGTTCATAAAACTCTTCCGCCTTGCTGAATATGGTGAGATCGTCTATAATTTCTTGCTTCTTCTCTGGATCCATGGCGATTGTCTGGAACGAAGCGGGGTGCTTTAACACCACGTGGCTCCATTTCGAACCACTGTTGGTATAAAGCTTTCTTTGCCGGTTTCTCATCTGGATAGCCTCACCCTCTTTCAGGACATATTCCAGGTATGACCCGAGAATGAGATCCCTGTGTCGTCGATGGAAAGTGAGCCTGTAGAATCGCTTCTCCTCCGGGTTCCAGTATGTCGGATTCTTGGAAATGTCTTTCCCAGAAGCCCACCAGAGTTTGACTCCCTGAAAATCATCAGCCACCTCCTCATGGTCGTCCATGCTAAGCGCAAGAGATCGGCTGTTCTTTGCTATGTCGGCCTTCAGCCTCTTTGCCTGCCGAGAGGTCTTGGAGCTGAGGTAAGTTTGAATCGCAGTGTAAGCTTCGCTTCGAAAGAAACGTTCCCTACTGAACTCATGGAACCTAATTTGGATGTAAGGGTAAACGAAGCTCAGCAATCTCTGACTGGATTTCTCAATGTTCTTTCGGAGCTGGTAAGGAAAATACCGCTGGAACATAGCCCATACAAACATCAAACTGGCTATCACGGATCCTAGATTAGCAAGCATATCGTTTCGTGCCATGTTGGCTCTGTTTGTCTCTCTTTCTTATCATCTAAGGCAGAACTGCTTGAATCGTATAAGCCTTCTTATAATGCAAGGGCTTGCTCGACTTTGACTGGTTGTTTTGTCTCGGTGGACAGTTTCGTCATTGGCTGCCACCTCCAACTTTAACACCCGTGACTGATTACAATGTCTTGGTCGGTGTACTGAATTACGTGTGCATGAATAATGACACTGACGTCAGGGGGACTTCAATCCTTGGCGCACAAGAAAATCCTACCAAGCAGACTGGCCTACTAAGGTGGGAAAAGAATCGCGCATGGTATTGATTTCGTGGGAAAAGAATCCCTGCCTTAATCAGTTTGTTCTCTGAAAGCTGGTGTCGAGCACGCTCTGCTAAGTTCCAAACCGTAAAAGCTCCGAGTTACATTAAACAACGGCTCTAATGCTGTAGTTTGTGGATGGTGGGGTGTCTTTCCCCTTCTTTTATAATCTATTGGGTCTGATTTTCTGAATCTGCTTTTGCGACCCGTGGGATAAAATAATCAGCGAATTGCGGAGAGTGACTGGATAGCTTGTAGAGAATTTCCGTTGCACTTGTTGCAGCTGTTTTGTCCACACTCGGGGACGACGATAACTCAGTGTCGTCTTGTTGTCTCTTCCCTATGCTTTCTGCGGCCTCCCTTCTTCCTCAACAGCCTCGAGAGCTTGAATCAGGGTTTCCAACCAAGCCTCGGCAACATCTGCAAGAGTCATCAGCTCTTCCAACCAGCAGCTGATCTTCTCAAACAGAAATGCGACTCATTTCGTAGGTTCTAACTCGATTGAGCTACTGTTTGTCAAGGCTATAAGAACTACCTTTTCACTACTTCCTTTTATGTATTAACCCAGTCCTTGATCAACTAAAGGAGGAGAAAAAGTAAAAGCAACATGTGTTTAAGGTTAGATAAGTTATATTTAACTGTACAAATCTTTTAACTACCAAAAAGAATCTAAAGGTGTATCAATTCGGGATCTCTCGAATTTCAAATTGAGTAGAGGATTTACCGTCTGAGGCTCAAAAAGGTCATAAGCCCCATACTTTTTTCTGCAGATTTCTTATTTTCCGCCGGATAAGTCCCAACTACAGTCTAAGACCATAAAGCTCGGAGAATAAGGATTTCAACCACAAGATTTTTGGAGAAGACAAGACACGATCGTTTGGTAAAGAAGAAGACAAAGAAAGAAAGGAGTATACACAACAAAAAGGAAAACCCCGCGATTAAAACAGAAAATAAATTTTCGCAAATTGAAATTGGGGAAAATATGACGAAGGACAAAGGCAAAGTCAGAGTGAAAGCAGAGAGCTTCAGAGTTTACGGTCACAGTTAGGCCAAAAACAAGTACCGGAAAGGGTTGCTCATCAAATCCCAGCGTATCTGAATCCATTTTCCAAGAATAAATACAAATAAATAGACAACCAATTGAAAGAGATAAAAAGGTAATATACATAAAAAGGAATCCATTTCCCAAGTTAGATGTTATGTTTTTTGCTTTTTTAACAACTTTAGTTCTCCATACTTGGGGATGACCATACCAGGAATCAATTTGTCTATCATTTTTATTGTTTCTTACAACTTGATGGCCAAAGCAATTGATAGAGGTTTAATGAAAAAAAATTATTTTATGATTATTAAATAAGTCGAGTCAATCCAATTCATTCTTATCTATAGATAACACAAGATAGAACTTATGACTTCGCGGATGGAGAAGGATTAAAATCCCTAATTTTATTGTAATGAATTTAAAAGGAACAAGAGTTTCTACCAAAGGAACAACTTCGATTCAATGAAGTCAAATAATAGTTAGAAAATAGAAATATTATATTGTTATTGAACCAATCATATTTTTTTTGTTTTACCATAGAGTTCTCACCTAAACACAATATCAAAGGGCTAGTTTCTCCTTTTCATTCGAATGTACAAGAAGAAGTTCTTTAGCCAATCTTGGTTAACAAATTTATTATAGCACCTAACAAATTTAAGCCAACAATCATTCCTTTTGAGCAAAATTTGTCTCTCACAATGCTCAAATATGATAAAGGTGTGTTGTCCAATTATCAATGACTCATTGAGAAGTTTATCTACTTCACCATGACAAGACTAGATATTTCCTATGCCTAGCTTATTCTCAACCAATTCATGCATGCCTCAAAATAGTCCCACATGAACACTACCTTGAAGGTTGTGAAGTATTTGAGAGGACGTCCAAGACTTGGAATTCTTTTGCCTCAAGATTGCAACATGGTGATGATAGTATGTGGCGATATTGATTACACCACTCGTCCTATAAGTAGAAGATCAATAACAAGTTTTTATGTCAAATTGGGCAATTCTCTTATGTCTTGGAAAATGAAAAAAGCAATTTGACATTTATAAACCATCTAAACTGTTAGCTTGAGAAGAAGTGTTAGAGACATATGTATATTTGGCATGACATTGTCCTAATATAGCCCAATATTATTTCCATGCGGGGTAGGTTACTAGGAAAATTATCTTTGTGTATAGTAAGGGTGTATTCCATTTAATTCTTGTATGTTTTCTTTTACAATTCATCCTTGTGTTACAAAAGGGCATCCATTATATACTTTTTCATTAAGAAAGGAATACATAGAAGTTCCCAAACTCCATATCTTTTCTCATTATCACTTTGTGACAACATTTATTTCTTCCAACAACTCATCAATTCTCTCAAACAAATGGTGAGATTCAATGTTAAGATAGTTATTAATTAGTCCTTTGAGTGCTTTAAATTGTAGTGCAACAATTCGAAGTGCTTATCAAACCATCCTTTTTGAATTAGTGCTAGATTGAGTTTTTCCATATAATTAGTCATGAAGATAGTCAGTTTTTCCTTGCCACAAGTTGACCAAAGCCCATTAATAACATTCAGTAGCCCAAAAGAGTAACTTTGCTCGTCTTAGCATCCTTATCTTCCTTTTTTCTATTTTTCTTTTAAATCTTTCTTTTCTTTTGCTCTGTCCTTTCTTTTCTTCGTTTGATCAGTGAGATATGTTGAAACTTACTAATGAAGATACAATTTGGTTAGAATTTGACTAGTTTGAATTTTGTTAAGAGTGGTTAGCAAGTTAACAAGGATGTTATAGGTTGTGTTTAAGTTATATACTACTAAGATGAGTTAAGATAGAGGAATCATGATTTGAACCTTAAGGACAAGGTTCTTTTGTAAAAAAGGAGGAGTTGTTGTGGGCAATTTTGCTACTTATAAAGTCTAGACAGTTTTAAAGGTATCTTAGTGGGCCTTGTATACAATGCTTTGTATTTTGGGCTTATGGGTAAAAGAAAGGATGCATGGGCCAGGTAGGGCTCCATATCACTAACCCAACTAAAGGAAGCAAAAGGGGAATTAAGAAAAGAGGAAGGCACATGAGAGGCAACAACATTATGTACTGAGATAGAAGCTTTTGGTTTGCGCTTCAGTCTTGGTGTATTATGAATTTCAATCTCCAACTTGTGTTGTTACCATTGGGAAGAAAAGGCATCATTGAGCATGGCGGGATTCCATTCCATTGCCAGTTGGTTATGATAAATTTACTTTTCCTATTTCTATTATTTCTTTAGATTTTACTTGTAACAAATTGGTATCAAAGCCAAGTTGATCCATCTTTTTTTGTTTCTCAAGCAGATCTGGAAAAAAGAATAGCATATCTAGACAAAATGTTGGATCGGTTCGCCAATCTAGAGAGAAAATTTGATTGGTTGATGGGTATGGTGTTAGAGATGAAATCCAAGAAAGAAAAAAGGGTTGGGTTAAGTAAAAAGGTGAAAATGGAAAAGGAAGAGGACCCTAATCTCTTTGATTCTATAAAAAGATTGAGAGATTCTAAGAAGGAGTCTAGCAAAGGGTCGAAGGATTCAAGTGGATTTTGGGAAAAGGAGATGGAAAAACAAAAACAACAATAAAAGGAAGAGGAACACATTTTCCATCATACATAACATAATATTAAGGGCAATTCCTCAAGAGGATTACAAAGAGGAGGTAGGGTGAAGTTTGATTTTCCATGGTTTAATGGGGTGGAGGATCCTACAGCATGGATATGTCAAGCTAACAGTTTTTTTCATTATAATCATAGTCTTGAAGAAGATAAAGTACCTATAATAGCCTAGCATTTTGAGGGAACTGCAAGGTATTGGTTTGAAGGGTATTGTTGGAAGCTTCATGGAAAATTATTAACTTGGCCAATGCTAACTAAAGTGTTACTTGCTAAGTATGGCCCCACAAAGTATGATAATTTCTTTACAGATTTGCTAGATGTGTTTCAAGTGGGAATGGTAGAAGACTATGAGGATTGATTCCTAAAATTGTTGGTGAAGGCTAAGGATTTGACTAACAAATAATAGATGAGATGTTTCTTAAAAGGGTTGAAAGAATCATTAGGACATTAGGTGAAGGCAAGAATACCTATATCTTTAGATGAAGTAATGAATTTAGCTAAGTTATTTAAAGTTGATATAGATGATGACCATGTAGAATTGAATGAGGAACACACTGAAATGAAAGGAATGGGTAATTACAATTAGGTTAAGAAATTGACTCCAAACAATATAAAAGAAAGGAGAAGGAAAGGGTTATGTTTTAGATGTGACAAGTTGTCTACACCAACTCACAAGTGTAAAAGGAAACAATATGTTATGGTGGGTGAAGAAGAAGAAGAAAAAAAAGAAAAAGATCTCATTGACATTTCCCACAGGTGAAAACATGATATTTTAACATGGATCTTGAGGACAAGGTCCGTTCATAATGGGAGGGGAATTGTTATGAGTTGCTTTAAGTTATATGTTAATAAAATGAGTTAAGATGGAGTTATAATGATTTGAACCTTGAGGACAAGGTTCTTTTTTAAGGAAGGAGGAGTTGTGGGTAGTTTTGTTATTTATAAAGTCCATATAGTTTTAGGGGTGTCTTGGTGGGCCTCGTATACAATGCTTTGTATTTTGGGATTTTATAATGCATGGGCTAGGTTAGGCTCCATATCACTAAACTAACTAAAGGAAACAAAAGGGGAATTAAGAAAAGAGGAAGGCATGCGAAAGGCAACAACATTGTGTATCAAAAGGGAAGCTTTTGGTTTGAGTCTTGGTCTTGGTGTACTGTGAATGCCAATCTCTTATTCATGTTGTTACCATAGGGAAGAAAAGGCATCATCAAGCACAGTAGGGTTCCACTCCATTGTTGGTTGGTTATGATAACTCTACTTTTCCCATTTATGTTGTCTCTTTAGATTTTACTTGTAACAAAGGACTTTACTTTTGTAACTCTCCAATAGTGCAGAGTGATTTGAAGCAACTGGAGCTGCAACTTTTTTACACACCGTAGATCAATTTGGTTTAGTCCATATTCTAGGAATGCCTTTTGTTATCTTTAAATGATTTGCATGATGTTTTGTATATACAAAGTTTTTATTTAAGTTGTTCAAAGTATGTGTGAAGACTTGAGCAACTTGAACTTTGTTTGAACTCGTTATGTTTCTTAGGCTTTGTAATTCTCTTATTGTAAATGAATATAATCAATAGGTTCAATATGACTCTTGTCTCATGTTCTCTATAACTCTGTAACGACAAACTGAACTTTAATTGTCCTCAATCACAATGATAAATTTGCTTGGTACTTCCATCAATAGCTTCTTTAGGTCAATCTTATCTTCACCACAGTCAGTTTGAAATCATAAAGGTCAAAGCCTAAAAGATTGGCCATGGTAGCAATCATGGAGAACTTGTTGGTTCTTAAAAGGCCATAAAGGAGATAACTTCTATTCCAAGCTCTCCTAATAGTTCCATAAAACTTTTCCACCTTATTGAATGTGAGGAAACCATCTATAATTTATTTCTTGTTCTTCTTTAGATCCATTATGAGAGTCTAGAATGATTTAAGGTGTTAAAATTACATGCCTCCATTCATACTTGCTATTGGTGTGAAGCTTTCTTTTATGGTTTTTAACCAAATTGTCTCACTCTCTTTCAGGACATGATCTAGGTATGATCCGAGAATGAGATCACCATGTTGTTGATGGAAAGTGAGCTTGTTGTGTCTCTTCTCTTTTGAGTTCCAACGTGTCAGTGATTTGGAAGTAATTTTCCTAGAAGCCTTTGTTATGCATTCATAAGTTGGAGCCACGTAAGGGAGATCATGGGTTGGAAAAAATGAAGAAGCACGCAGAGTCTACTAACTTAAGTCATGTAGAGATGCAGACTGTATTGTTATGCAACCATAAGTCAGAGCCAAGTAAAGGAAATCGTGGGTTGGAAAAAATGAAGAAGCACATGGAGTCCGTTAACTTGAGTCATGTAGAAGTTCAAACCAACATAACCAACATGGAGCCCAATAACCAATTACACATTGCCTCTTCTAAGACCATGGGACAACGTGACACAGTAGCAACCAATGAAGTTATCCATGCTGAAGCTAGTGTAGAAAATCAAATGATGAAGGAAGAAATCTAGAGTGATCACATGAGTGCAGTTGCCTCATTGTTTGCTTTATGAAGCTGTAAAAGAATCAATATCTCTAAAAGTACAACGGTAGGATTGCACTATGTAAGTTTTGTCTTCCCCAAAAAGGATTACAAGCATCTATAATCTTGGCTAGGTTCTTAGCAGTAGTAATGTGTAGGAATAACAGTAATAAGATGACTTGTAAGCATGATTTTTTCAGAGGTGCTCCATGAAAAGGAACACACCTATAATGCCTCTAAAGGTGGGGTAGTAGTTGTTGCCTATATAAAAAGAGTACGGTAAAAAGGAAGAAGCCAAGTGTAATCTTGTAACTCTCTTGTTAATGAAATAGCCATCCATTTTCTAATCCTTATCTCATTTCCATCACGTCAAGATTGGGAAGAAGCACCACTTCAACCCACTCCTCATCAACGATCAACCATTAAACAGGCTAATGACATGATCACTTTTTGGTGTTCATAACAAAGTAGCTTCAGAGCTGACATCAGCCATGGTTGATTCGTAATACAAGAAGTTATCCATGGACATTGATTGGCATTTTTGCGAAATGATGGATGTCATGTAAACCATGATAGCAGAAGTTCATGCCAAGATTGACGATGGAAAGAAGGATAAGGAAAATGAGGCCAACTCCTCACATTCCAGTGATAGTGGCTAACTTTCATCTTATATTGGTAGAGCAGGAAACTCAAGTGCACGGTCCAAGACAATACGGCCAAAAGTTGTCAAGCCTAACTTTTTGAGATTTGATGGCTAGGAAGATCCTATGGGGTGGGTATGCAAAGTTAATGAGTTCTTTGACTACAACGATACCCTAAGGGAATAGAAAATGCTTTTTACTTCCTTGCATTTGGATGGGGAGGCACAAATGTGGTTTCAACTCCTGAAATTGCAAGGCACTCACCACCAACAAACTTGGGAAAGCTTTACCAAAAAGATTTTTGACCGCTACGGGCCTAGTTACTGTAGTGATTTCTTTGGCGAGCTCACAAAGCTTCAACAAGTGGGTTCAGTGGATGCTTACTAGTCTGACTTTACACAGCCTTTGTTCCAAGTTGGGAATCTTTCTCCAAAACAACAAGTTTGTTGTTTTATCAATGGGCTTAAGGATCACCTCCATGTTGAAGTCCATGATTATAAGCCATAATTTTTTTCCTTCACCATAGGGCTTGCTCGGTTGTATGAGTTGCGATCTTTTTCGCGATGGCCCATCTCTAGTTCCTAGTAAAGAAACAACTATGGGGTTACAGAGCACAAACCCAAGGTGCTTCCAGTGAAGAAATTAACACCCATTGAGCTAGCTAAAAGGTGAGCCAAAGGCCTCTATTTCAATTACAATGACAAATTCCTTCCAAGTCATCATTGTCATAAGCTCTTTTTACTAGAAGGACTTTGGCCAAAAAACACAAATGAAATAGATCCCAAAAAGGAAAGGGTACTTAAGTGCATGTAGTAGCAAGATGGGAACATTTACACTAATAGGGACTTGATTCCATAAATCTCCCTCAATGCCCTTAATGAAGACACCACCCCACCCACCATGTGAGTCCATAGTAGGTTACTTAATCATAATACACATAAATGTATTTTGATTGACAATGGCAACTCACATAATTTCTTCAGTAGAATGCATTACAAAAGGTTAAGGGTAAGCTCACATAATTTCTCGCTAAACGAATTAGAATGCATCCTAATGTTAGGGGCAAGTTCGAAGTTTTCGTGGCTAATGGAGACATGCTGGTCAATGAAGGGAGATGTGAAGGTGTTAAGGTACATTTACAAAAGGTTCCAATGACCTTTGATTTTTATCTGTTACATTTCTAGGGAATAAACACAGTGTTGAGGATGCAATGGCTCTAAACATTGGGGCCGATTGTTCAGTGAAATTTTAAATACAAGTGAACACGTCAAACAAGCAATATAATGATGAGTAAGATATCATCCCACAAAGATTAGTGATTACTAAACCAACTAATTACTAAAGGTGAACAACTTCTATAATATATCTAGCAAACCAAATTGATAGAGAAGAAACTAACTAAATTTAAGAAAACTAAATACACAAAATATGTTAGAGCATATAATTTCACCATAACTATTAGGTATTAATATTGATTGTGTATGCTTGCAAGAGGGATAATATCTATGTGATGGCAGAATCTCTTAATTTATTCACCATTATATGTCTAGGTATAATAAACCTATTTAGTTCATTAATTCATTATATCTCTATATATGAATTGAAACAAACTAAATGCATTAGGTTCTATGAACATTCTCAATTTACATTAAAAGCCACACAAACAATATGGTATATGTCTATCCATATTTAATTTATGGTTACACATTACAAGAAACAATTGCATATCATCTTCTATTGGTCTCAAATATGCAAATCAGATCATTCAAGTAGTAGCTGTTCAATGAAATTCTACATGCAAGTGTATATGTCGAACAAGTAATATAATAATGAGTACAGATATCATCCCTCGAAGATTGGTGTTTACTAAACTAACTAAGTACTAATGGTGAATAAACTCTAGAGTTTATCTAGCCAACATAAATGATAGAACATTAACTGAATAACTAAATTTAACCTAAACTTGATTAACGAAATATGTTAGAGCATCTGATTTTACATAATTATTAGATACAAATGTCAATCATTCATGCTAGCAAGATTAATTCTACTTATGTGATGGTGAAATTTCCTAATTTATTCACTATCCTATGTCTAGGTATAGCGAACCTACTTAGCTCATTAACTCATTGTGAGTTTGCATATGAATTAAATAAGCTAAATGCATTAAAATTTATGAATATTCCAGTTTACACCTAAAGCCACACAAATAAAATGTATATGTCTATCCATATTAGTTTATGGTTGCATATTACAAGAAGCAACTATATGTCATCTCATGTTGGTCTCAAACATGCAAATCATATCATTTAAGTGGTAGTTAATCACCTAAAAGCATTAAACTCTGTAATATGCAACTTCACATTCATAAAATATCTCACAAAGCCTAAATAATCACATTCATACGTTATAATTAAGTTTCTTCATAGCTCTAACAAACTAAACTAAAACAACATATTTACATAAACTAGAATAGTGCAAGAAATTAAACAACACATTTTGTAAATTAAAAACATTACGCTGTCACCAAAAATGTCTTCAAATCACAAAATAAGTTGCACAAATCTGCACATTAGGGGGAGGAGAAGATTTTGTCCGAAGAAACGGGGAGAAAATAATCTGCCATGCACCTCCACCATTCTTCATGGAAACTACCGGAAAATGTAGATCGAGGTCCCTGGAGTGCCGATCTGCAAAGAAATTATGCTAAATCGCCACTAAACAGCGTAGATCCGACGGAAAAGGCTCAAACGGTGTTCGCCGTTCTTCGCTAAAAAACCGTCAGAAATTGCCTGCAACTGCCATAGAACGATCGGAAAACACACTAGAGTTGTAGATCCGTTCTCCTCTCGCCAAAATCAACTTAGAAATGGTGGGAAAATGGATTTTATCGTCAAAAATCGGTGCCTTGGCCAGAAAACGCTTCTCCTTCACCAGAAACGAACGTGACGGTTGGCTTTTGCCTGATCGTCAGCCGTTCTCAAGGTTCCGTGCTGTCGCGCATGCACCTGCTTTCCAGCGAGGAGAAGCCGCTCGCCTTCGCTTCTCTCTCCCTTCTTTTGGTTTCTCTACACCACAATTCCTTTGGCCTCCCTTGTTTTCTCTTTCTCTCATGTGTTCGGTCTCTTTTCTTCCTTTGACTTTTCTTTTTTTGTCATTTTCTTTCTTTTTCCAATTCATGACCCAAATCTCATTTTTCTTTTCTCTCTCTTCTACATCACAGGTCCCATGTGTTTCTCTTTTCCTTCTTTTTCTCTGTCTTTTTCTTCTCCTTGCTTCTCACATGCTTCATAGATAAATGGTGAACATTGATTTTACATGATTTATTGCTTCTTTTTCTTCTTTTTCTTTTATTTTGGGTTTACTGCATAAAATAGCAAAAACATACATAAATATAATTAAATACAAATATAATTTAATAAAAACTATATTAAACATTACTTAAAATACTACTAATAACTCTATAAAATATATAGTTATCAGTAGCTAATCATTTAAAAGCATTAAACACAGTAACATGTAATTTCACATAAATAAAATATCTTACAAAACATAATAATTAAGATTCATACCATCATAATTAGGTTACATCGTAGTTCTAACAAAAGTAGACTAAAGCATAAAGAAATAATGAGGAAGAACAATAATAAGAAATAAAAAAGGTATCTTGAATCCAAGAACAAGAAATCTGTCACCCTTCTTGTCTTCTCTTCAAGAAAACCTTAAATTCTTGCCCTCTCTCTTGAGTTGTGCTCAATTTCCTCCCCCATTTTCTTTCACTTCTTCTCTTCTCTTAAATAGGGTCTTGGGTTTAGACCTTATCTCTGTAGAACTCGATTTTTGATACCTAAAAAAATTGGGTTTTGAACTCCTAAATTAATTGGGATTTGAATTCATAACATGACTGGGTTTTCTATTTATTTAGAAAACCCAACAACAATAGAAAATCTAATAACTATTAGAAACTGAAGGGCCCATCTAAAACACAGAACTGTGCAATAGTGGGTTGCCAGGGGAAGCTTATAAGGCCAGGCTCTCCTATCGCCTTACCTAATGTGGGACTGGATATTTCAACATTCCAACACTCCCCCGCAGTCTCACGTTGGGCGCGGTGAAAGGTGGGACCAGTCTAGAGGGACCACACCAAGGTAGGCAGGACACAGGGCCGGCTCTGATACCATATTAGAAATTGAAGGGCCCTTCTAAAACACAGAACTGTGCAACAGTGGGTTGCCAGTGGAAGTTTATAAGGCCAGGCTCTCCTATCGCCTTACCCAATGTGGGACTGGATATTTCAACACTCCAACAATAACAATCATCCAAAGCCTGAGCCCATCTTAACTCTCTTGATCTTGATATTATGATTTTGCCACATAATATGCATTAAGTTCTCTATGTTCATCCTTTTTCT
Source organism: Casuarina cunninghamiana (assembly GCA_028551485.1). Lineage (NCBI taxonomy): Eukaryota > Viridiplantae > Streptophyta > Magnoliopsida > Fagales > Casuarinaceae > Casuarina > Casuarina cunninghamiana. Next base: position 16,279,284 of record CM052364.1, read on the forward strand.
CCATGCCTCCTTGTATTACATAAACAAGACAAATTTAGGTAAATAAAAAGGAGTTCAAATGTTTTCTCACAATTATTAAAGTTATTTATTACCTAAAATAGGTAAAATAACTCTATAAAAATAGAGTTATCACTGATCATGTGGGATTAGACCGCCTACATAGGTCCTCTATGATCGAGGGAAAAATGGTGGAGTTATAAGTTGAGAAAGGGAGTGACAACAAATTTGTAGGAGTTAATCATTTTGCCAAAGATCTCAGCAAGGGCAAAGTTGGAATCCATCTTCACATTTAGACTATAACATCTATAGATGGGGACTTTGGTGAACTTAGTGAAAGGGGGTCAATTCAACCAAATAGTGTTGTGGATGTAGTTTTGCTGCAATATGAAGATGTTTTTGCTACTCCTCGGGGGTTACCACCGACCTGCGAGTTTGATCATTCTATTCCTCTCAAACCAAGCATTACACCAATTGATGTCCACCCTTATCATTATCTGCACTATCAAAAGGAAGCTAATGAGCAGTTGGTGATTGAGCAGCTAAATGATGAGGTTATACGTTTAAGCAAAAGTCCATTTTCTTTTCCCATCCTCTTGGTTAAGAAAAAAGATGATATTTTGTGGTTATGTGTGGACTACTGCGCTCTAAATCAAGTCATGAAGAAGGATAAATTTCCCTTCCCATCATGGATGAGTTGCTAGACGAACTTAATGGTGCTAAGGTTTTCTCCAAGATGGACTTATGGCCTAGTTATTACCATATTCATATGAAGGCCTAAGATATTATGAAAACTACTTTTCATACCCACCACAAGCATTTTGATTATTTGGTTATGCCTTTCGACTTATCAAATGCTCATTCCTCTTTTCAAGGACTTATGAACCTTTTTTTTTAGCAAGCAACTTTGCGAGTTCATCTTGTTTTTTTTTTTTTTTGACATTTTAATCTTTAGCAGGACATGGGAGGAACATGTGGTTCATTTAGAGATGGTGTTGTGCATCCTGCGGGAGCACAAATTGTTCACTAAGCTTTCAAAGTATGAGTTTAGCCTCACATCAATTCGTTTCTTGGGACATGTCATAGGGCCAATTAGTCTTTCGATGGATCTAGAAAAAATCCAGGTAATGGTTGAATGGCCCCAGCCACAAACTATAAAAGTTGTAAGGGGATTTCTTGGGCTTACAAGATATTATAGCCATTTCATCCACAACTATGGCAGCATTGCTAGCCCTTTAACTGACATGCTAAAAAATGGGCATTTCTCTTGGAGTGAGAAAGTGGCAGAAGCCTTTTCCTAACTTAAATAGGCTATGACCTAGGCCTTCGTTCTTAGCCTTCTAGATTTTAACAAGCATTTATAGTCAAATGTGACACCTTTAGTGTAGGAATTAATGTAGTTCTCATGCAAGAAAAAAAAGCTTTAGCTTTTTTTAGCAAGGTGTTACACAGACATCATCTCCTCCTTGTCACTTATGAACAAGAGCTTTTGGCTTTGGTATTAATGGTACAATGATGACGTTAATATCTACTTGATTGTCCTTTTATGGTTCGAACTGATCAACATAGCTTGAAATATCTTTGGGACTAGAGAATTTCCCTGCCACCCCAGCAACGCTATCTAGTAAAGCTCTTAGGATTTGATTTTTGCATAAGTATCATCTTAGGTCCAAGAATCGAGTGGCTGATAGTCTTTCAAGGTGCCAGGAGTCTCCTGCTTGCAGGCCATATGAATTGGATGCTACCCATAGTTTTCTAGCCATTTCTAGACTCATTCCTTTGTGGCTAGAAACTATAAAAAAGGAAATGCATCAAAACATGTTCTTACAAGAGCTAGTTGGCCGTATATAGGCAGACGAAACCGTGGGACCTTGGACTTTGCAAGATTGCATCATCTATTTCAAAGTTTGGATTTTTCTTTCCATGGATTTTGAGCTTATTCCTATGATTATCGATGAATTTCATGCTAATGGCCATGAAGGGGTGCTCAAGACTCATCATCGCATACGATCTGTTTTCTACTAGCCTAGAATGCGAGCTTCTATCTTACAACGTATACAAAGCAAAGCTATCTCATTTGTCAAAAAAATAAATGGGAAAACATATGGCCAATGAGGTTACTAGTTCATTTGCCCATCCCTGAATAGATATGGGAAGACATTTCCCTTGACTTTATGGATGGTTTACCTCTATCCAAAGGCAAAACTTTGGTGCTTATTATGGTAAACCACCTATCTAAATATGCACACTTCGTTGCCCTTGCTCATCCATACATAGCTAGCTTAGTCACTTAACTCTTTTTAGAGCATGTTTTCAAGCTTCATGGCATGCCCAAGTCAATAGTTCCGATCATGACCTAGCTTTTACTTGTTCATTTTGGCGTGAACTTTTCCATCTTCAAGGTACGTCTTTTCGCTTCTCCTCTTCTTATCATCCATAATCATATGGACAAATGAAAGTCACAAATCATACATTGGAAATGTACCTCCGGTGTTTTTCTAGAGGTCGTCCCTGTGAATGGACCCGCTAGCTTCCTTGGGTGGAATATTCTTACAATTCCAGTTTTCACAGTGCTACCAACAAGACTCCTTATGAGGTTGTCTATGGTCGTCCACCTCCTAGCCTACTTTCCTATGTTCCTGAGGCATCTTCTGTACCTATGATCAACCAAAAACTAATTGATCAAGAAGCAATTTTGTGCAAGCTCAAGACTCGCAAAATGCTTTGCAGTTCATGAAAATTTTTTATGATTGTCTGTTTGGAGAAATTCTATATGTAAGTATACATGTTAAACAAATAATATAATAATAAGTAAATATATTTTCCTACAAAGATTGGTGATTACTAAACTAATTAATTACTAATGGTAAATAGACTCTAGAGTTTATCTAGCAAATTAACAAGGTAAAACATAGATTAACTAACTAAATTTAACCTAAACTTCATTAACAAAATATGTTAAAGCATTCAATTTCACTTAATTACTAGATACAAATGTCAATTATTCATGCTAGAAAGATTAATTTTACTCATGTGGTGGCAAAATTTCCTAATTTATTTATTAGTCTATGTCTAGGTATAGAGAACCTACTTAGTTCATTAACTCATTGTATTTCTATATATGAATTAAATGAACTAAGTGCATTAAGATATGTGAATATTTCAATTTATACCTAAAGCCACACAAATCATATGATATATATCTATCCATATTAATCTATGGTTGCATATTACAAGAAGTAATTATATGTTATCTTTTATCGGTCTTTAACATGTAAATCATATCATTTAAATGATAGTTAATCACCTAAAAGTATTAAATATAATAATATGTAACATCACACAAACAAAAAATCTCAAAAAACATCATAATTATATCATTCATATATCATAATCAAGTTCAATCGTAGCTTTAACACAATAAACTAAAACATCATATTTACATGAACAGAAATAATCTAAGAAATTGAACAAAACATTATTCAAATTAAAAACACCAAAGTTATCACCAAAATGTCTTCAATTTAGAGAAAGTTTGGACAAATTTGCACATTAGGGGAAGAAGAAGAAGCTATCTTTAAAAAAGGAACGAAAATGGGCCGAAACGTGCTTTCATGCGCCACTGTGCGCTGCCACGCACCGCCACCGTTCTTCACGAAAATTACTGAAAAACATAGATCACAATCTTTAGAATGCTGATCTGTAAAGAAATCAATTGAATTTGCCGCAGAAACACACAGATCTAATGGAGAAAGCCTAGACGGCATTCACCATTCTTGGCTAGAAACCACCACGAAACTAGCATAGAAATGCTGGAAAATGCACAGAACACTCAAATCTACTATTACCCCACTGGAATCACCCCAAAACTCGTCAAAAAATGGAATGGGTCATCGGAAAACATTCTCCTTTTCCAGAAAACAACGTAAGAACAATCAGCTTTTGCCCAACAGTTGTGCGTTCTCGGAGTCCCGCATTGTCGCACGTGGGCTTCGATTTTTCGACGAGGGAGAAGCCGCACGCCCCTTCTATGTTGTTCGTTCTGGTCCTCCCTCTTGATAATTGTCTCTCTTTGTTTTTCTTGATTACACAATCTGTTCGGAGATGAGTTGTCTTCCATGTTAGGAGATGAGTGTTGCCATGTTCGTAGATCTGGATGAACTGGCTGCCACCGTTAAAGCTCCGACAAGATGCAAGCTATCACACCATTGAAGAACTTTAGTTCTGTTTTTGAATTCTCTATTTGAATTGTACCAAAAGCATTTTTATTTTAATTGTACCTTATGCTTTTGTTCCACTATAAAAGGAACCTTATAGACCATGAAATATACAACAATGGGAACCATTTCTCCCAATCTCTTCCTTCCTCCACATAAATTTTCATGGCATCGGAGCCAAAATCTTGAAATTTTCTATAAACCGAATACTCACGGTTTCTCACAGAAAATTTCGATTCCAAAACCGCTTCCGCTCAAAACCCGAAAACCTCTCCAAAATTTTCGGTCCAATTTCAGCTCAGATTAAAAAAAAATCTGAGCTACCCTTCTTTCCGACGAAGAAAACCTAATTTCTCGTCGAAGAAGACGACGGATTCAAAATGACGTCGTTCTTCCCACTTATTTCCACGACGTCGTTCTGCCTCACAACGCAGCGACATTCATAACTACTTCAACGACGCCGTCTCGTTCACAACACGAACGACGCCGTTCTCACTCACTGTTACTCACGACACGACGTCGTAGACAGTCTAGTACGACACCGTTTTTGGCAACATGGTCGACCACCTCTCAGAGACCTCCGGCAGCCCTATCGGTGCCACTCCGCGGTACGTTCCGCCGCATCGAAGCAGCGACGCACCGCGCACCAACCAACGAAATGCTACCACACCACCGCAAAACGTTCGCACACCGCCGCCGCCGCCACCGCGCACGGATGCGAACCAATTTGATACTCAGACGGCACAAACCCTAAATTGCGCCGATCCGCTCTTCCTCCCAATCGGAGACACCAATTCGACCGCCCTTGTGTCGATTAAACTGATAGGCATCTCCAATTACGCAGTATGGTCAGAAACAATGCGAATTTCCCTATCGATCAAAAACAAAATCGCGTTCATCGATGGGTCATTTCCTCAACCCGAGTCCGATTCTCCCGACCGAAGCTCATGGGATCGGTGCAATGATCTTTGTCGGGGTTGGATCCTAAATTCAATCTCTGATTCTCTTCACGACGGCCTCATCTACACCCGGAGTGCCGCCGATATGTGGGCCGAACTCCGTGCCCGATTCTACCAAATTGACCCGTCTAGGGTTTATGATCTCACAAATGATCTCTGCCTAATTCATCAAGCTGGAGAGTCGATTTCGTTGTTTTTCAGTCGTCTCCGCCAACTATGGGACGAATTCGACACTTTGATCGAATTATCTTCGCCGGAGTTGGCCGTTTTTCCTCCGTGGAAGACCCATCAAGATCGGATGAAATTTTATCAACTCCTCCGTGGCCTTGATGACAGTTATTCGACCCTTCGAGAGTAGATTCTGATGATGCATCCTCTGCCGGACCTGATGCAGACTTTTTCCATGATCTGCAAGGCGGAATATCGTCGGAATGTCATCGGGAAGATGACCGGCGAAAATGTATTTGTTGCGACAAATTCAAATTTCGACGCAACAAGTGCTCTGACAAACGGCACACCTTTTACGGCGAAAAGGCTTTTGAGGACGACTTCACACGACGCGCCGTGCTCACCACGTGCTGCACCAAACGACATGTTGTTTTCACTAAAGGCTCAAAACGACAGATCGTTTAGCAATCAAAACGACAGGTCGTTCAGAAAAAACGACAAGTCGTTTAGGCCACAAAACGATCGGTCGTTTAGGCAAAACGACAGGTCGTACAAGGAAGTTGAAAAATGTGATTTTTGTGGAAAAAAAGGGCATAAAAGGGAGGTATGCTATCGATTAACTGGCCCTCAATGTGAATACTGCAAGATCTATGGGCATGAAAAAAAGGAGTGCTACAAATTGAACGGATATCCACCGGACCGCAATAGTCGCAATGAAGAGGCAAATGCAAATTTAGCAGCTGGTGAAAATGATCAAGTTTTCATCACCAAAGCAGAATTTCAGCGTTTTATCAAAGTCCTGCATGATGATCAGGAATCACAAGCCCACCTTGCAGGTACTTCTGAATCCTTAAAATATTGGATAATTGACTCAGGTGCTAGTGATCATATAACTGCAAATTTTGAATATCTTGATTCTGTTGTTTCATGTGCATCTAGATCTAGGAAAGTTAAATTTCCGAATGGTGATAGCACTGTGGTTACATATACTGGAAACGTTCCTATATCCAAACACCTGAAATTGGATTCAGTTTTATACTCACCAGATTTCAAATTCAATTTAATTTCTGTATCAAAATTCTGCGTCCAAAACAACTATAAAATCATCTTTTATGCTGAATTTTGTGTATTTCAGGACCTTTCGACGAGTGAAGTCAAAGGGCTTGGTAGAATGAGAAATGGACTTTACTATTTTGTGTCATGTCCTGGCAAGAAAAAGATCACACACTCTTCCGGGCATAGCCTATCTTTTGTGAACTCTTTGTCTTCGTGTAGTGTTTCAAATTTAAGACTTTGGCATTGTAGGCTCGGACATATGTCCGATGCCAAGTTTAAATTCATCAATGAATTGAATTTTCATAACGTTTCTCAAAATAGCTCATGTTCTATTTGTCCACTTGCGAAACAAACTCGCAATCCTTTTCCTACGCGTGATAATAAAGCGCAATCCATTTTTGACCTAATTCATGTTGATGTTTGGGGACCATACAAGATACCCAATCATGATGGGTCACGTTACTTTCTTACCATTGTGGATGACTTTTCTCGAGGAACATGGACGTTCCTTATGAAAGTCAAGAGTGAGACATTCTCACGATTGGAAGAATTTCTTAATCTCATAAGAAATCAATTTTCTAAAGAAGTTAAGCGCATTAGGACAGACAATGCCCTTGATTTCTTCAATCACAACACAAAACAATTATTTTCTTCACGGGGAATCATTCATGAAAGCTCATGCGTGTACACTCCCCAACAGAATGGTGTTGTTGAGCGTAAACATCGACACATTTTAGATGTTGCACGAGCTTTAAAGTTTCAAAGCAACATGCCAACTAGGTTTTGGGGTGAATGCATACTCACTGCCACATATTTGATCAATAGAATCCCTTCCTCCGTCCTGAATGGAGTCACACCCTTTGAGAAATTATTTGAAAAATCACCAAAAATCTCTCATCTTCGAGTCTTTGGATGCCTTTGTTATGCTACCATGTTGGAGCACAAAGATAAATTTGCTCCCAGAGCTATTCCTAGCATATTCATGGGATACGCTCGAGGGCAAAAGGGATACAAATTATATGATCCCGAGAGACAACGATTTTTTGTTAGTCGGGACGTACGTTTTCATGAGGACATTTTTCCTTTCTCACAAGAAGAGGACAAATCACATTCTTCATTGCAAGCTCCTTTGACTAATCTCGACGTGGAGGTCCTTGGACAACAACATTAGCTCCAGCCCTCACTTGAGCTACCTACTCAGACACCACCTGAAGATCACTTTACACCTATCACAACACCACAATCTGATCGCACTCCACTTCCTCTACCACCATCTGCTGACTCTTATGATGTCTTCATAGATGAAGACATTGAGGAGATCACACCATTCACAGAAGACCCACCAGTTAGTCCTGCTCAGATAATTCCTAGAAAATCTACTCGAGAAACCAAACCACCATTTTGGTCAAAAGACTATGTTTGCCCTACCATCAATGTCTTAGAAAGTGAATCCTCCATATATCCACTTTCATCCTTCATATCTTATGACCACCTTCCCATTGATAGCCAACATTTTATTGCATCTATCTCCACCGATGTAGAACCATTCTATCACCATGAGGCTATTGGCAATCCTAGATGGCAAGAGGCCATGAAACAAGAAATCAAAGCATTAGAGGATAATGAAACTTGGGACGTTGTGGACTTACCGTCTGGTCGAAAACCTATTGGTTGCAAGTGGGTTTATAAAATCAAGCACAATGCCGATGGTACAGTTGAGAGGTACAAAGCCAGACTAGTGGCCAAGGGATATAGTCAAAAAGAAGGCGTAGATTATCATGACATCTTCGCACCAGTTGTTAAGCACATCACAATCAGATGCGCTCTTTCACTAGCTGCTCAGAATTAGTGGGAAATTCATCAGATGGATGTTAGCAATGCATTCCTACAAGGAGACTTGAATGAAGAAGTTTATATGTGACTTCCACCAGGAGATCCAAATGAAAAAACTGGAAAAGTATGTAGGCTCAAGAAATCTTTATATGGATTGAAGCAAGCAGCCCGGCAGTGGTATGCCAAGTTTACAGAGGCCCTCATAGCAATTGAATATCAGGACTCTATGCATGACACCTCTCTTTTTGTTAAGAAACGAGGTAAATTAATTGTCCTTCTCATGATTTATGTCGATGATATCGTTATTACGGGAAGTGATATAGATGGAATTAAGGAACTGAAAGCACACTTGCATTCATCCTTTCATATTAAGGACTTGGGAGATCTCAAGTTTTTTCTCGGTGTGGAAGTACTTCATGATGATAAAGGCATTCACTTGAGTCAACGAAAATACATTCTTGAATTGATAGATGAGATGGGGCTTGGGGGAGCCAAACCAGTTGAAAATCCCATGGACACAAACTTATCATTGACAACAATTAAGTTTGATCAAGGAACTCCAGTACCTAGGGATGATGATCCACCATTGAAGGATTCATTAAAATATCAACAACTCATTGGAAAGCTGAATTATCTCAATGTCACAAGGCCAGACATCTCTTACACAGTTCATAATTTAGCTCAATTCATGCACTCACCCAAGAAATCCCATTGGGAAGCTGCAGTACGTTTAGTAAAATACTTAAAGAGTTGTCCTGGCGCAGGTCTACTTATCCCCTCATCAGGAGGTTATCAGATGCGAGCTTATTGTGATTCAGATTATGCCACATGCAAAATGGGAAGAAAATCATTGACAGGTTTTTGCATCATGCTTGGAAATACGTTGATTTCATGGAAAAGCAAGAAACAAGGTGTAGTATCACGATCATCTACAGAAGTAGAATATCGAGCTATGGCCATCACTACTTGTGAAATTTTCTGGTTGTTAGGTCTTCTGGGAGACATGGGACTCAATGTTCCAAGCCCAGTCACTTTGTATTGTGACAACACAGCCGCCATGGAACTTGCCGCAAATCCAATGGTTCATCAGCGTACCAAGCACATTGACGTTTATTGTCATTTCATTCGAGAAAAAATTCGACGTGGAATTATAAGAACAGATCATGTTGGCACCATGGACCAACCAGCAGACATGTTGACTAAAGCTCTAGGAGCCAATCAGCATAATCATCTCCTTCGCAAGCTGAATGTAATTAATTCTTATCTACCATCAGCTTGAGGAGGGGTGTTCGGAGATGAGTTGTCTTCCATGTTAGGAGATGAGTGCTGCCATGTTCGTAGATCTGGATGAACTGGCTGCCACCGTTAAAGCTCCGACAAGATGCAAGCTATCACACCATTGAAGAACTTTAGTTCTGTTTTTGAATTCTCTATTTGAATTGTACCAAAAGCATTTTTATTTTAATTGTACCTTATGCTTTTGTTCCACTATAAAAGGAACCTTATAGACCATGAAATATACAACAACGGGAACCATTTCTCCCAATCTCTTCCTTCCTCCACATAAATTTTCACAATCATCCGACAATCAAAACCTCTACGGGACTTCTCTCTTTTTCTTTTTTCTTTTTTCATTTTGTATTTTCCTTCTTTCTTTTCCACGTGTTGCACTTACTCTTTTTGCTTCTTCTTTCGTTTCTCTCAATCTTTTGCTTCATTTCTCTTTCTTTTTTTTTTTTTTGCCTATTTTGAGTTTACTGCATAAAATAACAAAATATGCATAAATATAATTAAATATAAATATAATTACATAAACATTTATTATATATTGGCTAAAATAATCAAAATAATTTTATAAGAAATAGAATTATCACCATCACCGCATAGAGGTCCAATTCAATGAGGGCGATTTAGTCTCTTTAAAATTGCAACCTTATCAAAAACTTTTGGTGGCTGCCCACAGGAATATCAAGCTCTCTCCCCATTTCTGTGGCCCATTTCCAGTTGAGCAATGAGTGGGACCAGTCGCTTATCGTTTGAAGCTTCCACCAAAGGTTAAACTCCATCTAGTTTTTCATGTGTCCTTGCTCAGACGCTACCTTCCAACCAACGTTGTTGCTCTTCCTACTCTTCCTCAATGTTTTAACACTGACGACCTCCTCTTCCCCCAACTTAGGTCTTAGACCACCATTGGCTCAAAGGCCAACAACAGTCTCCATTTAGTGGCAAGATCTTTCTTCGAACGAAGCCACTTGGATCCCAATGATCTCTTTAAGTCACACTTCCCTTCCCTTAACCTTGGGGGCAAGGTCTCCACCAATGGGGAAGTATTGTTATGCACTGGTAAGTTGTAGCCAAGTAAGGGAGATCATGGGTTGAAAAAAATGAAAAAGCACATGGAGTCCGCTAAATTGAGTCATGCAGAGGTGCAAACCGTATTGTTATGCACCCATAAGTCGAAGCCAAGTAAGGGAGATTATGGGTTGGAGAAAATGAAGAAGCACGTGGAGTCCACTAACTTGAGTCATGCAAAGGTGTAGACTAATGTAACCAATGTGGAGCCCAACAACCGGTTGCATGCTACCTCTTCTAAGACCATGGGAGAGCGTGACACAACAGCAACTAGCAAAGTTATCCACGCTGAAGCTAGTGTGGAAAATCAAATGGTGAAGGAAGAAATTTAGAGCGATCACACGGGTGCAATTGCCTCACTATTTGCTTTGTGAAGCTGTAAAAGCACCAATATCTCTAAAAGTACAGCGACAAGACTATGGTATGCAAGTTTTGTCTTCCCTAAAAGGGATTACGAGCATCTGTTACCTTGGTTAGGGAATAGAGTAGGTTCTCAGAAGCAGTAACGTGTAGGAATAGCGGTAATAAAATGGCTTGTAGGCACGATTTTGTCAAAAGTGATCCACGAAAAGGAACACACCTATAATGCCTCTAAAGGCAAGGTAGTAGTTGTTGCCTATAAAAATGGAGTACGGTGAAGAGGAAGAAGCCAAGCGTAATCTTGTAACTCTCTTGTTAATGAAATAGCCATCCCTTTTCTAATCCTCGTGTCCTTTCTATCACATCAAGATTAGGAAGAAGCACCACTTCAACCCACTCCTTGTCAACAACTAGCCATTAAACAAGCCGGTGACACGGTCCCTCTCTAGTGTTCATAACAGCCCCCTACATTTTTAGTCCTTTAAAATCATTAGTCACCTTTAAATTGTAGACGACTTGGAGCTATGGTAGGTCTTGATGGTGGAGTAAGCTTTGCTCCAAAAGAAACGTTTATCAACTATGAATGTAAGGGTAAACGAAGCTCAGCAAACTTTTGAGAGTATTTGTCCATCTTCTATTGGAGTTAAGAAGTACCGCTCAAACATAGCCCATGCAAGCATCATCAATCCCAGATTAGGAAAAATATTATTTTGCGCCATGTTTGTTCAGTTTTCCTCCCTTTTTTTTTCTCCTCTTTAGTCAAGACTACCTAACTCTTTTTATCTCTTAAAGTGTGGGGTCACTTGTGGTTGGTTCCTATATTTCAGGAACTCTTCGTTTGTCTTAGCCATCCAACATCGATTGCGGTTTCGTCTTGATAACTCAATGTGCGAAAGGCAATGGCAGTGAGTCACTTGTTGCGGGTTCCTCTCAGTATTTGGTTAGTATCACCGGATTACGTGTACCGTGATGTCATATCACTCAAGATGTCAGGGGCTGCACGCTTAAGCCTGCAGCCTCCATTAATTGAAAATTGGGCTAACTAGTTGCTTAACAAGTTACCAAAGTTCGCTAGACCCTAATTTATATTTTATCCTCATTTTAGTTAAATGTTTTAGACGTTGCTTGTGGTAGGCAATTTTAAAATACTAGAATACTCAGTTTGAAAAGCTTAAACACATTCTTTTTTGGGGAAGAACCTTCCTAAATAACTATTCAAATGTTCAGATTAAAGCACGCATCTAGTAATTCTGAATTCTTTACAGGGCGGCGTGGTGATAGGGTCCAGGGGCTTAGCTCCACGCTTGCTTGCACTAAAATCAAGTACGTAAGAAAGGAAGTAGAACCAAAAATCAAGAGCACCAAGCTGGCAGAAGACAATAGCAACTATACCAAGGACATCCTTGAGGTTCTCTCTTTCCTTCTCCATTACTTTGTTATATCCCTCTCCTTGACAACTATTGAATTAAAAATAGGAAACAGGATTAGTTCAAGTGGACATGCTGTCAGTAATCCAATAGATCGTATTGGCTACGCATTAAGCTAGATTGATGGATTATATTTTTCATCAATGTTGTAAGATCCAAGACCACATTGAGAGGAAGACAAATGGCTGCTTAATAGGATCAATGACGTCCAGGTTCTTTTTGTTTTATTTCTTCTTTCTTTCACTCTATCCAATAAACAAGACTAAGTAAGATTACAAAAACTCTCTTGATAAGCTTTTTTGGTTAGGTAAATGAGGAAGTGGAGGAGTTAGGTCCGAGCCACGTACTCGGAGGCTAATTTATCAACTCTTGTAAAATTGTCAATTCTTTGCTATGTCGGTGCTTGTAAAATTGTTAATTTGCCAATTCTTTGCCTTCTTTATCATACAGTCATAAAAGGTTCTCTGTCCAGCAGTTCAACAAGTTGTCAATGGACCTAATTTTATAATTTGTCGCACACTTGAGTCAAATATTTAACTTGCTAATTATTAAGATTATTTTACTTTAAAAAAGAAAGATATTAGAATTTTAGATGACCAATACACCATTTTATATTTGGAAGTGTTCAAAGTAATTAGCAATTGAATATCCATGCTCGAATAAATATGTAACATTGTAATAAATTATAACCTTATAGATTGACAACCATTCACAATCTATAATCCCCGCGTCATAAATTGCTACCGTGTAATCAAACAATAGTTAGTTAGAAGCTTGAAAGAACAAGAGAAGTGAAGTAATATCCTAACAAGGGGCCTTTTGTGCATGTGTAACGCAAGCAAACTCACATCAGCTTTGTACATACACGTACTAATCAGCCCGTAAAGATAATAGAAAGTGCTATTGATCTAAAATTAGTCTTCCGTTTTTCTTTTTCAAAGATCACTAGCTGTCGCTATCATCAACCAGTTTCCCATGATAATTTCAGTTTCTTTTTTATAAAAATGTAAATTTATTTGTAAAAAAAAAAAGAGAATATAAATTGTAATTTCAGTATTAATTTAAAAGATTTTTTTTTATCCCACCAATAAGTTTCATTGACAATCATGCAGACCACACTAGCAACAAGTGTTTAAAACAAGTAAAGAAAGTGTACCTTAAACTTCGATTTTCTACGTAAGAGAATAGGTGGGCGGCAATGTAAGTGCAAGTGGCACTTTTCTTTGGTGCCATCAACAAATCCAACTTTCGTATGCTCAAGCTCTCTCAATGAAATCCTTTTTTTTTTTTTAAGGATAATGCAGTCATTTTCATTTTTCGTAGTATGAATATGTAAGTTTTATCCATAACATCTAAAGTACAGGAACTTGAGGACATATTCTAGCATTTACAACCTTAACTTTGAATGTGAGAAGACTAAAACAAGGAGCCTTCAACTTTCATATAACAGAATTTTAATATGGGATGATTTTATATTTCTAAACCAAGATCTTCTACCACATACAATTTTTCTTATTTTTGCTAACCAGATAGATGTACCGATAATTTTTTTTTTAAGGTTACATATAGCTTCACTCAATTTATAGACAATTAATGCAAGTTAAAAAAAATAGTTTGATTAGTCTAGTAGCTGGACTTTGCTTTTGCTCAACCTATCCTTTATTCCAATTCAACATTTCATCTTCTTATAGAGTGGCCAAAGGTCATTTATGTGCAAGGATATTAAACTAAATCAAAATTATCCATGTGCATTCAAAAAAAAAATGTGGAACCTATTTTTTATATGAAACTCCCAAAAAAATGCAATAAACATTGATTGAAGGAAGTCATCAAGAAAGAATATTTGTTGTAAGCAATTTATCTCTAGAAACAAGTTAGCTAACGAAATTATGTTTGATACTGACATCAATCCAAATCAAATCATGTCCATTTAGGATCATCAAATGTCATAACATATTTGTATGTCTTTCTCTAGTAATAGGATAGCCTAGAGATGACCGAAATGCAATCATTTTCTTATACTTAGTAATTCATTAAAATAATAAAAGATACATTGTAGTAATTTTTTTCAAATTTTAAAACGTAAAAAAAATTGAATTAGAAATAATAAGTATAATATATTATTCAACTCTATTTAATCAAACATGCTGATAAAAGAAGGAAGGGGGAAGAAAAACTAGAGACAAAATGCTTCTTGTGAAGATGCCCACTAGATGTTTGAAAAAATGCTTGATGACTTTTGCTTCCAAAATGGTATGGAGTTTACGAAATATCCCACTGGTTTTACTTCGTGGAGTATGCTGCTCTGAAACAGCACCACAAGGTGTTTGAAAAGCACTTTAAAAAACACATCTTGCCAAAATTTTGTTGCTTCAATTGCAAATCAACCAATCTTACTTTGATACTACTTTATTGAGAAATCAAAACTAGTAAGATAACAGACCAAGCAAAATTACCACAATAATAACAAACAAGGAAGGATAATAAACCAGAACACATAATTTAAGTGGTCTGGGATTATTCCAGTTAAATAATAAAATCCTTGAGAAATTAGATTTAATTTCTCAAGAACACTAAGAACATGAAGAACCTTAAACCTTAAACAATATGCAAAATTATTTATATTGAATTCGATGATTTGATTGTACAAAATGGTGTCTAATTTATAGACATCTTGATGCTATATACAAAAGGAAACATAAGCCTTATATCAATCTAATCTAATTAGATGATTGAGAATCATCTAGGGTTTGGAAAGAACTGAAAATTCTAATTGAATGTTTTGCTATCGTGGTTGGTGAGTTATGAACCCGGTCATGATCGGATAGCTTAGAGGAGGCGCACGATTTTGGACGAGAAAGGAAACTTTTCCAATGAAGTTTTCCCGGCCAGCTGTGTGCAGATTTTGCCGAAGTTTTCAAGGAAGAAAGTTATGCATCAGGGAAGCGAGGTGCAGGGCTGACATGGCCTTTAGGTGCCACATGGTTTGGTGATTGTTTAATGAAAGCTAACGTGGTGACATGTGGAGCTGACGTGGTGAAGTTGACATGGACAGCTGACGTGTCTCTTAACACCCCCTCGCAAGCTGAAAGGTCGCAGCAAACTATAAGCTTGTGTTGAAGAGTTGTGAAACGAGAGGATGACAAACCTTTGGTAAAGATGTCAGCAAGTTGATCCACAGATGAGATAAAATGGATATGGAGTTTACGATTCTTGACTCTTTCACGAACGAAATAAAAGTCGATTTCCACGTGTTTGGTACGTGCATAAAAAAAAAAAGGATTTGTGGAGAGGTAGAGTGTAGAAAGGTTGTCACACCACATGGTTGGAGGAGTAGAGTGGGGATGCTTCAAGTCTCTTAAAAGTACTTCAATCCAAATAAGTTCAGCAGCGGTGTCAGCCAAAGATTTGAATTCAGCTTTGGTGCTGGAGCGAGCAACACTTTTCTATTTATGTGAACTCCATGAGATGAGGTTGGATCCAAGGAAGATACAGAATCTGCCCGTGAATCGGCGGTCGTCACAATCTCCTACCCATCCGGTATCAGAGTATGCATGAAGTTGAGGAGAGGAGGATTTGGTGAGGAGAATCCCATAACGAGGTGTATCTGCAGGAAATCTTAAAATACGTTTGACAAAGATCCAATGAGTGCTTATGGGTGCATGCATATATTGACAAGCAGTATTAGCCGCATAAGCAATGTCAGGGCGAGTAAGTGTGAGATATTAAAGTGTGCCAACAATACTACGATATTGAGTAGGTTTAGGCACATGCTCACCATCATGAAGAGATGGTGGTGAGCTGGTGGTGCAGGGAGTTGAGACACCACGAGATCATCCATTTTGGCACGATTAAGAATTTTGTGGACAAATTTGGCCCGGTGTAGAATAAGGCCAGTAGGAGTGGTGAAAGCTTCTATGCCAAGAAAGTAATGAAGATTACCGAGGTCTTTGATGTCAAATTCGGTTTGTAATTGGTGAAGAATATTGGAAAGAAAAGCATTAAAGCTCCTAGTAAAAATAATGTCATCCACATATACAAGGAGAAAAGCATTGTATATGGGAGTATGTTTAAAAAATAAAGAGGAGTCAGCGGTGGAGATAGAAAATCCAGTGTGCTGTAAGAATTAAGATAATCAATGCTTCTAAGCACGAGTGGCTTGTTTAAGTCTATAGAGGGAGTGACGAAGGTGACATATGTGATGAGGGTGTTAGGGATCAGTGAAGCCTTGCGATTGTTGCATGAATACTTCTTCGTCAAGGTCCATGAAGAAAGGCATTTTTGTCATCTAACTGACGAATGGTCCAACCGTTGCTAAATGCAAAGGATAAAAGAATTCGTATTGTCACAAGTTTAGCAATCGGACTAAAGGTTTCAATATAATTAATACCAGGACATTGATGGAATCCTTTTGCAACTAAACGTACTTTATATCGTTCGAGGGTCTCATCATAACGACGTTTAATTTTATAACCCATTTGCAACTGATAGGTTTAATGTTGGGAGAAGAAGGTACAAGTTCCCAAGTTTTATTTTTAATTAAGGCAGTATATTCTTTAGCCATTGCTTGGTGCCATTCAAGACAGTTATTGGCTTCAGTGAAGCAAGTAGGTTCCTTAATAGGATGAGACACGACAGTCAAAGCATAAGTTTGTTGTCGTGTTAATGTGTGTCGAGGTATAATACCACCTTTGAGACGTGTAGTCATTAGATGAGTAGAAGAGTTAAAAGAGGGAGGTAAGTCCCTGGGTTGTGTAGGTGGGTGAGATATAGAAGAGGCTAGAGATTGTGTAGGTTATATAGGAACCAAGGGCCTAGATAAAGAGGGAATAAATATTTGAAGAGGAATATTAGATGTTTCATTATTAGTAAGAGTCTTGGATGCCTGGTGAAATGAAAAAGTATTTTCATCAAAGGAGGCATCCGCAACGATGTAGACACATTTGGAGGTAAGACAAAGGCATCGATAGCCTTTGTAACCTGGTGGGTAGCCCAAGAAAACACATGGGTGAGAATGAGGCTCCAATTTATGTTAAGCATAAGGGCATAAGTTAGGATATACAAGACACCCAAAAACCCTAAGGTGGGACACAAAGGGTTAGTGTCCGAAAAATAAGTACCAAGGAGATTTGTTATCAATGACGGGACTAGGGAGGCGATTAATAATGTGCACCACAATTTCAAAGGCAAGATCCCAATAAGGAAGGGGGACATGGGCGTGATGAATCATAGAGAGCTCAGTTTCCACTATGTGGTGGTGTTTTCGTTCGGCGGAGCCATTTTGAAAATGCGCATAAGGACTAGAGATCCATTGATGTATGCCTAAATTAGAAAGCATAGTAGTGAAGGTAGAGGATGTAAATTCAGAGGCACCATCACATTGAATAGTTTTAATATGTGTTTGACATTGACATTTCACAAATATTAAAAAATTTTCAAAAATAGAAAGAAATTTAGTGCAAAATTGGAAAGCATAGATCCAGGTAAATTTAGAATAATTGTCAATAAAGGAAATATAATATTTATTGCCTAAATGAGAAATAATTGGGGCAAGTCCCCAAATTTCAAAATGAATTAGGTCAAGTGGAGCCTATGACATATTATTGGTGATAGGATGAACATGTTTCGCATTCTTACTTAGACGACAAGCATGACAAATAAAGTTAAAATTGCCTTCAAAATTTATTTTATTTCTGTGAAGCACTTTGAGTACAATAGGGTAATGGGCATGCCCTAGTTGAAGATGCCATTTTCAAGCATATTGTGAGATACATTTAATGTGGGCATCAATTTATTCGGTTGAAGGTGATATAGCCCGCGATCTAGTAGTCCTTTAAGCAAAGTTCGGCCCGAAGGCAAATGCTGAACAACACAAAAATTAGGGTAAAAAATAAATGCATAGTTATTTTCCCTGGTAAATTATGAAGCAAATAATAGTTTTTTTGAAATATTTGGTACCATTAAAGCATTATTAATTTTAAAATTGAAGGAATTGGATAAATTAACTGTATGGGTGATGGAGAGGCCCACCCCATCACCAACAGTCACTTGGTCCTCTCCTTAGTAAGGCAGTAGTGAATCCAGGCCCATTGGGTCTGGAGACATGATTGGTGGCCCTAGAGTCAGGGAACCAATCTGTCAGGTTTTGGGCCAATGGGAAGGAAGCTGGGAAGGAGCTCGTGGAGTCAGAGTGGGTCAGCTAATGCGCCTAGGGTGGGCGGGTCTGTGGTGAGTTGGGCTGAGTGTAACAAGCCCGACAAGTTGTGGCCCAATGGCTAGATCTGTGACAGATCTGGCAGCGGGGAGCACGGTGTCAATTGTTGACAGCAGGAAGGAACTGACCACCGGTTGAAGGCGGAAAGGACTGGGTGTTGACCATCATGTTCTGCCGTGGTGTCAGAGAATGGATGGATGTCCTGATACGTCCGCGAGGAGTTGGATCACAGTTGCTGGAGAAGGCCATTGTCGATGGCCGTTCTTGCTCTGCCAGATCCAGTTGGGCTTCCTGGGTGAGGAAGAGGCCGCGAAGGTCTTCACAGGTAAGACCTTGAGTTCGGGTATGCACTGAAATCGCCATCGCCAGTGGTACGAACAATGTTTCGAGACCCCAAAAGAGGTGGGTGAGGTACTCATTGTCGTAGATGACCTCACCCACACCGTTGAGCTCCTCCATGAGAGCGTTAATCTCGTGGAGAAATTCTTACAAGATGCAGTGGCCTTTGGAGGTGGCCTGGAGATGAAGTCAAAGATTAGAGCCTCGGGTGGAACTTTAAGTAGCAAATTAAATTGCCAGAGCTTGCCAAACATCTGCAGAACTTCTTGTTTTGTCAGTTGGCTGACAATTTCGTCCGAGCAAGTATTGAGGAGAAGCCCAAGAGCAGTCTAGTCGCATTTCTGCCACTCAAGGTGGTCAGGATTCAAAACCTGAGTAGAGGTGCCATTGGAGTCGGCAATAGTGACATGGGTCGGTGGACAGGGTACCGATCCATCGATGATGGGCAGTAGCTCCGTTGCTCAAAGATAAGGAAGGATCTGAGCCTTCCAAACAAGGTAATTGGGACCTTGAAGCCGCACAAAAGTTGTTGGAATGGATATGTTGTTTGAATTCACAGTAGCGGGCATTGGGGTGGGAACAAAATCGGGTTGAGATTACACCATCGGGGTCAAAATTGAAGGGGATCGAATTGAGGCATTAGCCTATGGCTCTGGATACCAAGTTAAATAATAAAATCCTTAAAAAATTAGATTTAATTTCTCAAGAACACGAAGAACACGAAAAACCCTAAACAATATGTGAAATTGTTTATATTGAATTCGATGATTTGATTATACAAAATAGTGTTTAATTTATAGACATCTCTATGCTATATACAAAAGGAAACATAAGCCCTTTATAAATCTAGTCTAAGTAGATGATTGAGAATCATCTAGGATTTGGAAAGAATTGAAAATTCTAATTGAATGTTTTTCTATCATGGTTGGTGAGTTATAAACCTAGTCATGATCAAATAGCTCGGAAGAGAAAGGAAACTTTTCTGGTGAAGTTTTCCTGGCCAACTATGTGCAGATTTTGCCAGAGTTTTCGGGGAAGAAAGTTGCGCATTAGGGAAGCAAGGTGTAGGGCTGACGTGACCTTTAGGTGCCACATGGTATGGTGATTGTTTAATGAAAGCTAACGTGGTGACATGTGGAGCTGACGTGGTGACATTGACATGGACGGCTAACGTGTCTCTTAACAATTCCTACATCCACTATGCCAAAGAGCAAACATTTCTTTTTTTTTTTTTTTTTTTTGATGACCCAGAACCCCCACCACTTGCATGGTGGCTCAAACTGGAGGGCCCAACACTCACCCCAAAGCATTTTGCCCATTTCATGTCAAGAATGCAGCCAACTGGTTTTGAACCCAGGACCCCTACTTTGTAGGGAATCCCACACGAGCCTTTGCTAGTTGAACCACACCCCTGGGGGCAAAGAGCAAACATTTCTATTATAAAGGAAAAACAAGATGAGTTTGAGTCTCTAAACTTTCAAGGTTTTTTTAGCCTCACGAACCTTATTTTTTAATACACCTAAAGTGTCCCTTAAATGGACAACTGGAAAACATTGTGAAACCCTATAGTGGCTGACTATAGATTAGCCCATCACTTACAAGTGAATAAGACACATCTACCTTATACTAATTTTACTCTCAAACCCAACAGAACTAATATTGCTTTGGTTAAGTCATTGAACTTGCATATATACCTCGGATAACTATATAGGAAAACATAACTTGTTGACCATCATCTTTTAATGTTCAACCTAATAATTTTTCTAGATTTTAGAAGCTTCGCAAAATATTAGATGATTTAGGGGAAACACAATAAACATCCATTTTATTTTACTTTATTTCGACATAAACACTAGCTCTTAATTACATGATTCTGAAAAAAAAAAGAATTGGATAAAACAAACCCAGGATTTTTATTACATTGCTTCAAAGAAGTGTACAGAACATCTAAATGGAAAGACCATCGCATGTAACTACACCAATACTAAACGAAATAACTGAAAATGGACTAACAGATCACAGTGACACAATTATTATTTACTAGGACAACCATTTCTTTTTTCAGCTGATGACTGCACTTCTGTCGCACGTGTCGCTAGAATGGTTGGCCTTTCATTATTCTTCGGCATCTACGGCATTTGCTTGATCTTTTGCTTCTCCTTTTTCTGCTTGTTCCATCTTCTTGGCTTCCTCCTCAGCCTTCACTCTTGCTTCTTCTTTCGCCGTTTCTAGAGCTCGGATCAGACTCTCCAAGCAGAATGTTGGATCCCCTGAAGCTGTCCTGGGCATCAATTGCTCCGCAACCTCAGCTGGAGAGATATTTGTTTCTTCCAACAACTCCCGGATTCTGGCAAACAGAGGGTGAGATTCAACATGAAGATAGTTCTTAGCCAGCCCCTTGAACACTTCAAACCTGCAGTACGACAGTTCTATGTGCTTATCCATCCGTCCTTTTCGAACCAGTGCTGGATCGAGTTTCTCCACATGATTAGTCGTGAAGACAATCAGTCTTTCCTCGCCACATGCTGACCAAAGCCCGTCAATAAAATTCAGCAGCCCAGAAAGAGTAACCCTGCTTGCTTCGTTATCCTCTTTATTCTCCAGCTTTTGCTTCAGATCCTTCTTTTCGTCTGCTTCATCTTTCTCCTTTTTCTTCGTCGTCCTTTGACCAGTAAGATCAAGTGAACAGTCAATGTCCTCAATCACAATAATAGACTTGCTTGGTACCTCCATCAATAGCTTCCTCAGCTCGGAGTTGTTTTTCACCGCAGTCAGTTCGAGGTCATAAATGTCATAGCTCAAGAGATTGGCCATGGCTGCAACCATGGAGGACTTGCCAGTTCCTGGAGGGCCATGAAGGAGATAACCCCTCTTCCAAGCCCTCCCAACACTTTCATAGAACTTCTCCGCCTTACTGAATGTGATGAGATCGTCCACAATTTCTTTCTTCTTCTCTGGATCCATTGCGATAGTCTGGAACGAAGCGGGGTGCTTCAACACCGCATGGCTCCATCTTGCCTCACTGTTGGTGTACAGCTTTCTTTGCCGGGTTGTCACCTTGATGGCCTTGCTTTCTTTCAGGACATGATCCAAGTATGGCCCGAGGATGAGATCCCTGTGTCGTCTATGGAAAGTGAGCCTGTAGTATCTCTTCTCTTCCGGGTTCCAAAACGACGGTCCTTTGGAAATATCTTTCCCAGAAGCCCACCAGAGTTTGACTCCTTGAAACTCTTCGGCCACCTCTTCATTGTCATCCATGCTAAGCGCAAGAGAATTGCTGTTCTTAGCTATGTCGGCTTGCAGCTTCTTTGCCTGCGTTGACGACTTGGAGCTGAGGTAGATTTGGATGGCAGAGTAGGCTTCACTCCGATAGAAATACTCTCCAGTGAGTTCGTTGAACCTAATTTGGATGTAAGGGTAAACGAAACTCAGCAATCTTTGAGAGTATTTCTCGAGTTTCTGTTGGAGCTGATAAGGGAAGTATTGCTGAAACATAGCAAACACAAACATCAGACCGGCTATTATGGATCCTAGATTGGCAAGCATGTCGTTTCGCATCATGTTTGCTCTGTTCTCCCCCCTCTTTTTATTTTCTTTTTCCTTTTCTCTTTTTTCCTCTGTAGTCAGGACTGCTCAACTCTGTTCTCCTCTTATAGTACAGGGTAGCTTGGAAGAGTTCGCTACTTTCTCGGAAACTCATGGGTTGGTCTCCGCCAGCCAACTCTGACCCTAGTTTTGTCTTGATGGCTCGATGTTGGAAAGTATATGGCAGCGAACTTTCTTGGTGCTTGTTTTGGAATCAGTATTTGTTTAAAGTGTCTCCAAATCAATACTTAGCACCGGGGAAGTCGGAGTAAGCAGCCAACTTTCTTATTGCGGGGTTGGTACCAATATTTGTTTAAGTATCGTAGAATTACGATAGCATGATAGCGTAAGACGGATGTCATGGGGCTAAAATCCGTAGCTTACAAGGAATCCCACTCAGCAGCGAACTTCCCCACCACGTGGGTAAAAGCGTGATTTTTCAAAATTTGTTGTCTTTCTAAAGTGTGATTGAGTTAGGAGAACCATGACATCCATTGTCGTGGAGCTTCAATCCTGGCGCGAAAATGAAAAACCAAGACATTTTTACTCCCTGGAATCTTGCATGCTTATGCCTTGACCCTCGGTCAAGCGAAAAATTGGGTTAAACTAGTTGCTTAATGGATTATCCGGTTTTGCTAGATCCTTTTTTAAGTCTAAAAGTAAAAAGTAATTAGGCCCACGTAAAAAAATTGTCTCTAATAAACTTAATAATAATTTCAAGAATAACAATATTTGAACTAATAGTGTATCTAAAAATTTTATTATTCATTTCTTTTCAAATAATACAAACAATTAAAACAAATATATATTCAGAAATATTTGCCTTAAACCTTATCTTTTGCATGGTAAAAAAGTCAATTGATTCTTGCATTCCATAATAGATGAGATGGTTATACTTTAAGAATAGTTTATAAACATTCCCATATTACTATAGAGGATGAACATTTAGTAAAAATGTGGTCCTAATTCGTATGATATCTCTCTAAATGCTCTAAGGATCATAAGTCTATCCATTGTTGTTAGTAATCTTGTATAGCTAGCCATAGTAAAATAGATTTGTTAGGAATTGCATACTTAAATGATATAATTTCATACCAATTTATTAGAGCCTTGGAATAGTAGCTCTCCTGATATATTTAATTGAGTACCTTCCATTAGTTGAAGGCATTCATATAAATTTATCTTCTATCATCTCATTTGTCCATGAGAATCTCTTGTTGGTAAGTAAGTGCTATCTCTATTCTTAATTTTCACTACTAACTTTGCATCCATAAGTATTTGAAAACTAAGAATGACTTATTTTCCAATTCTTCTAACCATGAGGCATTTTGGTTACCAAAAAAAAAGGGACCCGAAAAGTACCAAGTTCTTTTTTGTTTTTTAGGGGGACATGTTTCACTAAATGCATTTCTCATCAATAAATCAGCATTTAACAATAGCAAAGTATAAATAAATAAATAAATAAATAAAGGAGTATATAATGACAAAATGATGAATTAGTTAGTAAAAAGAATGTATCTACACATTAAATTATCTAGAGAAAGGGGGACAAAAAATATAAGATTTTATGAAGGCTATGTCAAAAATAAGGCTCACTGAGCAGCAAAGGATCACCACTTCAAGAAAATATAAATAAGATTATTTTCATACATTTCACAATTTTAAAATCATAACCAATGTTTCAAAATCAATGGTATAGTGATTCATAAGCAATGTAAATTTGATGTTCATAAAAATAACAATTTTTCTAATAATGATGGAATACTAGATGTCCAAGACCTAAGTCTTGAGTTTGACATTCTATCACTTCAAATCTTCTCTTTACCTAAAAAAAAGAGATTCAAATGATGATTTTATCTTTATTTAGGTCACATTAATAACATTTATTATGAATTTTAACCCAAGCAAGATAAGATTCAAATAATAGACTCTGAAAGAGGATAAAATTGAAAGATTTACACTGTATTTGCGTGAAAATACGTAAATTATACAAATAAAGGAGATTGGGCGCAGAAAACAAAGGGATTTGAAAGAAAGAAGGGGGCCATCAACAAGGAATACCTTTTTATTTATCAATTTAAAACTTTTTAACTACGTACTCCTTAAAACGGGGAGGCAGGACCCCTTAGCGCCTTCCGCCCCGCACGATTGCACCGTTTCCATGTATGAACCCTGAAGCAACTGAGCAAGAAACGCATTATATTTGCGGAACCATGCACGTTAACCCATTAACGTACAGGATATATGCAGCAAGAAAACTCACAGCCCAACAGAGGTGGGGAATGGGCAAGGAATGAAGATTAAGAGAGAGAGACAGAGAGAGAGAAAACACGAAAACCGTTAGCACACAATCAAGGTGACGCTTTGGCTAAAGAAGTTGCGGGGTCTCTTGTCGGAGGAGGATGGCGCTTGCCAGGGGTGACCGTACGTCCCACAGGTTGCACCATCTCTCCTGCGACAAGAAGCCCCCAACCCCTTTGATCTCCCACAGCTCCTCATGTCCGCCATATCTTCTTCCCCATGTGGTTTATATACCTCAGGGGATGGTTCTCTTGACAATATCAACGAAGTTTCCCATCTGCCACGATGAACTTGCTCATACTTTGGCGGAACTTTCTTCTCTTGGCTGAATAAGGAATTGAATGAAAGCAGTGTATTGACCTTTCAACAAGGTTGAACGTCTCCTTCACAGCATGAAAGTTTCTAACGCTATTTCCTTTGGGGTTTTCAGATTTTTATCTGTTGATGTTTCGATTCCACATGATATTTTGCTTTTGGTGATGCAGCCAAAAACAAAAATGCTGGAGAACTATTATTTTTATGATGACAACAAAGCCGGCCAGTCCACCAACCCCCGGCGCGGCGGTGCTACTCCGGAGACTCGATTAAATGCGTGAGGGGTGTGTGCGCTTAGTCAATGTTTAACATTTGTTCACAATGTGATGAGAATAAATAAAAAACAGAATAGAGGGGAAAAGAAGACAACTCTTTTTCGGTTGTTCATTGATTATCATTCTTAAATTTTGTTTACTTTTTAACTTTAAGATTTAAGAGTTTTTATTTTGTTTCAATTCTTGATTCTATGAGGACCATAACACTTAATAAGACACATGCTCTAAAACATACCTAAACCTTTTACTCCGGTCAACAAGACTGAAGAGAGCACCAATTCTCATCCAGGCTTGCCAAGTGGAAACAGAATTACTTTTAAGTTTTAAAAAGAAAAAGTTAATGCAAAGAACTTTCCAAGTTGATCCCAAGAAATTCTGGACTTACAACGTGGAATTCCGCTTGAAGTTTCAAAGGCTAAGACACGAAAAAAATCTTTGGGGCAAGTTAATCAAACTAATTCTTAGATTGACTTTTTTCAATTTTATATACACATCCAAATATTAAACCTAAGTTCAAAAGGTTCTAAACTCTATTAACTTACTACTAAGTTAGCAAATGATTGACATTTTTTTATGGTTAAAACACACTATCAAACTTACATATCTTGTGTGTTGAATTTGAAACTAAAAAGTATTAAACCCCATTAACTTACTATTAAACTAATAAGTGATTTACCAAGTGTGGATCCGGAACAAAGGAGTACGGATGTTAACTTCCCCAAGAAATTATGAAAGGAATGGCAAGTTTACAAAATATCAAATTCATGGACAGACTGTCATGTCTTCGTTTCTTTCCTCGTGGTTCCCCTTCAGATTCGGTCTTGTTCTAGTCTTCTTGAAACAGCTGTCAAAGCAAAACTCTTAAGGATGATTTGGTGTTGAAGCATTGACCCTACAATGGCTGAAATTCGTAAATAAACAACCTTGTCTTCGTTTCCTTCCTCGTGATTCCCTTTTTGACTCGGCCTTGCTCTTGTCTTCTGGACCACAACTTTCAATGCCATTACCGTAATGAAGCGTGAAGATCCTTTATTAGTTTACGGATGACATAAGCCATAGAAAACTTGCAGGTGCTTAGGAATGCTTAAGAATTGAGAAATGGGTCGCATATTGTCAATGCTTCAACCTACCCATCTAGAACGGGCCACTTAGTCTCTTAATTCAAAAATTGACTTGATATCCCTAAACCCATTTGGAAGTACACGAACAGTGACCTATAAAAGGATTGACGAAAGCAGACATCAAAGAAATGGAGCAAACATCCTTGTCTATACAGCTAATTTATATAACTAAATCTAAGTAAAACGTATAACACTTTTAACATTTTGATGTTTATCGGCACTTTTTTTTTTTTTTTTTTTGTCTAATGCTTGTAAGACACCTTGACTAATCTAGTTACCAAGTTGATTATAATCCTCTCTCTCAGGTTTCTACCTTACAATGGCAGTCAAATAGATCAGATGCAAAAACAAATAGATGGAAAAGTACCTTAAAATTCATTTATTACTTAAAATGATAGGTAAGTGTCGGTATAAAGTTGAAGTGATACCCTTTAGAGGACGGATCCTCAAATTCTTATTTTCAAGTGATGTTATAGTCACTTTAAAGATAAATTTAATTCATTTAATCTTACAGAATTGTGACAGCTCAAAAATTTCAACAATTAAAATACGATTACATATAAAGCATGCTCTTTCTGGCATCAATTAAGCTAATACAATCCAATTTAAACGATGAAAGTCGTACTGTGAGAACTTTTTCAAGCTGAGAAACTTGCAACAAAGATAGAATTTTATTAAATAAAGTAAAGATCCTGAATAGAGCGTAGAAACAAAACTAAGGCGCTCGGGCAGGCACCTGACAAAGATCAAGAAGGAGAATTGAGTAAAATAGAGTGATGAATAATCATCGGCCACACAGAACAGCTGATGAATGACGCGTGGCAAGATTATTGCCTTCATTAGTCTTCAGCGTGCTTTTTGACTTCTTTGGCTTTTCTTCCTCGACTTTTCAACCTTTCTTCTTCTTTGGCTGCTTCGTGAGTATTTCTTGCTTCTTCCTTGGATTTCAACCTTGCTTCTTCTTTCGCAGGCTTCATTAGTCAGTCTGATCCGAATTGAGCGTGTAGAATGCACGCTCTATCCCGCGCGCGGGTGCACCGCCTATTCAGCCAGCACACATCACCGTGCAATTACTTTTTCGCGGGTGGACATGTATGCGCCAAAGTTTTCGGGAAACAACGTTGAAACTGAAATCTCGGTGTCCCCACTTCCATTTTGCTTTTATTTTTGCCAAAATCAAAGGGGCGGATTTGTGTTGAAAATCAAATCTCTAGATTTTGGGATGACGTTGAAGATGATATTTAGCGTACTCCTGAGTTCTAAAGGGCCTGCGCAGCAGCGTTGTCAAACGTACTCTTTCGTCTTCACCAGACAGCAAACCCAGGCCATGTGCATTTATTAGACTCGGCCCATGTGACCAGCACAGCACAACACGTAGTCGTCCTTTTCGATGGGATCTCATGGTTTAGGCTGGTCCTGCAATTATGTTTCCAAATTATTTTTGATGTATTTATCTTTAGTTTGGTGTAAATCTTATTTATCATCGTTTCCTGTTTAAGTTGATGCACTTGTAATTTCTCCTTCTTTATAAAATCTATCGCATAGATTAGACTCTCCAATCATAATGTTGTATCCCCTGAAAGTGCCTTGGGCATCAGATGCTCTGCAACATCAGCTGGAGACATTTGTTTCTTCCAATAACAGGTTTTTGTCTTATGCCGCTTTCTCAAAGATCAACTACCTTCAACTGATTATTCTTCAATAAAATAACTTGTAACTGTTGAAGAACGCAGGAGCCAAGAGCCGAGCGACTCATTCCGCAGCGCGATAGGCCATTGCACTGCATTTGAGGACCATCCATTTATTTATACGGAAGATAGAGATCAAATCACGTATAGATGGCAACACACTTTACTTATTATATTTTATTTTCACCATTCAAGTCTACTTCCTGTGTAAGTAGGTGGATCGTTTTGTGTATGGCGTGAGAGAGAGAGAGAGAGAGAGCTTTGTGATATTTCACCATGAGTATGGGTTCCCCCGTTTAGCTCTCGGTATTTTATTTATCTTTAATGCAAATTAATTGTGTAGCTTTAGCTTATGTTTTATTTTCTAACACTAACAAAGACTTTATTTAAGACAACAAACTATAATAAATTTTCGCAAATTGAAATTGGGGAAAATATGACGAAGGACAAAGGCAAAATCAGAGAGAAAGCAGAGAGCTTCTGAGTTTACGGTCACAGTCAGGCCAAAAACAAGTACCGGAAAGGGTTGCTCATCAAATCCCAGCGTATCTGAATCCATTTTCCAAGAATAAATACACATAAATAGACAACCAATTGAAAGAGATAAAAAGGTAATATGCATAAAAAAAGGTATCCATTTTCCAAGTTAGATGTTATGTTTTTTGCTTTTTAACAACTTTAGTTCTCCATACTTGGGAATTGACCATACTAGGAATCAATTTGTCTATCATTTTTATTGTTTCTTAAAACTTGATGGGCAAAGCAATTGATAAAGTTTTAATAAAAAAAATTTATTTTATGATTATCAAATAAGTCAAGTCAATCAGATTCATTCTTATCTATTAGATAATGCAAGAGAGAACTTATTGTCACAAAGAGAGAAGAAAGAGAGCATGAAATTTGGGAACCTTTGTGTATTCAATAATGGAGAAAAGATGTACATAGGATGTCCCTTTATAATGTAGGGATATAGAAAGATGGAAAAATACAAATAAAGAAATAAGAGTAATTGTCTACCAACTATACAAATAATTCCTTAACAATTACATTGCTAATGGTAAAGAATAATAATCAATATTGGAAATATAATCATGTATCTCCAACACTCCCCCTCAAGCTGGCGGTTTTGGCAGTTTGTAAACGTCAAATACGCCAAGCTTGTTTAATAGATACGTGTGTTGTCTCTGACAGAGGGCCTTGGTGAAGATGTTAGTAGGCTGTTCCGTAGTTCGGATTTCTTGTGTTTTGATAACTCCTTCTTAGATCTTATCTCTCGTGAAATGACAATCTACTTCGATGTGTTTAATCCGTTCATGAACCATAGGATTCGTAGCGAGTTTGAGAGCAGCATCATTGTCACATAATAGAAATGTAGAGCCTTTGACCGAATACCTAGGTCTTGAAGTAGTCCTCTTAACCAAATAACTTCACAAGTGGTGTTGGCCATGGCGCGATATTCAAATTTAGTAGAAGATAGCGAGACAGTTGATTGCTTCTTTGCTTTCCAAGATAATAGAGAATTTCCAAACTTGATACAAAATCCGGTCGTTGATCTCCTGTTCATAGGACAAGTGGCGTAGTCAGTGTCACAGTAAGCTTTCATTTCCATGTTGCAATCTCGAGATAAAAGAATTCCCAAACCTAGACATCCTTTTAGGTACTTCACTACCTTTAAGGTTGCGTTCATGTGAGACTGTTTTGGATTGTGCATGAATTGACTAAGGATTTGAACGGCATAGCATATATCAGGTCTCGTCATGGTGAGATAAATGAATTTTTCAACCAAACTCTTGTAGCTCATCGGATCTTTAAGTGGGGGATCCGCATCGGGAGAGGATATTCCGTCGTCGTACTCAGGTGTTGTAAGATTTAAGTTTTGCTCAAATGGAATGACAGCGGGCTTGCATCCAAATAAACCGGCTTCGGAAATAATCTCCATAATGAACTTGCGTTGGCTAAGACAGATGCCCTTTTTTGATTGGGCAATTTCAATGCCCAAATAATATTTGGGTGGACCCAAATAATATTTGGGTGGTCCCAAATCCTTAATGCGAAAGTAGAATGTAGAAATTTCTTAAAGCGCTCAATGGCTGGGATGTCATTGCCGGTGATCAAAATGTCATCAACATAAATCAAAAGATAGATAGATGATGTACCTTTGCGCCAAATGAATAAAGCATAGTCATGCCGAGATTGACGGAACTGTGCAGAAGTAAAGGCCGAAGTGAATTTAGCATACTATTGCCGAGAAGCTTGCTTAAGACCATATAGGGATTTACGGAGACAACAAACCCTAGACTCCCTTTATCTGCGTAAACCCAGGGAAGGTCCATGTAAATCTCTTCAGTCAAATCGCCATGGAGAAAGGCATTGTGGACGTCCATCTGATAAAGAGACCAGTCTCAAGTGGCAGCAATGGCAAGGAATGTGCGCACAGTACCATCCTCGGCAACAGGAGAAAAGGTATCTTGATAATCAAAACCTTCTTGTTGCGTAAAACCCTTGGCCTTAAGTTGGGCCTTGTACCGCTCAATCGAGCCATTAGCCCAATATTTGATCTTGTAGACCCATTTACAGCCAATGAGTCGGTGATGAGAGGGGTGAGGGACCACATCCCAAGCTACGATTATCAGCAAAAGCACAAAGTTCATCCACCATGGCCTGCTGCCATTTCAGATGCTTAGCAGCCTTATGGTAGAAATTGGGTTTGACTTTAGTGGATAGTTGACTGATGCAACAAAAATGGTTAGGTGAAAAGCGGCCAAAACTAGTGTAGTCAGAAATGGGATAGCGAGTGCTAGTCGATACTACTGAAGAATAGAGATAGTCCTTAGTCCAGGTAGGTGGACGAGTAGGACGGCCAAATCGACGAGGGTCCACAATAGGAGAAGCTGGAGGGTAAGGAGGCGACTGATACGGAACAATGGCCAAGGAGTCATCAGCAGGAACAGTAGGAGAAGGAACCACAGAAGCCATATCCGGAGACGGGTCAGGATCAAGAGAGATCAGGGAATCTATGGGGGTCACGACCGGTGGAGGACTCGAAGCGGGAGGCCCAAGGAGAGGCAGTAAAGCAAGAGCTGCAGCATCATTAGTGTCAAATAAGAAAGGCCGAGATCCGAGAGGGGACTCAGAGAGGCCATCCGAAAGTGGTGGAGACTAGAAGGGAAAAACATCTTCATGAAAAACCACATCACGATTGATAAAGAATCTGTCAGTAAAAGGGTCGTAAACATGATACCCTTTCTGTAAGGAGGGATAACCCATAAATATGCAGCATGTGGCGCAGGGACCCAATTTGTCCCGAGGGCCAACAGTAGTAGAATAACAAAGGCAGCCAAAGACACGAAGATGAGCAGTGTCGGGGGGCTTAACCAAAAGTAGCTCAAAAGGGGTTTTGCCATCAAGCACACGAGACGGCATGCGATTGATTAGGCAAGCGGCAGTGATCACACAATCGCCCCAAAAATGGTCGGGAATGGAGGCCTGGTATTTGAGGGCTTGAGCAACCTCAAGAGATAACGGTGTTGCGTTCAATAACCCCATTTTGTTGAGGGGTGTAGGTATAAGAACTCTTATGGAGAATGCCACAAGAAGAGAAGGAAGAACAGGCATGGTTAAAGAAATCACGGGCATTGTCGGTGTGAACGCGCTGAACAGAAGTGTGGAATTGAGTGTGGATGAGAGTAAAAAAACGAGTGAGATGGGTCAAGACTTAAGACTTGGATTGCATAAGGAAGACCCAAGTACTACGAGAAAAGTCATCAACAAGAGTGAGAAAAAAGCGAGAGCCATCACGATGAAGGGTGTGATAGGGGCCCTAAATATCTAAGGGAATAAGGGAGAAGAAGGAAGTGGCACAAGAAGTGCTAGAAGGAAAAGGATGGCGGGATTGTTTGGCAATGGGGCAAATGGGACAATTAGGGAAAGGAGAAGAGGCACTATGGCCCAATCTCTGATGAAAAAGAAAATTATTATTATTTAAATTATCATTACAAAAGGTGCCTTTTTTCGAGGAATACAAGAAGGAAATTTAAATTTAGCAAGAAAAGGAACCCAAAAATATAGGCCTTGATTGACATTACCCAAGCCCATCAGTTTGCCAGTGGAATGGGCCTGAAAAACATAAAAATTGGGATCGAGGATAAGTCGACAATCATTATGAGAACAAATTTTGGAAACCGAGATGAGGTTAAATTGAAAATCTGGAATAAAAAGCACATTTTTAAGAGTGAGATGAGGGATAAGGGTGATATCACCAATATGGGTGATAGGTAATATTGTCATTGGGAAGACAAACATAAGTGGAAGGATGATTGGTATGAATTTTGGAGAAAAAATTTTTGTTGCAAATGATGTGATCACTGGCACCTGAATCAATAATCCATGCAGTTGATGAAAGTGAGCTTGAAAAACAAAAAGAGGTACCTGCGAAGTTGGCAATTTTGTCTGGAGTTCCATTCTGGTTGAAGGCTTGCATGATTTGGTGAAGTTGGCCTCAGTAAGTAAGGAATTGGGCCCATCAAAAGAGATCACAGCATTTGAGATAACCTTCGGATTGATTTGATCGTGATCAGAAGGTTTTCCATGTAATTTCCAGTAGCAATCCTTGGTATGATTGTAACGTTTGCAAAATTCGCAAAATAAATTATTTAGACCGTTAGATTGGCCGCAAAGAGCATTTGGACCGTTAAATCTACGTGAACTAGATGAAAAACGCGTGCCGTACAATTGCTTGACTGCGGGTGCAGTGGTTGGGCATTGATAACCATCAGATGGAGGAGCGGAGTCAAACAGAGGAAGGCCGTTAGATCGAGCGCGATGATAGCCGTCAGATGGAGGCACAGTGTCGAACAGAGGAGGGCTGTTGGATCTAGGGTTTGCATCTGAGCCGTCCGAACGAGATAGGGGTTCTCGCGAGTCAGGCTCAGAAAACCCTAGAGCCACATACGCAGTCCAGCCGCTTCTCTCGCGAGAAGCTAGAGCGTGTTGAGCCATGGTTGCACAAACGGCCAAGATCACCGAATTACTAACACAAAGATACTCCGATGACGCCAAACGCTGATTCTCTTCTTGAATAGCCAAGTGAAATAAAAGTTGCAACGACGGGGAAGGCTCCATAGCAAGAATCTGAGACCAAAAAGCACTATAAGTTTCGTCCAAACTCAATAAAAAGCGAATAAGCATGTTCTGTTCTTTGATCCAGTGATATTGCTGTAAGGTCGAATCAAGGCCTTCGAGAGGTTCCTCGACCTGATCGGGTTCGTTGCATAAAGCAACGAAGCGATTGTAAATCGCGGTAATTGATAGGTTACCCTATTTCAGATCGGCTAAAGATTGGTCGATTTGAAATAATCGAACTCGATCCGTCCAATCGTATAAGTCACGGAGACTATCCCAGAGAATCTGGGTGTCTTCGGTGCGAGGGAGAGCGGCGGCGACATCAGGCAAAAAAGCGTTCCCGATCCAAGTCCGGATGAGTTGCAAGCATTTTCGCCACTACCGGGCGAGTTTGGGGTCAGAAGGAGGAGGAACAGTGCCATCAAGGAAGTCGTCCTTGTCCTTCGTGATGAGGGCTCGTCGAATGTCGGGGGCCTAAACGACGTAGTTGTTGGCACTGGTGAGGATATGGGTGATGAGACGGAGGTCCAGACTGTCGGATACGGCAGTGTAGAGGGGTCGCCTGGTTCAGGGCGGCCACCGGCAGTGGCGGCGGAATAGGGAACGAATAGGGGCTGGGGAAATTGGTAGGGATTTGGACCCGAACCCGAAAGACCAGACCCATCCGAGTGACCCAGAGGAACAGGGGAATCATGAGGGATCCAACCCGATCTAGGGAGAATTGGACTTGTGATAGATGGGTCGGGCCCAAGGGTTAGGTAGGTAAAAGTGGGTGAGGGTAAAGAAAGGGCCCAGTAGTGGACTGGGCCAGGGAGGGTCCAACACTAGAGGGATAAAGGTAGAGGGCCCAGTAGGACCAGGGGAGGGGTGGAGTGGGAGCCGGACCAATGGGGTCTAGGCCCGTGGAGGCAGATGGCCCAGAAGAGATACCCGACTGTTGAGGAGTAGGGGAGGGAGGATCATTGGTGATGTCCTTGACGAGGGGGGCATCTAGGTCGGTAGCCGTGGATTTGGTGGATTTTGGCATGATAACGGTAAGGGAGAAGGTAAGAGTGTATGTGGTTTATTTGAAAAAAAAAAAGTAAATTGGTACTGATTTCCACGCCGGAGTTTGCTAACACTGTGATGCAAGTAGCAGAGACAGCGAAAGCAAAAGAGAAAAAAGGCGGGAAAAAAATTAGGGAGGAGAAAGAGTGCGGAAGCAAAAAGAACTAGCTTTTGATACCATGTCACAAAGAGATAAGAAAGAGAGCATGGAATTTGGGAACCTTTGTGTATTCAATAATGGAGAAACGATGTACATAGGATGTCGCTTTATAATGTAGGGATATACAAAGATGGAAAAATACAAATAAAGAAATAAGAGTAATTGCCTACTAACTATACAAATAATTCCTTAACAATTACATTGCTAATGGTAAAGAATAATAATCAATAGTGGAAATTTAATCACGTATCTCCAACACTTATGACTTCACGGATGGAGAGAGATTAGAACACCTAATTTTATTGTAATGAATTTAGAAGGAACAAGAGTTTCTACCAAGGGAGCAACTTCGCATCAATGAAGTCAAATAATAGTTAGAAAATAAAAATATTATATTGTTATTGAACCAATCATATTTTTTTGTTTTATCATATAGTTCTCACCTAAACACAATATCAAAGGGCTAGTTTCTTCTTTTCACTCAAATGTACAAGAAGAAGTTCTTTAGCCAATCTTGGTTAACAAATTTATTATAGTACCTAAAAATTTAAGCCAACAATCATTCCTTTTGAACAAAATTTGTCCCTCACAATGCCCAAATATGATAAAGGTGTGTTGTCCAATTATCAACGACTTATTGAGAAGTTTATCTACCTCACCATGACAAGACTAGATATTTGCTATGCCTAGCATATTATCAACCAGTTCATGCATGCCTCAAAATAGTCCCACATGAACACTACCCTGAAGGTTGTGAAGTATTTGAAAGGATGTCCAAGACTTGGAATTCTTTTGTTTCAAGATTGCAACATGGTGATGATAGTATATTGTGATACTGATTACACCACTTGTCTATGAGTAGAAGATCAATAACAAGTTTTTATGTCAAATTGGGAATTTTTTTGTGTCTTGGAAAATGAAAAAAGCAATTTGACATTTATAAACACCTAAACCATCAGCTTGAGAAGAAGTGTTAGAGACACATGTATATTTGGTATGACATTGTCCTAATATGGCCCAATATTCTTTCCATGTGGAGTAGGTTACTAGGAAAATTATCTTTGTGTATAGTAAAGGTGTATTCCATTTAATTCTTGTGTATTTTCTTTTACAATCTGCCCTTGTGTTATAAAAAGGCATCCATTATATACTTTTTCATTCAGAAAGGAATACATAGAAGTTCCTAAACTCCATATCTTTCTTCATTATCACTTTATGACAACATTTATTTCTTCCAACAACTCATCAATTCTCTCAAACAAATGGTGAGATTCAATGTTAAGATAGTTATTAAGTAGTCCTTTTAGTGCTTTAAACTGTAGTGCAACAATTCTAAGTGCTTATCAAACCGTCCTTTTTAAATCAGTGCTAGATTGAGTTTCTTCATATAATTAGTCATGAAGACAATCAGATTTTCCTTGCCACAAGCTTACCAAAGCCCATTGATAACATTCAGTAGCCCAAAAGAGTAACTTTGTTCTCCTTAGCATCCTTGTCTTCCTTTTTCTATTTTTCTTTTAAATCTTTCTTTTCTTCTGCTCCATCCTTCTTTCTTTTCTTCTACTCCATCTTTCTTTCTTTTCTTCCTTTGATCAGTGAGATATGTTGAAACTTACTAATGAAGATACAGTTTGGTTAGAATGTTACTAGTTTGACTTTTGTTAAGAATGGTTAACAAGTTAACAAGGATGTTATGGGTCATTTTAAGTTATATGCTACTAAGATGAGTTAAGATGGAGGTATCATGATTTGAACCTTAAGGACAAGGTTCTTTTGTAAAGAGGGAGGAGTTGTTGTAGGCAGTTTTGCTACTTATAAAGTCCAGATAGTTTTAGGGGTATCTTACTAGGCCTTGTATACAGTGCTTTGTATTTTGGGCTTATGGGTAAAAGAAAGGATGCATGGGCCAAGTAGGGCTCCATATCACTAACCTAACTAAAGGAAGCAAAAAGGGAATTAAGAAAAAAGGAGGGTGCATGAGAGGCAGCAACATCGTGTACCGAGATAGAAGCTTTTGGTTTCAGCTCTATTCTTGGTGTACTATGAATGTCAATCTCCAATTTGTATTGTTCCCATTGGGAAGAAAAGGCATCGTTAAGCATGGCGGGATTCCACTCCATTGCCGGTTAGTTGTGATAACTCTACTTTTCCTATTTCTATTGTTTCTTTAGATTTTGCTTATAACAAATTAATATCAAAGCCCGGTTGATCCATCTTCTATTGTTTCTCAAATAGATTTGGAAAAAAGAATCACATATCTAGACAAAACATAGGATCAATTCACCAATCTAGAGAGAAAATTTGATTGGTTGATGGGTATGGTGTTAGAGATGAAATCCAAGAAAGAAGAAGGGGTTAGGTTAAGTAAAAAGGTGAAAATGGAAAAGGAAAAGGACCCCAAACTCTTTGATTCTATAAAAGGATTGAGAGATTCCAAGGAGGAGTCTAGCAAAGGGTCGAGGGATTCAAATGGATCTTGGGAGAGGGAGATGGAAAAACAAAAACAACAACAAAAGGAAAAGGAACACATTTTTCGTCATACATAATAGAATATTAAAGGCAATTCCTTAAAAGGATTACAAAGAAGAGGTAGGGTGAAATTTGATTTTCCATGGTTTAATGGGGCAGAGGATCCCACAACATGGATATGTCAAGCTAACAATTTTTTTCATTATACTTGGACTCTCGAAGAAGATAAGGTACCTATAATAGCCCAGCATTTTGAGGGAATTGTAAGGTATTTATTTAAAGTGTATTGTCGGAAGCTTCATGGAAAATTATTAACTTGGCCAATGCTAACCATAGTGTTACTTGCTAAGTATGGCCCCACAGTGTATGATGATTTCTTTATAGATTTGCTAGATGTGTTTTAGGTGGGAATGGTAGAAGACTATGAGGATTGATTCCTAAAATTGTTGGTGAGAGCTAAGGATTTGACTAACAGACAATAGATGAGATGTTTCTTGAAAGGGTTGAAAGAACCATTAAGACATTAGGTTAAGGCAAGAAGACCCGTATCTTTAGATGAAGCAATTAATTTAGCCAAGTTATTTAAAGTTGATATAGATAATGACCATGTAGAATTGAATGGGGAATGCACTGAAATGAAAGGTATGGGTAATTACAATCAAGTTAAGAAATTGACTCTAAATGATATAAAAGAAAGGAGAAGGAAAGTGTTATGTTTTAGATGTGACAAGTTGTTTATGACAACTTACAAGTGTAAGAGGAAACAATATGTTATGGTGGTGAAGAAGAAGAAAAGGATTTCATTGACATTTCCCACAAATGAAAACATGATATTTAACATGGATCTTGAGGACAAGGTCCTTTCATAAAGGGAGGGGAATTGTTATGAGTTGATTTAAGTTATATGTTAATAAGAGAAGTTAAGATGGAGTTATAATGATTTGAACCTTGAGGACAAGGTTCTTTTGTAAGGGAGAAGGAGCTATTGTGGGCAGTTTTGCTACTCATAAAGTCCATATAGTTTTAAGGGTATCTTGGTGAGCCTCGTATATGATGCTTTGTATTTTAGGCTTTTAAAATGCATTGGCCAAGTAGGGCTCCATATCACTAACCTAACTAAAGGAAGCAAAAGGGGAATTAAGAAAAGAGGAAGGCATGCGAAAGGTAACAACATTGTGTATCAAGAAAGAAGCTTTTGGTTTGAGTCTCAGTCTTGGTGTATTGTGAATGCCAATCTCCAATTCATGTTGTTACCATTGGGAAAAGAAAGCATTGTCAAGCATGGCAGGGTTCCACTCCATTGCTGGTTGGTTCCGATAACTCTACTTTTCCTATTTTTGTTGTCTCTTTAGATTTTGCTTGTAACAAAGGACTTTACTTTTGTAACTCTCCAATAGTGCAAAGTGATTTGAAGCAATTGGAGCTACAACATTTTTTACACATTGTAGATCAATTTGGTTTAGTCCACATTCTAGGAATGCCTTTTGTTATCGTTGATGATTTGCATGATTTTTTGTATATTCAAAGTTTTTATTTAAGTTGTTCAAAGTATGTGTGAAGACTTGAGCAACTTGAACTTTGTTTGGACTTGTTGTGTTTCCTAGGCTTTGTAATTCTCTTATTGTAAATGAATAGAACCAATAGGTTCAATATGACTCTTGTCTTATGTTCTCTGTAACTTTGTAACGACAAACTAAACTCTAATTGTCCACAAAGTGGTTGTAAAACTTTAGGTTTGCATGACACTTCCATCTAAGTGCTAGTAAAAGTTATTAAGATCAAGTGAACAATCAATATCCTCAATCACAATGATAGATTTGCTTGGTACTTCCACCAATAGCTTCATTAGGTTAGTGTTATCTTCTCCACAGTCAGTTCAAAATCATAAAGGTCAAAGCTTAAAAGATTGGCCATGGTAGCAATCACAAAGAACTTATTGGTTCCTAAAAGGCCATAAAGGAGATAACCTTTATTCCAAGCTCTCCTAATAGTTCCATAAAACTCTTCCACCTTATTGAATGTGAGGAGGCCATCCATAATTTATTTCTTCTTCTTTAGATCCATTGTGACAGTCTAGAATGATTTAAGACCCATTATTGGTGTGAAGCTTTCTTTGCTGGTTTCTAGTCGGATTGTCTCATTCTCTTTCAGGACATGATCTAGGTATGATTCGAGAATGAGATCACCATGTTATTGATGGAAAGTGAGCATGTTATGTCTCTTCTCTTTCGAGTTCCAAGGTGTCAGTGATTTGGAAGTAATTTTCTTAGAAGCCCTTGTTATGCACTCGTAAGTCAAAGCTAAGTAAAGGAGATCATGGGTTGGAAAAAATGAAGAAGCACATGGAGTCTACTAACTTAAGTCATGCATAAATGCAAACCATATTGTTATGCACCCATAAGTCAGAGCCAAGTAAAGGAGATTGTGGGTTGGAAAAAATGAAGAAGCATGTGGATTTCGTTAACTTGAGTCATGTAAAGGTGTAAACCAACATAACCAACATGGAGCCCAACAATCGGTTACACACTACCTCTTTTGAGACCATGGGACAATGTGACACGGCAACAACCAATGAAGTTATCCAAGCTGAAGCTAATGTAGAAAATCAAATGATGAAGGAAGAAATCTGGAGCGATCACACAAGTGTAGTTGCCTCACTATTTGCTTTGTGAAGCTATAAAAGAACCAATATCTCTAAAAGTACAACAACAAGACTACACTGTGCAAGTTTTGTCTTCCCCAAAAGGGATTACAGGTGTTTGTAATCTTAGGTAGGTTATTAGCAGTAATAACATGTAGGAATAGCAGTAATAAGATGGCTTGTAGGCATGACTTTGTAAGTGCTCCACGACAAGGAGCACGTCCATAATGCCTCTAAAAGTGGGGTAGTAGTTGTTGCCTATAAAAGAGGAGTACATTGAAGAGGAAAAAGCCAAGTATAATCTTGTAACTCTCTTGTTAATGAAATAACCATCCCTTTTCTAATCCTTATGTTTTTTCCATCATGTCAAGATTGGGAATAAGCACCACTTTAACCCACTCCTCGTTAATGACCAACCATAAAACAAGCTGACGACATGATCCTTTTATGGTGTTCGTAACAAAATAGCATCGAAGCTGGTATTGGCCATGGTTGATTTGCAATATGAAAAGTTATCCACTGACACTTATTGGTGTTTTTGCAAAATGATGGATGTCATGCAAACCATGATAGCAAAGTTCATGCTAAGATTGACGATGGAAAGAAGGATAAGGAAAATAAGGCCAACTCCTCACATTCTAGTGATGGTGGCAAGCTTTCATCTCATATTGGTGAAGTAGGAAACTCAAGTGCACGGTTCAAGATAATACAGCCAAAAGTTGTCAACCTTGACTTTTTTAGGTTTGATGGCCAGGAAGATCCCATAAGGTGGGTATGCAAAGTCAATCAATTCTTTGACTACAACAGTACCCTAGGGGAATAAAAGGTGCTTTTTGCTTCCTTACATTTGGATGGGGAGGCAAAAATGTGGTTTCAACTCCTGAAATTGCAAGGCGCTCACCACCAACTAACTTGGGAAAGCTTTACCAAAGAGCTTTTGACTGCTACAGACCTAGTCACTTTTATGATTTCTTTAGTGAGCTCATAAAGCTTCAACAAGTGGGTTTGGTGGATGTTTACTAGTCTAACTTTACACAGCATTTGTTCCAAGCTGGGAATCTTTCTCCAAAACAACAAGTCTTTTGTTGTTTTATCAATGGGCTTAAGGATCACCTTCATGTTGAAGTCTAGGATTATAAGCCATCATCTCTTTCCTTCACCATAAGGCTTGCTCGATTGTATAAGTTACGATCTCTTTCACGATGTCCCATCTCTAATTCCTACCGAAGAAACAATTTTAGGGTTGCAAAGCATAAACCCAAGGTGCTTTCAGTGAAGAAATTAACATCCATTGAGCTAGCTGAGAGGCGAGCCAAAGGCCTCTATTTCAATTGCGATGACAAATTCCTTTTAAGTCATCGTTGACATAAGCTTTTTTTGTTGGAAGGACTTTGGCTAGAAGACATAGATGAAGTAGATATTGAAGAGGAAGGGGTACTTGAGAGTATGTAGTAGCAAGATGGGAGCATTTACACTAATATGGACTTGATTCCATAAATCTCCCTTAATGCCCTTAACGAAGACAATGGCAACTCACATAATTTCTTGAATGGTAGTCTCGCTAAATGAATTAGAATGCATCCTAATGTTAGGGGCAAGTTTGAAGTTTTTGTGGCCAATGGAGACATGTTGGTCAATGAAGGGAGATGTGAAGGTATTAAGGTACATTTACAAAAGGTTCCAATGACCTTTGATTTTTATATGTTACCTTTCTAAGGAACAAACATAGTGTTGGGGATGCAATGGTACCGAACATTAGGGCCGATCATGTGGGATTTTGACCACCTACATAGGTCCTTTGTGATTGAAGGAAAAATGGTGGAGTTACAAGGTGAGAAAGGGAGTGACAACAAACTTGTAAAAGCTAATCATTTTGCCAAAGATCTCAGCAAAGGCAAAGGTGGAATCCATCTCCACATTTTTGCTATAACATCTATAGATACTCTGGTGAACTTAGTGATTGGGGGTCAACTCAACCAAATAGTGTTGTGGATGCAGTTTTGCTACAATATAAAGATGTTTTCGCTACTCCTCCGGGGTTACCACCAACCCGTGAGTTTGATCATTCTATTTCTCTCAAACCAAGCACTACACTAATTGTTGTCCACCCTTATCATTATCCATACTATCAAAAGGAAGCTAA
Organism: Casuarina cunninghamiana; assembly: GCA_028551485.1. Classification (NCBI taxonomy): domain Eukaryota; kingdom Viridiplantae; phylum Streptophyta; class Magnoliopsida; order Fagales; family Casuarinaceae; genus Casuarina; species Casuarina cunninghamiana. Next base: position 16,321,072 of record CM052364.1, read on the forward strand.
TGAGCAGTTGGTGACCAAGCAGCAAAACGACGGGGTTATACGTCCAAGCAAAAGTCCATTTTCTTTTCCCATCCTCTTAGTTAAGAAAAAATATAGTAGTTGGCGATTATGTGTGGACTACCATGCTCTAAATCAAATCATGGAGAAGGATAAATTTCCCATTCCCATTGTGGATGAGCTACTAGATGAACTCAATGGTGCCAAGGTTTTCTCCAAGATGGACTTACGGTCTAGTTATCACCAGATTTGTATGAAGGCCTAGGATATTCCAAAAACTACTTTTCGTACCCACCATAGGCATTTTGAGTATTTGGTTATGCCTTTCAGCTTATCAAATGCTCTTTCCTCTTTTCAATGACTTATGTGTTAGGTTTTATGGCTTAACAAGAAGGGGGGTTGAATTGATTAAGCCAAGAATTGACTATAATTTTTCTTATCTAAAATAATTCTAAGAGTTCATATAATTCACATGACTATAATAGGAAAGAAACAGCAAGCTAACAACACAATGATTTGTTTCAGAATAGTAAATCAGACTCACGAGTAAAGAAGCAAATTAACACCAAGCCAATAGATAAATAGTTATCAACAATCAGCATGTTAGCTTTAAGCAAATAAAAGGAAGAGAAACACCATATTTACCATGGTTGTTTGGCACTCAATCCTTTAGCCCTACGTCCACCCTCTTCTCCTTCAATCCAACCAATTGAAGTCTCCTTTACTCAAATCAGATTAAGAGAAAATGTTCTCCCTAATCCAAGGAATTCTTAAGTACAATTACAGGATGTGATCAAAAGATCATGTTCAAATACAAATCCCCAAATAATATGATAGTTTGTGGAATATTACAAATTAAATGAGCTATTAATGTATGAATAGTAAAGCTCAAAGCTCTTATCACAAAATCCCTAAATTACAGCAAATTAGGGTTTCGGATTCCTTACAATGTTTATGTGCAATATATATTTTGAATGTAATTAGCACATAAACAAGGTCATACAAGATACAATAGATGATAAAATCAGATAATAAACTATTTAATCACAATATCACCGTAACCTTGTATTTCACCAAAAATGAACAAGATTGAGTGATTAATCAGATGAGCTCAAAGGATGATTTTTCAATGAAAGAGAACTTCAGATGCTCATAAATCGTCAAACCCTTCTCCAAAGATTAGCTATTCTTAAATAGAAAAAGTAGAGCTAGGGTTTCAAACATTCAAACCTCAAATGTAGCCTTTTGCCTGTTAGAACAATAAATCACCCTTCAAATCAACTTCTCATCTTCACTCTTAATCACAAATCCAACCGTTTTAACACCACTCTACTCGAGAATCCTCTCATTGAGGACTCGATCACCACCGGTGCTGCTTTTCCCTCTCTTTCGTTCTCAGTCGCCTTATGCTCATAATAGGGAGTTAGGGAATCGTGACTGTGTGAGTGGCTTAAAAGAAAGGTTGCTTAAATGAAATGGTAAGTTTCATTCCAGTGATACAGATTGGACTTATCCAACTGATAGGTTGTGAAACTATAAGCATGCTGTGAGCCTTTTTAATAGGCAGGCTGAGAGCACAAGTGACAAGCAAGCCGAGAACACTTATAATGAGCAGGCCAAGAGCAATTATAATGAGTAGGCCTGAGAGCACAAAAAGCATAGGTTCTTGGTAGAACCATAATTTGCTCCAATAACCTCTTATAATTAGTCTTGATTCAGCAAGATAGTTTTGCTAGAGTTAATCACCTCATACCTTCATCCAAACAAGAGCAAGTATCATTTTTTCTCAAATATAATAGACCATATATCTAAAATCATTTAAATAAGGCTTTTCTCAAGGCATTATATAATGATATTAAATAAGGCATTTCTCAAAGGCATTATGTAGTAACATTATATTAAGAAATGTAGGAACCCGGCTACTTTATAATATCATTGATTGATATTATAATTTGTATACCTTTTACTTTCTATGATTTTCTTTTGCACTTATGAAAAACATATTTCAAGAAATAATTCACAAATATATTTTGTCACAAAAAAACCTTTATTTTCCAACATTATGAACTTTATTTTTAGCAAGCAACTTTGCAAGTTTATCCTAATTTTTTTTTATGACATTTTAATCTTTAGCAAGACATGGGAGGAACATGTGGTTCATTTAGAGATGGTGTTATGCATCCTGCGGCAATATAAAATATTCGCTAAGCATTCAAAATGTGAGTTTGGCCTCACATCAGTTCGTTTCTTGGGACATGTCATAGGGCCAACTGGTCTTTCGATGGATCTAGAAAAAATCGAAGTAAAGGTTGAATGGCCCCAGCCACGAACTGTAAAAGCTCTGAGGGGATTTCTCGGGCTTACAGGATGTTATCGCTGCTTCATCTACAACTATGGCAACATTGCTAGCCCTTTAACCAACATGCTAAAAAATTGGCGTTTCTTTTGGAGTGAGAAAGTGGCATAAGCCCTTTCCTAACTTAAATAGGCTATGACCCAGGCCCTCGTTCTTAGCCTTCCAAATTTTATCAAGCATTTATAGTTGAATGTGACACCTCTGGTGTAGAAATTAATGCAGTTTTCATGCAAGAAAAAAAAGCTCTATCTTTTTTTAGCAAGGTGTTACACAAACGCCATCTCCTCCTTTTCACTTATAAACAAGAGCTTTTGACTTTGGTGTTAGTGGTACAACAATGGCATTAATATCTACTCAATTATCCTTTAATGGTTTGGACTTATCAACATAGCTTGAAATATCTCTAGGAGCAAAGAATTTCCATGCTAGCCCAGCAACGCTAGCTAGTAAAGCTCTTAGGATTTGATTTCTACATTGAGTATCAGCTTAGGTCCAAGAATTGAATGGCTGACGGTCTTTCAAGATGCCAAGAGTCTCATGCTTGCAGGCCATATGAATTGGACACTACCCATAGTTGTCTAGCCATTTTTAGTCTCATTCCTTTGTGGTTAAAAACTATTAAAAAGGAAATGCATCAAAACATGTTCTCAGAGGAGCTAGTTGGCCACATACAAGTAGACAAAACCGTGGGACCTGGACTTTGCAAGATGGCATCATCTATTTCAAAGGTTGGATTTTTCTTTCCCTGAATTTTGAGCTTATTCCTATGATTATCGATGAATTTCATGCTAATGGCCATGAAGGGGTGCTTAAGACTCATCATCCCATAAGATCTATTTTCTACTAGCCTAGAATGTGAGCTTCTATCTTACAACATATACAAAGCAAAGCTATCTCATTTGTCAAAAAAATAAATGGGAACACACATGGCTGACGAGGTTGCTAGTTCATTTGCCCATCCCTAAACAGATTTGGGAAGACATTTCCCTTGACTTTATGAATGGTTTACCTCCATCCAAAGGCAAAACTTTGGTGCTTCTTATGGTAGACCACCTCTTTAAATATGCACACTTCATCACCCTTGCTCATCCATACACAGCCAGCTCAATCACTTAACTCTTTTTAGAGCATGTTTCCAAGCTTCATGGCATGCCCAAGTCAATAGTTTTCGATTAGGACTCAACTTTTACCAACTCATTTTGGCATGAACTTTTCCATCTTCAAGGTACATCTTTTCACTTCTCCTCTTCTTATCACCCATAATTGGATGGACAAACGAAAGTCACAAATCACACATTGGAAATGTACCTCGGTGTTTTTTTGGAGAATCATCCCCATGAATGGACCCGCTAGCTTCCTTAGGTAGAATATTCTTACAATTCTATTGTTCACAATGCTATCGACAAGACTCCTTACAAGGTTGTTTATGGTCATCCGCCTCCTAGCCTACTTTCCTATGTTCCTAAGGCATCTTTTGTACCTATGGTCAACCAAGAACTTACTTACCAAGAAGTAATTTTGCACAAGCTCAAGACTCACGTGGAAAATACTTATAATTGTACATGTTGAACAAGTAATATAATGAAAAGTAAAGATATCATCCCACAGAGATTGGTGATTATTAAGCTAACTAATTACTAATGGTGAATAGAGCCTAGAGTTTATCTAGCAAATCAAAGAGGTAAAACGTGGATTAACTAACTAAATTTAATCTAAACTTGATTAACGAAACATGTTAGAGCATCTGATTTCACCTAATTACTAGACACAAATGTCAATCATTCATGCTAGCAAGATTAATTTTACTCATGTGATAGCGAAATTTCATAATTTATTCATTATCCTATGTCTAGATATAGCGAACCTATCTAACTCATTAACTCACTGTATTTCTACCCATGAATTAAATGAACTAAGTGCATTAAGATATGTGAATAAGATATGTGAATATTTCAGTTTACACCTAAAGCCACACAAATCATATGGCATATGTCTATCCATATTAATCTATGGTTACATATTACAAGAAACAACTACATGTTATCTCCTGTCGGTCTCTAACATGTAAATCATATCATTTAAGTAGTAGTTAACCACCTAAAAGAACTAAACATAAAAATATGCAACATCACACAAACAAAACATCTCACAAAACATCATAATCATACCATTCATATATCATAATCAAGTTCCATCGTAGCTTTAGTACAATAAACTAAAACATTATATTTACATGAATAAAAATAGTGCAAGAAATTGAATAAAACATTCTTCAAATTAAAAAAACCAAAGCTATCACCAAAATGTCTTCAATTTAGAGAAAGTTTGGACAAATCTGTACATCAAGGGAAGTAGAAGAAGTTGTCTGAAAAAAAGGGGACGAAAATGGGCTGAAACAAGGTTTCACACTCCACCACCATGCATTGTCACGTGCCACTGTGCACCACCACATGCTGCCACCATTCCTCATGAACACTACCAAAAGACATAGATCACAATCTCTAGAGTGCCAATCTGCAAAGAAATCACTTGAATCTACCACAAAAACACACAAGTTTGACGGAGAAAGCTTATATGGCATTCGCAGTTAAACCACCAGAAACCACCACAAAACTGGCACACAAATGCTGGAAAATGCACAAAACACTTAGATCTACTATTTATCCGCTGGAATCACCCCAAAACTCACTAGAAAATGGAATGGGTTGTTAGAAAACATTCTCCTTCGCCAAAAAAGAATGTAAGAACAGTTGGCTTTCGCCTAACTGCCACGAGTTGTCAGAGTCCCGCATTGTCGCACATGAGCTCTGATTTTCCGGCAAGGGAGAAGCTGCATGGCCCTTCTGTGTTGTTCAGTCCGGTCCACCCTCCTAATAATTGTCTCTCTCTCTTTTTCTTGATTACACGATCATTCGACAATCGAAGCCCCTGCGCAACTTTTCTCTTTCTTTTTTTTTTCTTTTTGTTTTTTCCTCTTTTCTTTTCCACGTGTTGCACTTACTCTTTTTGCTTCATCTTTCTTTTCTCTCAATCTTTTGCTTCATTTCTCTTGCTTTTTGCCTATTTTGAGTTTGTTGCATAAAATAACAAAATATGCATAAATATAATTAAATACAAATATAATTACATTAACACTTATCATATATTGCCTAAAATGATAAAAAATAACTCTATAAGAAATAGAGTTATCACCATCACTGCACCGAGGTCTAATTTAATGAGGGCGATTTGGTCTTCTTAAAACTGCAACCTTATCAATAACTTTCGATGTCTGCCTACAGGAATATCAAGCTCTCTCCTCGTTTCTATGGCCCATTTCCAATTGAGCAACGAATGGGACCAATTACTTATCATTTAAAGCTTCCACCAAAGTCTAAACTCCATCTAGTTTTTCATGTGTCCTTGCTCAAACACTACCTTCCAACCAACGTTGTCACTCTTTGATAACTCTATTTTTATAAAGTTATTTGACCTATTTTTAGGCAATAAACAATGCAATGCTTATGAGAAAATATTTGAATTCCTCTTTATTTACCTAAATTTGTCTTGTTTATGTAGCATAAGGAGGCATAGAGAAAAAGGATGAATAGGGAGAACCTGATGCTTATTGTGTGGCAAAATCGTAATATCAAGATCAAGAGAGTCAAGATGGGCTTGGGCTTTGGATGATTGTTATTAGATTTTCTATTGTTATTGGGTTTTCTAAATAAATAGAAAACCCAGTCATGTTAGGAATTCAAGTCCCAATTAATTTAGGAGTTCAAAACCCAATTGTTTTAGGTCTCTAAAACCCACTTCTACTATGATAGGAGATAGGTCTAAACCTAAACCCTATTTAAGAGAAGAGAAGAGGCAAAAGAAAGGGGAGGAGGAAATTGAGCACAACTCAAGAGAGAGGCCAAGAATTCAAGGTTTTCTTGAAGAGAAGACAAAAAGGGTGACAAACTTCTTATTCTTGGATTCAAGATGCCTTCTTTATTTCTTATTATTGTTCTTCCTCATTATTTCTTTATGCTTTAGTTTACTTTTGTTAGAGTTATAATGTAACCTAATTGTTATGGTATGAATCTTATGATTATTATGTTTTGCAAGATATTTTGTTTATGTGAAGTTACATATTACTGTGTTTAATGCTTTTAAGTGATTAGCTACCACTTGAATGATATAATTTGCATGTTTGAGACCGACATGAGATGATATGCAATTGCTTCTTGTAATGAGTAACCATAAATTAAATATGGATAGACATATACCATATTATTTGTGTGGCTTTTGGTGTAAACTGGGAATATTCATAGATCCTAATGCATTTGGTTTGTTTCAATTCACATATAGAGATATAGTGAATTAATGAACTAAGTAGGTTTGCTATACCTAGACATAGGATAGTAAATAAATTAGGAAGTTCCGCCATCACATAGATATTATCCCTCTTGCAAGCATAAATAATCAATATTAATACCTAGTAATTATGATGAAATCATATGCTCTAACATATTTTGCGTATTTAGTTTTATTAAATTTAGTTGATTAGTTTATTCTCTATCAATTTGGATTTGCTAGATAAATTCTAAGAGTTGTTCACCATTAGTAATTAATTGGTCTAGTAATCACCAATCTCTGTGGGACGATATCTTTCTCATCATTATATTACTTGTTCGACATGTTCACTTGCATATAGAATTTCACCGAACACTCTTCCTACTCTTCCTCAATGTTTTGACACTAACGACCTCTTATTCCCCCAGCTCAGGTCTTAGATCACCATTGGCACAAAGGCTAACAGTCTCTCATTTAGCGGCAAGATCTTCCTTTGAACGAAGCCAATTGGATCTCCGATGACCTCCTTAATTCACACTTCCCTTCCTTTGACCTTGGGGGCAAGGTCTCCACCAGTGGGGAAGTATTGTTATGCACCCAAAAGTTGGAGCCAAGTAAGGGCACGGGTTGGAAAAAATGAAGAAGCACATGGAGTTCACTAACTTGAGTTATGTAGAGGTGCAGGCCGTATTGTTATGCTCCCGTAAGTCGGAGCCAAGTAAAGGAGGTCATGGGTTGAAAAAATGAAGAAGCACGTGGAGTCTGGTAACTTGAGTCATACAAAGGTGTAGACTAATGTAACCAACGTGGAGCCTAACAATTGGTTGCATACTACCTCTTCTAAGACCATGGGATGGCATGACACAGCAACGACCAGCGAAGTTATCCACACTGAAGCTAGTGTAGAAAATCAAATGATGAAGGAAGAAATTTGGAGCGATCACACGAGTGCATTTGCCTCGCCATTTGCTTTGTAAAGCTATAAAAGAACCAATATCTCTAAAAGTATAGCGACAGGACTATGGTATGCAAGTTTTGTCTTCCCCAAAAGGGATTACGGGCATTTATAATCTTAGTTAGGGGAATAGAGTAGGTTCTCAACAACAATAACGGTAATAAGATGGCTTGTAAGCACGATTTTGCCAAAAGTGCTCCCTGAAAATGAGCATGCCTATAATGCCTCTAAAGGCGAGGTAGTAGTTGTTCCCTATAAAAAGGGAGTACGGTGAAAGGGAAGAAGCCAAGTGCAATCTTGTAACTCTCTTGTTAATGAAATAGCCATCCCTTTTCTAATCCTCGTGTCCTTTCTATCACATCAAGATTGGGAAGAAGCATCGCTTCAACCCACTCCTTGTCAACAGCTAGCCATTAAACATGCCAGTGACACGATCCCTTTCTGGTGTTCATAACAACCCTAAACATTTTTAGTCCTTTCAACTCATTAGTCACCTTTAAATTGTAGACGACCTGGAGCTATGGTAGGTTTTGATGGTGGAGTAAGCTTCGCTCCAAAAGAAACATTCTCCAACGAGGTTATCGATCCTAATATGAATGTAAGGGTAAACGAAGCTCAGCAAACTTTGGAGAGTATTTGTCCATCTTCTATTGGAGTTTGAGAAGTACCGTTCAAACATAGCCCATGCAAGCATCATCGATCCCAAATTAGCAAACATATTATTTTGCACCATGTTTGATCAATTTTCCTCCCTTTTTTTTCTCCTCTTTAGTCAAGACTGCCTAACTCTTTTTATCTCCTACAGTGTGGGGTCACTTGTGGTTGGTTCCTATATTTCAGGAACTCTTTGTTTGTCTTAGCCATCCAACATCGATTGCGGTTTCGTCTTGATAATTCAATGTTCGAAAGGCAATGGCAGTGAGTCACTTGTTGCGGGTTCCTCTCAGTATTTGGTTAGTATCACCGGATTACGTGTACCGTGATGTCATATCACTCAAGATGTCAGGGGCTGCACGCTTAAGCCTGCAGCCTCCATTAATTGAAAATTGGGTTACCTAGTTGCTTAACGAGTTACCAAATTTCGCTAGACCCTAATTTATATTTTATCCTCATTTTAGTTAAATGTTTTAGACGTTTGCTTGTGGTAGGCAATTTTAAGTTACTAGATTACTCAGTTTGAAAAGCTTAAACACATTCTTTTTTGGGGAAGAAACTTCCTAAATAACTATTCAAATGTTCAGATTAAAGCACGCATCTAGTAATTCTGAATTCTTTATAGGGCGGCGTGGTGATAGGGTCCAAGGGCTTAGCACCACGCTTGCATGCACTAAATCAATTACGTAAGAAAGGAACTAGAACCAAAAATCAAGAGCATCAAGCTGGCAGAAGACAATAGCAACTAGACTAAGGACATCCTTGAGGTTCTCTTTTTCCTTCTCCATTACTTTGTTATATCCCTCTCCTTGACAACTATTGAATTAAAAATAGGAAAGAGGATTAGTTCAAGTGGACATGCTGTCAGTAATCCAATAGATCGTATTGGCTACGCATTAAGCCAGATTAATGGATTAAATTTTTCATCCATGTTGTAAGATCCAAGACCACATTGAGAGGTAGACAAATGGCTGCTTGATAGGATCAATGACGTCCAGGTTCTTTTTGTTTTATTTCTTCTTTCTTTCACTCTATCCAATAAACAAGACAAAGTAAGATTACAAAACTCTCTTGATAAGCTTTTTTGGTTAGGTAAATGAGGAAGTGGAGGAGTTAGGTCCGAGCCACGTACTTGGAGGCTAATTTATCAACTCTTGTAAAATTGTCAATTCTTTGCTATGTCGGTGCTTGTAAAATTGTTAATTTGCCAATTCTTTGGCTTCTTTATCATACAATCATAAAAGGTTCTCTTTCCAGGAGTTCAACAAGTTGCCAATGGACCTAATTTTATAATTTATCACACACTTGAGTCAAATATTTAACTTGCTAATTATTAAGATTATTTTACTTTAAAAAAGAAAGATATTAGAATTTTAGATGACCAATACACCATTTTATACTTGAAAGTGTTCAAAGTAATTAGCAATTGAATATCCATGCTTGAATAAATATGTAACATTGTAATAAATTATAAACTTATAGATTGACAACCATTCACAATCTATAATCCCCGGGTCATAAATTGCTACTGTGTAATCAAACAATAGTTAGTTAGAAGCTTGAAAGAATAAGAGAAGTGAAGTAATATCCTAACAAGGGGCTTATTGTGCATGTGTAACGCAAACAAAGTCCCATCAGCTTTGTACGTACATGTACTAATCAGCCCGTAAAGATAATAGAAAGTGCCATTGATCTAAAATTAGTCTTCCGTTTTTCTTTTTCAAAGGTCACTAGCTGTCGCTATCATCAACCAGTTTCCCATGTTAATTTCAGTTTTTTTTTTTTTGACAAATTTGTAAATTTATTTGTCAAAAAAAATAAGAGAATATAAATTTTAATTTCAGTTTTAATTTAAAAGAAATTTTTTTTTATCCCCCCAATAAGTTTCACTGACAATCATGCAGAACACAATAGCAACAAGTGTTTAAAACAAGTAAAGAAAGTGTACCTTAAGCTTCCATTTTCTACGTAAGAGACTAGGTGGGCGGCAATGTAAGTGAAGTGGCACTTTTCTTTGGCGCCATCAACATTTATTATTACGACAACATCCCAACAAATCCAACTTTCGTATGCTTAAGCTCTCTTAATGAAATCCTTTTTTTTTTTTAAAGGATAATGCAGTCATTTTCATTTTTCTTAGTATGAATATGTAAGTTGTATCCATAACATCTGAAGTACAGGAACTTGAGGGCATATTCTAGCATTTACAACCTTAACTTTGAATGTGAGAAGACTAAGGCAAGGAGCCTTCAACTTTCATACAACAGAATTTAATATGGGATGATTTTATATTTCTAAACCAAGATCTTCTACCACATACAATTTTTGTTATTTTTGCTAACAAGATAGATGTACTGATAATTTTGTTTTGAGGTTACATATAGCTTCACTCAATTTATATACAATGAATGCAAGTTAAAAAAGATAGTTTGATGAGTCTAGTAGCTAGACTTTGCTTTTGCTCAACCTATCATTTATCCCAATTAAACATTTCATCTTCTTATAGAGTGGCCAAAGGTCATTTATGTGCAAGGATATTAAGCCAAATCAAAATTATCCATGTGCATTCAAAAAAAAAATGTGGAACCTATTTTTTATATGAAACTTCCAAAAAAACACAATAAACATTGATTCAAGGAAGTCATCAAGAAAGAATATTTGTTGTAAGCAACTTATCTCTAGAAACAAGTTAGCTAACAAAATTATGTTTGATAATGCCATCAATCCAAATCAAATCATGTCAATTTAGGATCATCAAATATCATAACAATTTGTATGTCTTTTTCTAGTAACAGGATAGCTTGGAGATGACCGAAATGCAATCATTTTCTTATATTTAGTAATTCATTAAAATAATAAAAGATACATTGTAGTAATTTTTTCAAATTAAAAAACGTAAAAAAAAAATTGAATTAGAAATAATAAGTATAATATACTTATTCAACTCTATTTAATCGAACATGCTGATAAAAGAAGGAAGGGAGGAAGAAAAACTGGAGACAAAATGCTTCTTGTGAAGATGCCCACTAGGTGTTTGAAAAATTGCTTGATGAACTTTTGCTTCCAAAATGCTATATATGGAGTTTACGAAATATCCCACTGGTTTTACTTCGTGAAGCATGCTGCTTTGAAACAGCACCACAAGGTGTTTGAAAGGCACTCTAAAAAACAGATCTTGCCAAAATTTTGTTGCTTCAATTGCAAATCAACCGATTTGACTTGGATACTACTTTATTGAGAAATCAAAACTAGTAAGACAACAAACCAAGCAAAATTACCACAACAATAATAAACAAGGAAGGATAATAAACCAGAACACATAATTTAAGTGGTCTGGGATTATTCGTACGTCCACTATGCCAAAGAGCAAACGTTTCTATTATAAAGGAAAAACAAGATGAGTTTGAGTCTCTCCACTTTCAAGGTTTTTTTAGCCTTACGAACCTTATTTTTTAATACACCTAAAGTGTCCCTTAAATGGACAACTGGAAAACATTGTGAAACCCTATAGTGGCTGACTATAGATTAGCCCATCACCTACAAGTGAATAAGACACATCTACCTTATACTAATTTTACTCTAAAACCCAACAGAACTAATATTGCTTTGGTTACGTCATTGAACTTGCATATATACCACGGATAATTATATAAGAAAACATAACCTGTTGACCATCATCTTTTAATGTTCAACCTAATAATTTTTCTAGATTTTAGAAGCTTCGAAAAATATTAGATGATTTAGGGGAAACACAATAAGCATCCATTTTATTTTTCTTTATTTCGACATCAACACTAGCTCTGAATTACATGATTTTGAAAATTATTTATTTTTTTGGATAAATACAAACCCAGGATTTATTACATTGCTTTAAAGAAGTGTACAGAACATCTAAATGGAAAGTCCATTGCATGTAACTACACAAAAACTAAACGAAATAACTAAAAATGGACTAACAGATCACAGCGACACAATTATTATTTACTAGGAGAACCATTTCTTTTTTCAGCTGATGAGTGCTCTTCTGTCGCACGTGTCGCTAGAATGGTTGGCGTTTCATTATTCTTCGGCATCTACGGCATTTGCCTGCTCTTTTGCTTCTCCTTTTTCTGCTTGTTCTATTTTCTTGGCTTCTTCCTCAGCTTTCACTCTTGCTTCTTTTTTCGCCGTTTCTAGAGCTCGGATCAGACTCTCCAAGCAGAATGTTGGATCCCCTGAAGCTGTCCTGGGCATCAATTGCTCCGCAACCTCAGCTGGAGAGATATTTGTTTCTTCCAACAACTCCCGGATTCTGGCAAACAGAGCGTGAGATTCAACATGAAGATAGTTCTTAGCCAGCCCCTTGAACACTTCAAACCTGCAATACGACAGTTCTATGTGCTTATCCATCCGTCCTTTTCGAACCAGTGCTGGATCGAGTTTCTCCACATGATTAGTCGTGAAGACAATCAGTCTTTCCTCGCCACATGCTGACCAAAGTCCGTCAATAAAATTCAGCAGCCCAGAAAGAGTAACCCTGCTTGCTTCGTTATCCTCTGTTTTCTCCAGTTTTTGCTTCAGATCCTTCTTTTCGTCTGCTTCATCTTTCTCCTTCTTTTTCGTCTTCCTTTGACCAGTAAGATCAAGTGAACAGTCAATGTCCTCAATCACAATAATAGACTTGCTTGGTACCTCCATCAATAGCTTCCTCAGCTCGGAGTTGTTTTTCACCGCAGTCAGTTCGAGGTCATAAATGTCATAGCTCAAGAGATTGGCCATCGCAGCAACCATGGAGGACTTGCCAGTTCCTGGAGGGCCATGAAGGAGATAACCCCTCTTCCAAGCCCTCCCAACACTTTCATAGAACTTCTCTGCCTTACTGAATGTGATGAGATCGTCCATAATTTCTTTCTTCTTCTCTGGATCCATTGCGATAGTCTGGAACGAAGCGGGGTGCTTCAACACCGCATGGCTCCATTTCGCCTCACTGTTGGTGTACAGCTTTCTTTGCCGGGTTCTCACCTTGATGGCCTTGCTTTCTTTCAGGACATGATCCAAGTATGGCCCAAGGATGAGATCCCTGTGTCGTCTATGGAAAGTGAGCCTGTAGTATCTCTTCTCTTCCGGGTTCCAAAACGACGGTCCTTTGGAAATATCTTTCCCAGAAGCCCACCAGAGTTTGACTCCTTGAAACTCGTCGGCCACCTCTTCATTGTCATCCATGCTAAGGGCAAGAGAATTGCTGTTCTTAGCTATGTCGGCTTGCAGCTTCTTTGCCTGCGTTGACGACTTGGTGCTGAGGTAGATTTGGATGGCAGAGTAGGCTTCGCTCCGATAGAAATACTCTCCAGTGAGTTCGTTGAACCTAATTTGGATATAAGGGTAAACGAAACTCAGCAATCTTTGAGAGTATTTCTCGAGTTTCTGTTGGAGCTGATAAGGGAAGTATTGCTGAAACATAGCAAACACAAACATCAGACCGGCTATTATGGATCCTAGATTGGCAAGCATGTCGTTTCGCATCATGTTTGCTCTGTTCTCCCCCCTCTTTTTATTTTCTTTTTCTTTTTCTTTTTCTTTTTTTCCTCTGTAGTCTGGATTGCTCAACTCTTTTCTCCTCTTATAGTACAGGGTAGCTTGGAAGAGTTCGCTACTTTCTCAGAAACTCATGGGTTGGTCTCCCCCAGCCAACTCTGACCTTAGTTTTGTCTTGATGGCTCGGTGTTGGAAAGTCTATCGCAGAGAACTTTCTCAGTGCTTGTTTTGGTATCAGTATTTGTTTAAAGTGTCTACAAATCAATACTTAGCACGAGGGAAGTCCGACTAAGCAGCCAACTTTCTTTATTGCGGGGTCGGTACCAATATTTGTTTAAGTATCATAGAATTACGATAGCATGATAGCATAAGACGGATGTCATGGGGCTAAAATCCGTAGCTTACAAGGAATCCTGCTCAGCAGCGAACTTCCCCACCACGTGGGTAAAAGCGTGATTTTTCATTTTTTTTTTTCTTTCTAAAGTGTGATTGAGTTAGGAGAACCATTAAATCCGTTGTCGTGGACCTTCAATCCTGGCGCGAAAATGAAAAACCAAGACATTTTTACTCCCTGGAATCTTGCATGCTTAAGCCTTGACCCTCGGTCAAGTGAAAAATTGGGTTAAACTAGTTGCTTAATGAATTATCTGGAAGTCTAAAAGTAAAAAGTAATTAGGCCCACATAAAAAAAATGTCTCTAATAAACTTAATAATAATTTCAAGAATAACAATTTTTGAACTAATAGTGTATCTAAAAATTTTATCATTCATTTCTTTTCAAATGATACAAACAATTAAAGCAAATATATATTCAGAAATATTTGCCTTAAACCTCATCTTTTGCATGGTAAAGAAGTGAATTGATTCTTGCATTCCATAATAGATGAGATGGTTATACTTTAAGAATAGTTTATAAACATTCCCATATTACTATAGAGGATGAACATTTAGTAAAAATGCGGTCCTGATTTGTAAGATATCTCTCTAAATGCTCTAAGGATCATAAGTCTATCCATTGTTGCTAGTGATCTTGTATAGCTAGCCATAGTAAGATAGATTTGTTAGGAATTGCATACTTAAATGATGTAATTTCATACCAATTTATTAAAGCCTTGGAAAAAGTAGCTCTCCTGATAGTTTTAATTGAGTACCTTCCATTAGCTGAAGGCATTCACATAAATTTATCTTCTGTCATGTCATTTGACTTGGACAAAATTCTGTTATTGCTTATAAGTATATGTCATGAGAATCTCTTATGGGTAAGTAAGTGCTATCTCTATTCTTAATTTTCACTACTAACTTTGCATCCATAAGTATTTGAAAGTTAAGAATTGTTGGGAAAATTCGGTTTTAATAAATGCAAAATTTTAATATGTTCCTTTATTTGATTTGTTCTATAAATGTTTTATTCTCAACTGAATGGAGATTTGATTTGAATATAACTAAAATATTTCCTTTTTATTATGATTGATTTGATTTGCTTTGCATCTAATATATATCATAAAGAAATATTTATGAGAGTTAATGTCATTTGAATTTTACATTTATAGATTTAACCATTCAAATATTATTGGATCGAGTTTCTCCAAATAATTAGTCGTGAAGACAATCAGTCTTTCCTCGCCACATGCTGACCAAAGTCCATCAATAAAATTCAGCAGCCCAGAAAGAGTAACCCTGCTTGCTTCGTTATCCACTTTTTTCTCCAGTTTTTGCTCCAGATCCTTCTTTTCGTCTGCTTCATCTTTCTCCTCTTTCTTCGTCGTCCTTTGACCAGTGAGATCAAGTGAACAGTCAATGTCCTCAGTCACAATAATAGACTTGCTTGGTACCTCCATCAATAGCTTCCTCAGCTCGGAGTTGTTTTTCACCGCAGTCAGTTCGAGGTCATAAATGTCATAGCTCAAGAGATTGGCCATGGCAGCAACCATGGAGGACTTGCCAGTTTCTGGAGCGCCATGAAGGAGATAATCCCTCTTCCAAGCCCTCCCAACACTTTCATAGAACTTCGACGATGTTCCTATATGAGTTCTTTCAAAGCTTTCCAAAAAAAGGGACCCAAAAAGTACCCAGTTCTTTTTTGTTTTATAGGGGAACATGTTTCGCTAAATTCATTTCTCATCAAAAAATAAGCATTTAGCATAGTGGAGTCCAAATAAATAAAAGAGTATATAATGACAAAATGATGAATTAGTTAATATAAAAAATCTATCTATACATTAAATTATCTACAAAAAAAGGGACAAAAGTTATAAGATTTTATGAATGTTATGTCAAAAGATATGGCTTGCTTAGCAACAAAGGATTACCACTTCAAGAAAATATAAATAAGATTATTTTCATACATCTCACAATTTTAAAATCATAACCAATGTTTCAAAATCAATGGTATAGCGATTCATAAGCAATGTAAATTTGATGTTCATAAAAGTAACAATTTGTCTAATAATGATTGAATACTAGATGCCTAAAACCTAAATCTTTAGTTTGACGTCCTATCACTCCAAATCTTCTCTTTACCTAACAAAAAGAGATTCAAATAATGATTTTATCTTTACTTATGTCTCATTAATAACATCTATTATGAATTATAACCCCGAGCAAGATAAGATTCAAATAATTGACTCTGAAAGAGGATAAAGTTGAAAGATTTACACTGTATTTGCGTGAAAATACGTCAATGATACAAATAAAGGAGATCGCGCTCAGAAAACAAGGGGGTTTGAAAGAACGAAGGGGCCCATCAACCAGGAATACCTTTTATTTATCAATTTAAAACTTTTTAACTACGTACTCCTTAAAACGGGGACGCAGGACCCCTTGGCGCCTTCCGCCCGGCACGATTGCACCGTTTCCATGTATGAATCCCTGAAGCAACTGAGCAAGAAACGCATTATATTTGCGGAACCATGCACGTTAACCCATTGACGTACAGGATATACGCAGCAAGAAAACTCAGCCAAACAGAGGTGCGGAATGGGCAAGGAATGAAGATTAAGAGAGAAAGACAGAGAGAGAGAAAACACGAAAACCGTTAGCACACAATCAAGGTGACGCTTTGGCTAAAGAAGTTGCGGGGTCTCTTGTCGGAGGAGGATGGCGCTTGCCAGGGGTGATCGTACGTCCCACAGGTTGCACCATCTCTCCTGCGACAAGAAGCCCCCAACCCCTTTGATCTCCCACAGGTCCTCATGTCCGCCATATCTTCTTCCCCATGGGGTTTATATACCTCAGAGGATGGTTCTCTTGACAATATCAACGAAGTTTCCCATCCGCCACGATGAACTTGCTCATACTTTGGCGGAACTTTCTTCTCTTGGCTGAATAAGGAATTGAATGAAAGCAGTGTATTGACCGTTCAACAAGGTTGAACGTTTCCTTCACAGCATGAAAGTTTCTAACGCTATTTCCTTTTGGTTTTTCAGATTTTTATCAGTTGATGTTTCGATTCTACGTGATATTTTTCTTTTAGTGATGCAGCCAAAAAAAAAAAATGCTGGAGATTTATTATTGTTATGATGACAACAAAGCCGGCGAGTCCACCAACCCCCGGTGTGGCGGTGCTACTCCGGGGACTCGATTAAATGCGTGAGGGGTGTGTGCGCTTAGTGAATGTTTAACATTTGTTCACAATGAGAATAAATAAAAAACAGAATAAAGGGGAAAAGAAGACAAATCTTTTTCGGTTGTTCTTGATTGTCTTTCTTAAATTTTGTTTACTTTTTAACTTTAAGATTTAAGACTTTTTATTTTGTTTTAATTCTTGATTCTACAAGGGCCATAATACTTAATGAGACACATGTTGTGAAACATATCTAGCCCTTTTACTCCAGTCAACAAGACTGAAGAGAGTATATCAATTCAAATCCAAGCTTGCCAAGTGGAAACATAATCACTTTAATTTTTAAAGCGAAAAAGTTAAAATCTGGACTTACAACAGTGGAATTCCGCTTGAAGTTCAAAGAGTAAGACACAAAAAAAATCTTTGGGGCAAGTTAATCAAACTATTTCTTAGATTGACTATTTTTTTTTAATTTTATGCATACACTCAGATATTGAAACTAAGTTCAAAAGGTTCCAAACTCTATTAACTTACTACCAAGTTAGCAATTAATTGATTTTTTTTATGATTAAAACTCACTAACAAGCTTACATATCTGGTGTGTTGAATTTGGAACTAAAAAATTTTAAACCCTATTTATTTACTATTAAACTAATAAGTGATTAACTAGGTGAAATTTCTATTAATGGTAGAAGTTAATTTGATCCAAAACAAAGGAATAGTGATGTTTAACTTCCCCAAGAAACTATGAAAGGAATGGCAACTTTACAAAATATCAAACTCATGGACAGACTGTCATGTCTTAGTTTCTTTCCTCGTGGTTCCCCTTCAGATTCGGTCTTGTTCTAGTCGTCTTGAAACAGCTGTCAAAGCAAAACTCTTAAGGATGATTTGGTCTCGAAGCATTGACCCTACAATGGCTCAAATTCGTAAATAAACAACCTTTGTCTTTGTTTCCTTCCTCGTGATTCCCTTTTTGACTCGCCCTTGCTCTTGTCTTCTGGACCACAACTTTCAATACCATTACAGTAATGAAGCGTTAAGATCCTTTATTAGTTTACGGATCATATAACCCAAAGAATACTTGCAGGTGCTTGGGAATGCTTAGGAATTGAGAAATGGGTGTCATATTGTCAATGCTTCAACCTACCCGTCTAGAACGGGCCACTTAGTTCTTAATTCAAAAATTGACTTAATACCCCTAAACCCACTTGGAAGTACACGAACAGTGACCTATAAAGGGATTGACGAAAGCAGACATCAAAGAAACGGAGCAAACATCCTTATCTATACAGCTAATTTATATAATTAAATCATTTATTTAAAGTCAATATTCGTCTCATTATATAGTATTTGTTCCATAGTACGAAATTAAGAAATTAATTAAAAATTAAGAAAAAAAAAACTAAAAGCCAAATACTCTAACTAGGGATTCACAAAGGTGAATACTAGTAGATGGAAGACAAAAGTTGTCACAGTTTTAGGCATCTTAGAAACAAATGTGACCTTGAAGGACCAAACCTAGTAAAATTTGGCTTATCGAAGTTTTTCAATACTTTAAATTTTCAAAGTAGTGACCCTCTTAAAAAATAATTCATTTCAAAATGGAAACAATCTAAATAAAAAGTAAAACACTTTTAACATTTTGATGTTTATTGGCGGATTTTTTTTGTCTAATACTTGTAAGATGCCCTGACTAATCTAGTTACCAAGTTGATTATAATCCTCTCTCTCAGGTTTCTACCTTACAATGGCAGTCAAATAGATTAGACCCAAAAACAAATGGATGGAAAAGTACCTTAAAATTCATTTATTACTTAAGAGGATAGGTAAGCATTTGAATAAAGTTGAAGTGACACTTTTTAGAAGACAGGTCTTCAAATTCTTATTTTCAAGTAATGTTACAGTCACTTCAAAGATAAATTTGAATAAGTTAATTTTACGGAATTGTGACAACTCAAAAATCCCAACACTTAAACACGATTACATATAAAGCACAATTCTTTCTAGCATCAATTGAACCAATATAACCCAATTTAAACAATGAAAGTCACATTGTGAGAACTTTTTCAAGTTAAAAAACTTATAAAAAAATATAATTTTATTAAATAAAGTAAAGATCTTAAAAAGAGCGTAGAATAGAAGATCAGAAACAAAACTTAAGGCGCTAGGGCTGCTGATGAACGACCCGTGGCAAGAATTATTGCCTTCATTAGTCTTCAGCGCGCTTTTTGACTTCTTTGGCTTTTCTTCCTCGACTTTTCAACCTTTCTTCTTCTTTGGCTGCTTCGTCAGTATTTCTCGCTACTCCTTTGGCTTTCAACCTTGCTTCTTCTTTCGCAGGTTTCATTAGTCGGTTTGATCCGAATTGAGCGTGTAGAATGCACGCTCTATCCCGCGCGCGGGTGCACGGCCCTATTCAGCCAGCACACATCACCGTGCAATTACTTCTACGCGGGTGGACATGTATGCGCCACACAGTTTTCAGGGAACAACGTTGAAACTGAAATCTCGGTGTCCCCCACTTCTATTTTACTTTTATTTTTGCCAAAATCAAAAGGGCAGATTTGTGTTGAAAAGCAAATCTCTAGATTTTGGGATGACGTTGAAGATGATATTTCGGTACCTCCTGAGTTCTAGCGGGGCTGCGCAGCAGCGTTGTAAAACGTGCTCTTTCGTCTTCACTAGCCAGCAAACCCAGGCCATGTGCATTTATTAGACTCGGCCCATGTGACCAGCACAGTACAACACGTGGTCAATTATATTTTTAAATTATTTTTAATATATTTATTAGAATGTAAAAATTTATCTCAAAATCTTAATATATTAAGAAAGAAATTCTATTAACTTATAAGAACATACACTCATTATCTTACTTTTAATATGGAATAATACGCACTTTCAACATTTTTCTCACTTGCATGCTGACACAAGCATTACAAGTAGATTCAAGCCCAACTTTGAGGTATAAGGTATATGAAATAAAAGCTCATTCCTGACTTTGATATCATATTAAAGTGTGAGGATTTATTCCAAAATTTTAAAGTATTAGGTGAAATTTTTTCATTATTTATAAAACCATAAGCTCATCATCTTATTTTTAATATAAAACAATATTTACTTTTATTAGTATTTATCTTTAGTTTGGTGTAAATCTTATTTATCATTGTTTTCTGTTTAAGTTGATGAACTTGTAATTTCTCCTTTTTTATAAAATTTATCGCATAGATCAAACTCTCCAATCATAATGTTGTATCCCATGAAATTGACTTGGGCGTAAGATGCTCTGCAATATCAGCTAGAGACATTTGTTTCTTCCAATAACAAGTTTTTGTCTTATGTCACTTTCTCAAAGATCAGCTACCTTCTACTGATAAGTTGAAGATTATTCAACTGATTATTCTTCAATAAAATAACTTGTAACTGTTGAAGAACGCAGGAGCCAAGAGCCGAGCTACTCATTCAGCAGCGCGATAGGCCATTGCACTGCATTTGAGGACCATCCATTTATTTATACGGAAGATAGAGATCAAATCACGTAGTTTCACCATTCAAGTCTACTTCTTGTGTAAGTTGGTGGATCGTTTTGTGTATGGCGTGAGAGGGAGGGGGAGAGAGAGAGAGAGAGAGAGCTTTGTAATATTTCATTATGAGTATGGGTTCCCCTGTTTAGCTCTCGGTATTTTATTAATTTTTAATGCAAATTAATGATGTAGCTTTCGCTTATGTTTTATTTTCTAACACTAACAAAGACTTTATTTAAGACAACAAACTATAATTTATTTTAACTGACTTTGATGGATGTGCCGACCTAGGTTAAGTACATCTATTTCTTAAAGATTCTAGTCAATTAAAGAATGGGGGAGGAAAAAAAGAAGCAATTGAGGTATTCAAATTCTAATATATGCCATAACTTTATTGCTTAATGATATTTTTTTTCTATCTTCTTTGTCATAAAGAATCGGAGAACAATAAACATAACTTACTCAATTGGGATCTAATTTTTTAGGGATTTAAAACATGTACACCTTGATGCCTGAAATATTGCTGTTTTGATCACATAATAAGGCATACTAATCAACGCGTATAATACGTCAAGTACAATTATCCAAGTGAAAAAGAAGCCTACTGACACAGAGGTGTCGATGTCGAATTCAACCTAGTCATTTACATTTGCAAGTTGTGTTAAATAGTTTCCTTAATAAAATAAGGAGAAATACATTAAACTTTAGTTGTGTTTCGCTCTATCTCGGTTGTAGCATTCTTGTTTTCGATTTTATGATTTTAAAAACTCATTTTTTGGAATACATTCCAAGCGAAAACCCTCTTATTTTGGTATTTAGTCAAATTTTCGACAACTTCTGTTTTCTCTTCAATTACGTAGTTCCAATTTTTCTCTTCTCTCATGGGCAAGGAGGTCCAATAGCCATTTTGTTATTGCTTAATTTAGAGTTTGGGGATACCTAAACAATTAGATGGTATAGAAAAGCGTCAAGCAACTTGTTTTTTTTTTTTTATTTCCCTCTAACGATGGAGTTTTTTTAGGTAAGGCAAGGATGTAAAAAAATAGCATGGAATAGAAGATTCCAGCCAAACAAAAGCGCCAGTGCAGGCACGTAAGCAAAATAAAAAAGGACAATTGCAGAAAATGGACTAATAAATCGTCGGCAATATAGAACAGCCGACGAATGCTTTTCCTCCAGTCATTTGGCTAGAATTGTTACCTTCCCATTATTCTTCATCTTGCTTTTTGCCTTCTTCTTTAGCTGTTTGTTCAATCTTTTTTGCTTCTTCCTCAACTTTTGACCTTGTTTTTTCTTTGGCGGCTTCTTCAATCTTTTTGGCCTCTTCTTGGGCTTTCAACCTCGTTTCTTCTTTCGCCGTTTCAAGACCTTGGATCAGACTCTCCAGGCATAATGTTGGATCCCCTGAAATTGTCTTAGGCATCATATGCTCTGCAACTTCAGCTGGAGACATATTTGTTTCTTCCAATAGCTCATGGATTCTGGCAAACAAAGGGTGAGATTCAATAAGAAGATAGTTCTTAGCCAGCCCCTTGAAGGCCTCAAACTTGTAGTACGACAATTGTATGTGCTTATCCATTCATCCTTTCCGAGTTAGTGCTAGATCGAGCTTCTCCACATAATTAGTTGTGAAGACAATCAATCTCTCCCCTCCACAAGCTGACCAAAGCCCATCAATAAAATTCAGCAGCCCTGGAAAAGTAACCTTGCTTTCTTCGGTGCCTTTCTCTTCTTTTACCCCTTTCTTTGTTGGATCCTTCTTTTCTTCTACCCCATGCTTCTTTATCATTTTCTTCCTCTGACCAGTGAGATCAAGTAAACAGTCAATATCGTCAATCACAATAATAGACTTGCTTGGTCCCTCCATCAACAGCTTCCTCAGGTCAATGTTGTTGCTCACGGCAGTCAGCTCCAGATCATAAAGGTCATAGCCCAAAAAAATGGCCATGGCAGCAATCATGGTGGACTTGCCAGTTCCTTGAGGGCCATGAAGGAGATAACCCCTCTTTCAAGGCCTCCTAACTCGTTCATAAAACTCTTCCGCCTTGCTTAATATGGTGAGATTGTCTATAATTTCTTGTTTCTTCTCTAGATCCATGGCGATTGTCTGAAACGAAGCGGGGTGCTTTAACACCACGTGGCTCCATTTCGAACCACTGTTGGTATAAAGCTTTCTTTGCCGGTTTCTCATCTGGATAGCCTCACCCTCTTTCAGGACATATTCCAGGTATGACCTGAGAATGAGATCCCTGTGTTGTCGATGGAAAGTAAGCCTATAGTATCACTTCTCCTCTAGGTTCCAATATGTCGGATTCTTGGAAATGTCTTTCCCAGAAGCCCACCAGAGTTTGAATCCCTGAAAATCATTAGCCACCTCCTCATAGTCATGTTAGGATGGTTCCAAGGATCATTAACAACGCACACACACTTGCAAGAGTATGTAGAGTGGTTCGGGCCTAAAAAGGTACCCTACTTCCACTTTGGGGGCAGTTCTTTCTTCTCCGGTGGGTTACAAATGAAGCCAAGCTTCTCTTGTTACAAACTCTCACCTCACAACAACAGCTCACTGTCTCTTTCTTATTTCACTCACTGCATAGCACACACAACACACCACACATGGTGTAATGGTCATTCACTTAACAAATAGTGAAATGATCAACAAGTCCCAGCACTATATATATTACAATATATAATAATTCTCCCCCTTGGAATATATATAGTGCAACATTCTTGCACCATAAGTATAAATAGTTGCTAACAATGTAAAGAGGCTGCCCCCGCCTGAGCTCTAGCTCCTAAGCCCAGCACAAGTTGAGCATAATTCTCTCAACTTGTCTCTATCGACCACCTTGGTCAACATATCCACCAAATTCTCTAAGGTATGGATCTTCTTTAGCTTCACACGTCCATCCTCCACCACTTGCCTGATGAAGTGATATCTTCTCTCAATATGTTTTGACTTGGAGTGGAACGTTGCATTCTTGGCAAGGTGAATGACATTTTGATTGTCTATACACAATGCATTATCCTCTGGCTTTAGGCCAAGCTCCTCCAAGAAACCCTACAACCAAATGAACTCTTTTGCCCCTTCAGTTGTTGCTATGTACTCCGCTTCCGTAGAAGACAATGCTACCACTGACTGTAACTTGGACATCTAACTGACAGCTATTCCTCCAACTGTATTGTAACTTGTGGTACTCCTACCACCATTAAGATCTCTTGATAAGTCAGCATCCACATAACCCTAAAGACTGAGTTCTGAACCTCCAAAGTGAAGACAATAAGAAGAAGTTCCCTGCAAATATCTGAAAATCCATTTAACTGCATCCCAATGCAATTTTCTAGGTTTGTTCATAAATCTGCTCACCACACCAACTGCCTACGCAATGTCTGGCCTCGTACTAACCATGGCATACATCAAACTACCCACCGCTGAAGCATAAGGGACATTCTTCATGAATTCCCATTCCTCATCTATTTGTGGACAATCTTTTAGCGATAATCTGAAATGTCTTATAAGAGGTTAGGCCACTGGCTTTGTATCTTTCACAATTGAACCTCTTGACCAATCTCTCAACATAGTCCTGTTGAGAAAGCTTCAACACCCGCTTCTTTCTATCACGAGTGATCTTCATACCAAGGATCTGCTTTGCCACTCCAAGATCTTTCATTGAGAAGTGACTCTTGAGTTGATTCTTCAAACCAACTATATCCTGCATATTTGCTCTACAAACAAGCATGTCATCAACATTCAAAATTAGGATAAAAAAATTACCGGATGGTGTTTTCTTGAAATACACACAATGGTCACTTGAGCATCTCTCAAACTTCTGCTCCCTCATGAAATTATCAAATTTCAGATACCATTGTCTAGGGGCCTATTTCAGACTATACAAACTCTTCTTGAGTTTACACACCAACTTTTCTTTTCCTCTAACCTCAAGTCCCTCGGGCTGATACAAGTAAAGTTCTTCCTCCAAATCCCCATGAAGAAAGGCTGTCTTCATATCTAACTGCTCTAGATGAAAATCTAAAACAGCTACCATACTCAACATCACCCATACTAAAGTCATCTTAACCATTGGAGCAAATATCTCATCAAAGTCTATTCACCTTTTCTGCGCATGTCCCTTGACAATAAGTCTAGCCTTATAGCGCTTACTTCCATCTGCCTCATTCTTGATCCTGTATATCCATCTTGAATGCAACGCCCGTTTGCCCTTAGGCAACTGAACCAAATCCCAAGTTTGGTTAGACAATAAAGAGTCATACTCTTCATTCATGACTTGTTCCCATTTGGCTTTTGCAACACAATTTAAAGCCTCCTACCTATTCTCGGGCTCACCTACATCAATATACAAAATGTAATTCAAAGATGGAGAATACCTAGAAGGAGCACGCCTCTCTCTAATGGATCTCCTCACTGATGGAGTAGGAGGTGGAGTGTAAGACTGATCCTATGGTGTACTCTCTGAAACATATGGTGTACTCTCAGAAGAAGAAGTTGGGGAAGAGGGCTCCTGAGGACTATCACTGACTGATTCCTCTAGAGCATCCAAGTCTGTATCAATCACATCAGACTTCTTCTGTGCTTCCTACTTTTTCTTGTCCTTATACAACTTATCCTCATTAAACGCAATATCTCGAAACCTGTACATCCTCTTTCCACCATCCCATAGTTTATAACCATACTCATCTCCACCATATCCTAGGAAATAGTACTTCTGAGCTTTAGGGTCCAACTTACCCCTATTCTAATCCTTGACAAGCGCATAAGCCTCACACCCAAATACCTTGAGATATGAGTAATCAACTTGCTTTCCTGTCCATCTTTCTTCGAGAACATCAAAACTCAACACTGTAGAAGGGCTTCTATTCAACAAGAATACCGCTGCATTAAAAGCATCGCCCCAACAGTACTGTGGAAGTCCTGCATGATGAATCATAGCTCTCCCTCTCTTTAGAATAGTGCGGTTCAACCGCTCTGCAACTCCAATTTCTTAAGGAGTTCTTGGGGTAACCTTAATCCTCCTGATTCCCTCTCTTGAACACAAATCATCAAATTCTTTGCTACAATATTCACCCCATTATCATATTTAAGAGCCTTGATCCTCATATTCATTTGATTCTCAATCAAAGTCTTCCATTTCTTGAACACCTCAAACACATCAGACTTGTTCTTCATCATATAGATCTAGGACTTTTTTGTGTAATCATCAATGAAAGTCACAAAGTACCTCGAACCTCCAAGTGAAGCAACCTGGGCTGGCCCCCATACATCCGTATGAACCAACTCCAATTTCCTTTTTCTCCTCTTAGGCCCATCTCGAAGAAATCTAACTCTTTTCATCTTTCCCAATGTGCAACCCTCACAAAATTCCAAATCAAGATCTTTCAAGCCTTTAAACTTTCCCTTTGATTGCAATACCTCGAGACCCTTCTCACTCATGTGTCCAAGCCTCAAATGCCAAAGTCTTGAATCATTACGAGCTGCAATATTAACAGAGTTATATCGCACATTTTTTAGTAAACACAACGTGCCATCTCTCTTACCCTTTATCACCAACAATGCACCTTTAGTGATCTTGTAGCCACCTTCACCCAGATAGGTACAATACCCTTCATTGTCAAGGATAGTAGTCGAGATCAAGTTCCTCCTAAGCTCTGGAATATGCCTCACATTGTTCAAAGTAAGTAAACAACCATTTGACAAAGTCAAAACAATTTTACCAATACCTGCAATCTTGCATAAATGGTCATCTCCTAGCAACACTCCACCATAATCACTTGAAGCATAGCTCATGAAGAGCTCTCTGCATGGAGTAGCATGATAGAAGGCACCTGAATCTATCACTCATGAATCATCTGCTATAGCAGTAGCAGATAGTACCATTAACTCTACAAAGTTTGCTGAATTATCATCTGATGTATCCTTTGAAGCCTGATTAATCTGTTGCTGATTAGTCTGTCTCCTGGGAGCACGACAATCCTTCTTAAAATGTCCAGTCTTACCACAATTTCAACAATCTTTCTTGTTTGACTCTCTGCTTTGTGATCTCCCCCTAGGCCTTGACCTACCACGATTTCTACCTCTTTGTCCCTCATTTCTATCTTGTCCCCTCCCATCTCTACCCCTGTTTTGGGACAACGGAAGAATGGAGTTTTTCAGACCATTTACTATGCTAGTCGAACCTTGTCAGGTGCACAATTAAATTATTCAACAATAGAAAAAGAACTTTTGGCAGTAGTATTTACTTTTGATAAATTTCGTTCTTATCTAATTGGTTCAAAAGTTATTGTTTATTCTGACCACTCTGCTCTTAAGCATCTACTTGAAAAGAAAGAATCAAAACCTAGGTTAATTAGATGGATTCTATTGCTATAAGAGTTTGATTTGGAGATCAAGGATAAGAAGGGGACCAAAAATCTAGTTGCAGATCATTTGTCCAGAATTCCCAATCTGAAGGAAGAAGATCAACCGATTATGGAAGAATTTCCCAATGAAAACATTTTTGCGCTCCAATCCATCCAAATTCCCTGGTATGCTGATTTTGTCAATTATTTGGTAAGTAATGTTCTTCCTCCTGAAATGTAATATCAATAAAGAAAAAAATTCTTTTCTGACCTCAAACATTATTTTTGGGAAGAGCCTTTCTTGTTTAAAGTAGGTGTAGACCATGTTATAAGGAGATGTGTTCCTAAGGAAGAGATGGCCAGTATCCTACACCATTGTCATGCTAAAGAGGCTGGTGGTCATTTTGGTGCCACCAGAACTATAGCTAAGGTTTTACAGTCTAGATTTTATTGGCCCACACTTTTTAGAGATGCATATTCATATGTAGTTGCATGTGATCAATGTCAAAGAACTGGGAATATTTCTAGGAAACATGAGATGCCTCTAAACAATTTTGTTGTGTGTGAGTTATTTGATGTTTGGGGTATTGATTTCATGGGACCCTTTCCACCTTCTTATGGAAATATGTATATTTTGGTGGCTGTTGAGTATGTGTCTAAGTGGGTAGAAGCAGTAGCGTTGCCAATAAATGATGCTAAGGTTATGATTAAATTCTTAAAGAAAAATATTTTTAACCGCTTTGGCACTCCTAGGGCAATCATAAGTGATAGAGGGATCCATTTTTGTAACAAACAATTTAAAGCACTTTTGGGTAAGTATGGGGTTACCCATAAGATTGCTACCCCTTATCACCCTCAAACTAGTGGTCAAGTTGAGATATCAAATAGGGAAATTAAGAGAATTTTGGGAAAAACTGTGAATGCCTCACGAAAAGATTGGTCAATGAAACTTGATGATGCACTTTGGGCCAATAGAACAGCATTCAAAACACCAATTGGAATGTCTCCTTTTAGGCTAGTGTTTGGGAAGGCTTGTCATCTACCCGTAGAATTAGAGCATAAAGCATATTGGGCTTTGAAATTTTTGAACTTTGATATGCAGTCTGCAGGTGAAACTCGATTGTTGCAGCTGAATGAATTGCAAGAATTGTGAGATGAGGCCTATGAAAATGCCAAAATATACAAGGAGCGAACAAAAAGATGTCATGACAAACACATATTAAGAAGAGAGTTTGTGGTTGGCCAAAAAGTATTGCTTTATAACTCTCGTCTTAAACTGTTTCCAAGTAAATTGCGGTCTCGATGGTCTGGCCCTTTCATAGTCACTAAGGTATTCCCATATGGAGCAATAGAAGTTGCAAATGACACCCAAGGCATGTTTAAGGTGAATGGTCAGCATTTGAAGCCCTACTTTGAAGGAGTCAATATGCAGAAGACTACCATTGATCTTCTTCCTCCTTGAGTAGCAACATTAAAGATAGTTTGGCTAAAAACTATAAAGCAAGCGCTTCTTGGGAGGCAACCCAAACATTTTGTTGGTTCTTTTGCTGAAAGTTTTGTCACCACCATTTTCTCATAGCTCTCTATGGCTATCACCTATAATTAGGGGAGTTTTCTCATTCCTATTTTACCTTTATTTTTCCTTTATTCTTGCATTATTTCTTTTTGCATTGAGGACAATGCTTCATTCAAGTTTAGGGGTGGGAAAATAAAATTTTTCTTGCTAAATCTAATTGAAATTTTTTCTCATGTCATGATTAAACCCTTTGTTTTGAATTCTTAGCAATTCTTGGGAAGATATAGATTTTGTTCAAACCTGCAATTGTGATGTGAGTTAAGTGTGATTCTAATTATGTTGATCCATTTATTGAACACTAAAAGTCCTTCATTCGTGCTCTAGAGAACATTCATGTGAAGTATGCAATTATCTTAGATCTCCCTTGGATCTTAGAATTTGCTTGATTTCCTCTTGAGGCGAAATCCTAGGCTGCATCTAATTGAGAAAATGATTTAGGCCATTCTTTGGATCATTTGAGCCTTTCAAGCCAACCCTATTTATTTATCACCAGTCACCCCGCTGAGCCTTGATTCATATCTTTTTTTTTTTTTTTATTTTGACACCCACATATATATATACCTTTGAGCCTTTGACAAATTATCTTTTTGTCCCGAACCCTTGAACATATTGATTTTTAGGATATATGGGAAGGATGAGGGGAAGGATGTTATATGGGAAGGATGTTGATTGCAATGATTATGTAGCCTAATATGTTGCTTTTGTGAAAAAAAAAAAAAAGGAAATGCAACATCTGTCCAAGAATGGAATTCTCTTGTTGCTTATTATCAAATTCAAGCCACTCAAGGTTCAGAAATTGGCTTTTGCATAGTAATTAGATATCATCAACAAGATAAGATTATAATAGTTACATTTCTAGTCCTAATACTTGCTTTATTATTGCAAGCATGATTGTGACTTTTATGAGTGTCAAAAATCCAAGTGAAATCAAGTATTTTTGGGAAGAAAAAAATAAGAGAAATGGTGATAGAAAGATCATTTCCGCAAAAAAAGAAAAAAAGAAAAAAAGAAAGAAAGTGACAAAAGCTCAAATTAGATCCGAGAAAGCAATGTGTTCATGGGTGAATTAAGCTTAAATGACTTTCATCTTACCCCTAGCCCAGCCTTACATTACAAGCTTATAAAGTCCTATTGATTCTTGGTTAGATGATTGGCCTACATTAGTGGAGAGAGGAATGAAAAGCAAACCTATGAGGTTTGGTTAAAGATTTTGAGAGATTGCATATTAATGTGGATCTATTTAAAGTGCATATAATTGAAAAGATAAGGACTCACACACACACACATGGTCAACATAGTTAAGAGTCTATCTTATCTTATGAAACAATTGTGGTGTTTGGATGAAAGCTATATTTTTCTTTGAATTGTTAAGTTGAGCAATTATGGGAAAATATCATGAAGGGGTTTTGTCTAAAACATATATTGTTTATTGCTTTTGCTAGAGGACTAGCAAAATGTTAAGTTTGGGGGTTTTGATAACTCTATTTTTATAGAGTTATTTTAACTATTTTTAGGCAATAAATAATACAATGCTTATGAGAAATATTTGAATTCCTCTTTATTTACTTGAATTTGTCCTGTTTTTGTAGCATAAGGAGGAATGAAGAAAAAGAATAAGCATGGAGAACCTAATGTTTATTATATGACAAAATATGGTCAAAATATCAAGATCAAGAAAATCAAGATGGGCTTGGACTTTAGATTTTCCATTGTTATTAGGTTTTCTAAATAATTAGTAAACCTAGTCATATTAGGAGTTCAAAGCCTAATTATTATAAGAGTTCAAGACCCAATTGTCTTTGGTCTCCAAAACCCATTTCTACTAGAATAAGAGATAGGTCTAAACCTAAACCCTATTGAAGAAAAGAGAAGAGGCAAAAAAAGGGGAGGAGGAAATTGAGCACAACTCAAGAGAGAGTCCAAGAATTCAAGGTTTTCTTGAAGAGAAGACAAAAAGGGTGACAAACTTCTTGTTCTTGGATTCAAGATGCCTTCCTTGTTTCTTATTATTGTTCTTCCTCATTATTTCATTATGTTCTAAACTTCTTTTGTTAGAGTGAAGATGTAGCCTAACTATGATGATGTGAATTTTATAAGTTTTTATGTTTTGCAAGATATTTTATTTATGTGAGTTATATATTATTATGCTTAATGCTTTTAAGTGATTGGCCACCACTTGAATGATTTGATGTGCATGTTTGAGACTGAGAGGTAAATAATATGCAATTGCTTCTTATAATATATAACCATGAATTAAATGTGGATAAACATATACCATGTTATTTGTGTGGCTTTTGGTGATAAGATAATTAAAAGATTTATTGTAAACCAGGAATATTCACATATCCTAATGCATTTGGTTTGTTTCAATTCACATATAGAGATATAGTGAATTAATGAACTAAATAGGTTTACTATACCTAGACATAGGATAGTAAATAAATTAGGAAGTTCTGCCATCACATAGGTAATATCATTCTTGCAAGTATAAACTATAAAAATTCGTATATAATAGTTATGGTAAAATCGGAAGCTCTAACACGTTTCTCTTCTTGATTTTTCCTACTTGAATTCAATTTTAATTAGTCTTGAGTTTTTGTTTTAGAAATTTTAAATTTTAATTCATCATCAGCAATACTTTGATTTGCTAGATAAATTTTAGGATTAATTCATCATTAGTACTTAATTAGTTTAGTATTCACCAACCTTTGTGGGACAATCTTTTCTTATCATTATATTACTTGTTTGACATGTTCACTTGCATTTAAATTTTACCGAACAATGACCATGTAGAATTGAATGAGGAACACACTAAAATGAAAGGTATGGGTAATTACAATCAGGTTAAGAAATTGACTCCAAACAACATAAAAGAAAGGAGAAGGAAAAGGTTATGTTTTATATGTGACAAGTTGTCTACACCAACTCACAAGAGTAAAAGGAAACAATATGTTATGGTGGGTGAAGAAGAAGAAAAAGATCTCATTGACATTTCCCACAGGTGAAAACATGATATTTTAACATGGATCTTGAGGACAAGGTCTGTTCATAAAAGGAAGGGAATTGTTATGAGTTGTTTTAAGTTATATGTTAATAAAATGACTTAAGATGGAGTTATAATGATTTGAACCTTGAGGACAAGGTTCTTTTTTAAGGAAGGAGGAGTTGTTGTGGGTAGTTTTGCTATTTATAAAGTCCATATAGTTTTAGGGGTATCTTGGTGGGCCTCGTATACAATACTTTGTATTTCGGGATTTTAGAATGCATGGGCTAGGTCAGGCTCCATATCACTAACCTAACTAAAGGAAACAAAAGGGGAATTAAGAAAATAGGAGGGCATGTGAAAGGCAACAACATTGTGGATCAAAAGGGAAGCTTTTGGTTTGACTCTTGGTCTTGGTGTACTGTGAATGCCAATCTCTTATTCATGTTGTTACCATAAGGAAGAGAAGGCATCATCAAGCATAGTAAGGTTCCACTCCATTGTTGGTTGGTTCTGATAACTCTACTTTTCCCATTGATGTTGTCTCTTTAGATTTTACTTGTAATAAAGGACTTTACTTTTGTAACTCTCCAATAGTGCAAAGTGATTTGAAGCAACTGGAGCTGCAACTTTTTTTACACACTGTAAATCAATTTGGTTTAGTCCATATTCTAGGAATGCCTTTTGTTATCTTTAATTGATTTGGATGATGTTTTGTATATACAAAGTTTTTATTTAAGTTGTTCAAAGTATATGTAAAGACTTGAGCAACTTGAACTTTGTTTAAACTCATTATGTTTCTTAGGCTTTGTAATTCTTTTATTGTAAATGAATATAATCAATAGGTTCAATATGACTCTTGTCTCATGTTCTCTATAACTCTCTAACGATAAACTGAACTTTAATTATCCTCAATCACAATGATAAATTTGCTTGGTACTTCCATCAATAGCTTCTTTAGGTCAATGTTATCTTCACCACAGTCAGTTTGAAATCATAAAGGTCAAAGCCTAAAAGATTGGCCATGGTAGCAATCATGGAGAACTTGTTGGTTCCTAAAAGGCCATAAAGGAGATAACCTCTATTCCAAGCTCTCCTAATAGTTCCATAAAACTTTTCCACCTTATTGAATGTGAGGAAACCATCCATAATTTATTTCTTCTTCTTCTTTAGATCCATTATGAGAGTCTAGAATGATTTAAGGTGTTAAAATTACATGCCTCCATTCATACCTGCTATTGGTGTGAAGCTTTCTTTTATGGTTTCTAACCGAATTGTCTCACTCTCTTTTAGGACATGATCTAGGTATGATCTGAAAATGAGATCACCATGTTGTTGATGAAAAATGAGCTTGTTATATCTCTTCTCTTTTGAGTTCCAAGGTATCAATGATTTGGAAGTAATTTTCCTAGAAGCCCTTGTTATGCATTCGTAAGTTAGAGCCAAGTAAAGGAGATCATGGGTTGGAAAAAATGAAGAAGCACGCAGAGTCTACTAACTTAAGTCATGTAGAGATGCAAACTGTATTGTTATGCAACCATAAGTCAGAGCCAAGTAAAGGAGATTGTGGGTTGGAAAAAATGAAAAAGCACATGGAGTCCGTTAACTTGAGTCATGTAGAAGTGCAAACCAACATAACCAATATGGAGCCCAATAACCGGTTACACATTGCCTCTTCTAAGACCATGGGACAGTGTGACACAGTAGCAACCAATGAAGTTATCCACGTTGAAGCTAGTGTAGAAAATCAAATGATGAAGGAAGAAATCTAGAGTGATCACACGAGTGCAGTTGCCTCATTGTTTGCCTTGTGAAGCTATAAAAGAACCAATATCTCTAAAAGTACAATGGCAGGACTGCACTATGCAAGTTTTGTCTTCCCCAAAAGGGATTACAAGCATCTATAATCTTGGCTAGGTTCTTAGCAGTAGTAATGTGTAGGAATAACAGTAATAAGATGACTTGTAGGCATGATTTTTTCAAAAGTGCTCCACGAAAAGGAGCATGCCTATAATGCCTCTAAAGGTGGGGTAGTAGTTGTTGCTTATATAAAAGGAATACGGTGAAAAGGAAGAAGCCAAGTGTAATCTTGTAACTCTCTTGTTAATGAAATAGCCATCCCTTTTCTAATCCTTATCTCATTTCCATCACATCAAGATTGGGAAGAAGCACCGCTTCAACCCACTCCTCATCAATGATCAACCATTAAACAGGCTAATGACATGATAACTTTCTAGTGTTCATAACAAAGTAGCATCAAAGCCGACATCAGACATGGTTGATTCGTAATACGAGAAGTTATCCATGGACATTGATTGGCATTTTTGCAAAATGGTGGATGTCATGTAAACCATGATGGTGGAAGTTCATGCTAAGATTGATGATGGAAAAAAGGATAAGGAAAATGAGGCCAACTCCTCACATTCCAGTGATGGTGGCTAACTTTCATCTCATATTGGTAGAGTAGGAAACTCAAGTGCATGGCCAAAAGTTGTCAAGCCTAACTTTTTAAGATTTGATGGCTAGGAAGATCCCATGGGGTGGGTATGCAAAGTTAATGAGTTCTTTGACTACAACGATACCCTAAAAGGAATAGAAAATGCTTTTTGCTTCCTTGCATTTGGATGGGGAGGCATAAATGTGGTTTCAACTCCTGAAATTGTAAGTCACTTTAGTGATTTCTTTGGCGAGCTCACAAAGCTTCAACAAATGGGTTCAGTGGATGCTTACTAGTTTGACTTTACACAGCCTTTGTTCCAAGTTGGGACTCTGATAACTCTATTTTATATAGAGTTATTTTGATTATTTTAGGTAAGGTTTATTATAGTTTTTATTAAATTATATTTGTATTTTATTATATTTATGTATATTTTGTTATTTTATGCAGCAAACTCAAAATAGAAGAAAAAGAAGAAAAAGAAGCAATAAATCATGCATGTTTACCATTTATTTATCAAGCACGTAAGCAAGGAGAGAGACCCACATGAAGAAAGAAGGAAAAGATAAGGAAACACGTGGGACCGTGAAAAGGAAAAAAAGAGAATTATCAAAAGAGAAAAAGAGAGGCTTTTATCGAGGAAAAGGAGAGACCGAATAGAAGACAGACCGGAAAGAGAGAGAAACAGAGGAGAGTGGTGACCGGTGCGGGAACTCGCCGGGACTTGGCCGCACGCGACAGCGCGGGTCCAGTAGAGATCGCGGCGGTCGTGCGACAGCCGACCGTCGTTGTCTTTTCCGGCGAGAACCCATCACCGGCGTTTGAAGTGTAGTTTCCGGCCATTTGAGAGTGATTTCGGGCGATCTGAGAGCAGATCTGGGCTCCTAGAGTGATTTCCGACAGTTCTGTGGCAGTTTCATGTGATTTCGTGGCGGTTTCCGGCGAAGAACGGCGAACGCCGTCGGAACCTTTTCCGTCAGATCTACACGTTTCTAGAGCAGATTTGAAGGATTTCTCGGCAGATCGGCACTCCAGACGTCCTGATCTACCTTTCTCGACGTTTCTGTGAAGACCGGCGGCAGACGACGGCGGCGCGTGGCGGCGGACGGCGGCACGTGTCACCGGCGCGTGACGGCACGTGCGGAAGCGCGTGACGGCACGTGCGGAAGCGCGTGACGGCACGTGCGGAAGCGCGTGACGGCGCGTGTGTTGCTCGTTTTCTTCCGTTTTTCAGACAGAACCTCTTCGATCCCCTGATGTGCAGATTTGTGCAATCCTTTTGTGATTTGAAGACATTTTTGGTGACAGCTTAATGTTTTTAATTTACAGAATGTGTTGTTTAATTTTCTGCACTGTTCTTGTTTATGTAAATATGATGTTTTAGTTTATTGTGTTAGAGCTACGATAGAACTTAATTATAACGTATGAATGTGATTATTTAGGCTTTGTGAGATATTTTATGAATGTGAAGTTGCATATTACAGAACTTAATGCTTTTAGGTGATTAGCTACCACTTAATTGATATGATTTGCATGTTTGAGACCGACAGGAGATAGCATGCAGTTGCTTCATGTAATTTGCAACCATAGATTAATATGGATAGACATATACCATATGATTTGTGTGGGTTTAGGTACAAACTGGAATATTCACAAATCTTAATGCACTTAGTTCATTTAATTCATATGCAGACTCACAGTGAGTTAATGAGCTAAGTAGGTTCGCTATACCTAGACATAGGATAGTGAATAAGTTAGGAAATTTCGCCATCACATTAGTAGAATTAATCTTGCTAGCATGGATGATCTACATTTGTACCTAGTAATTAGGTGAAATCGGACGCTCTAGCATCTTCATTAATCAAGTTTAGGTTAATTTTAGTTCTTTAATCAATGTTTTACCATTTCGATTTGCTAGATAAACTTTAGAAACTATTCACCGTTAGTAATTAGTTAGTTCGGTAAACACCAGTCTTCATGGGACGATACTCATACTTATCATTATATTACTTGTTCGACATGTACACTTGCATGTAGAATTTCACCGAACAAGTTTTTGGCGCCGTTGCCGGGGATTGGTTGCTTTACTACTAATTAATATTAATACCGAATAGCTTCTTAGTTTAATCTAGCTTTTGTTGCTTTTATTTTATTTCTACTTTTAATATTGTATTTTGTTGCAGAGAAAAGACAAAGATGGAGAGAAATGATGGTTCACGTAAACTCTTGAAAGATTATGCACCATCATTTTGGAATGCCACAACAAGCTTTCAAAGGCCTACAATTCAGGCAAACAACTTTGAGGTCAAGCCTGTGCACATCAAGATGCTTCAAAGATCTGTGCAATATAGTGGGCTACCAAATGAGAATCCAAATGCTCACATTGAAGCATTCCTTGAATTCTGTGACATGATTGGAAATCATGGAGTCACAGAAGATGTTATCAGGTTAAAACTATTTCCATTTTCTCTTAAAGATACAGCTAAAGATTGGTTCTCTTCACTTCCTGCAGGATTGATTACTACATGGGATGATTTGGCTCAGAAATTTCTTGGTAAGTTCTTTCCTTTTGCAAGATCTGCTAAATTGCGTAACGATATTTTCACTTTTGAGCAGATGAATAATGAATTATTGTATGAAGCTTGGGAAAGATTCAAGGAACTTCTGAGGAGATGTCCAAATCATGGACTACCCTTATGGCTACAGGTACAAACTTTCTATGATGGGTGTAGTATGAATCTTCGTAGTGTAATTGATACAGCTGCAGGAGGGGACTTACATAGCAGAACACCTGAAGAGGCATTTAACTTCCTAGAGGAAATGGCATTTGATAACTATCAATGGTCTACTGAGAGACTACCTATGCGTCAAGCAAGTGGAGTTCATGAAGTAGATATCTTCACCACAATGTGCGCACAATTGGAAGTGCTTGATAAGAAGATAGACAACCTAAGTATTCCAGTTGTGAGACATCAAAATAGAGCATGTGAAGTTTGTGGTGGAGCACATGAGAGCACAAAATGTCAATTAGGTAATTCTTATGCTCATTATAACGATTATGCTAATTTTGTTGGGATTCCTAGCAGGTCAAACAATGATCCTTACTCCAATGTGTACAATCCGGGATGGCACAACCATCAAAATCTTTCACGGAGTAATCCAAATGAAATGAGACTGCATCCAACATTTGAGCAAACAGAAGAGGTGAAACCTAATTTTGAGGACATGATCAGTGAGCTGGCCATCACCACACAGAACTTTACAGAGAGGACTGAAGCAAGATTTCAGAATCAAGAAGAGAGCTTTCAGAGACAAGATGCTTCAATCCGAAGATTAGAAGTGCAGATGAGTCAGCTTATCAGTATGATCTCAGAGATTCAGAAGGGTTCTTTGCCTAGCGATGTGGAGAAAAGCCCTATAGATACCGCAGAGGCAATAACCCTAACATGTGGCAACCAAATGGGAGACAATGATGTTGACAATGAGATTTTCGAAGAAATGGATAAGGATGTCAGCATGCAATTTGAGGAGGCACCTGGGAGCAAGCTTGTTCTAGAAAATCCTATGTCCTTTATGCCTCCAGCTCCATCTCTACCGAGATTCCAGCAACGCGTAAAAGATAAGCAGTTTTTGGAATTCCTTGATATATCTTTAAAACTGCACATTAACATTTCTTTTGCAGGTGCTCCAGTTCAAATATCTAATTGTGTAGAATTGTTGAACAAGAGACTGGAGAACAAAAGGAAGCTGGAAGTATATGAGACAGTTGTACTTATTGAAGAATGCTCAACAATCAAACGACACAAGCTGTCTCCTAAACTGTTGGAGTTCCATCCTCCTTGAGTAGCAATGTGGAGGATAGTTTGGCTGAAAACTATAAAGCAAGCGCTTCTTGGGAGGCAACCCAAGTATTTTGTTAGCAGTTTGGTTAGAAGGCTGTCACCATATGCTCATCACAGCTCCATTTTGACAACTTGCAATCAGGGGAGTTTTCCTTGTTCCTTCTTTACTATAGCTTCATTTTCTTTTAACATCGAGAAGTATGCTTCATTTAAGTTTGGGGGTGCTGCTGATATTGTTGGAAGTGTGTTGTTTTGTTGGGTTGTGTTAGAGTTTGTGTGTTGTGGAAGTTGCTATTGTATTGGGAGTGTTTTGGAAGTGTTTTTTTTGTTATGTTTGTTGTGCTGGAAATGTTTTGTTGGAAGTGTTCTGTTAAAATTTTCTGTTTTGTGTTAAATGTTTTGTTAGAAAGTCTATTTTTGTGTAAAAAAATTTTCTTGTGTTAGACTATGATTTCTATGATTGGATTCTTTATTGTGAATTCTTGGTGATTCTTAGAGAGATATAGATTTTGTTCAAACTTGCAATTGTGGTATGATGTAAGTGTGATTCTGATTATGTTGATTCACACATTGAGCACTAAAAGTCTGCATTTTCTTGAAATTGTATATATCTCTAGAGAACATTCATGTGAAGTGTGTGATTTTTTGGATCTCACCCAGATCTTAGAATTTGCTTGATTTCCTCTTGAGGCGAAATCCTAAGTTGCATCCAACTAAGAAAATGATTTAGGCCATCTTTGGATCGATTGAGCCCTTCAAGCTAACCTTGTTTACTTATCCCCAGTTACCCCGCTGAGCCTTGTTCTTATCCTGATTTTGTTAAATGACACCTGCACATATATTTCTTAGCCTTTTGATCAATTTGTCCTATTGTCCTATTCCCATGAACATATTGACTTCTGGTGTGTAGAAGTTTATTTGAGCATGAGAGAAGTTGAGGGGAAGGATGTAGTATGGGAAGAAGTTGATTGCAATGATTGTGTGTAGTACAATTTGTAAATGCAAATGCAAATGAAAAAAAAAAAGAAGCATTTGCTTTAGGACGAAATAATCTCATTATCTTTTGTTAGATTCAAGCCACATAGTTCTCTAAAGGAGATCTTTGAGCATTATTATTGAATATTCTTGATAAGAGAGGATTGAGGTGGTTATATGTGTAAATGCTTTTGTTTTTGCTTTGTCATTACACACATGATTATGGCTTTTGGATATTGTCAAAGTATGATTGGAAAAAGATGAATGAGACTAAGTGGTGGTGAAAAGATCATTTTCATGAAGTGAAAAGGTAGCGAGGGGCTAGAGTTTTGATGAGATCCTAGAAAGTAATGTGTTCATGGGTTATTTGAACTTAAATGACTTCCATCTTACCCTTAACCCAGCCTTACATTACAAGCTTATGAAAGTCCTATTGATTTTTGGTTAGATGATTGACTTACATTAGTGGAGAGAGGAATGAAGAGCAAACCTATGAGATTTGGTTAAAGATTTTGAGATGTTGCATATTAATGTGGATCTATTTGGAGTACATGTAATTGAGACAAAATGCAGACTCACACACACACACACACGTGGTTGACATAATTAAGAGTCTATCTTATCTTATAAACCAATTGCATTGTTTGGATGAAAGTTATGTTTTTTTTGAATTGTTAAGGTGAGCAATTATGGGAGAATATCATGGAATGATTGGTTGTATGTGTTGTTTTGTTCTTTTGCTCGAGGACGAGCAAAATTTTAAGTTTGGGGGTGTGGCATTGTTGTTTAGGAAAATACTATGGAGTGATTAGTGGTGTTAGAATATGTTTTTTTAGTGCTTTTTGTGTGTAATTTCTTGTGCTTTTTGTGAGTAAATTTTTTTTATGTTGTCATAATATGTTATTTAGGGGTTGCTTAATGTTTTTGTGTAAAATTGTTTTTGTTTTGTGTTGTCATAATGTATTTCTCCAAAACAACAAGTTAGTTATTTTATCAATAGGCTTAAGGATCACCGTTATGTTGAAGTCCATGATTATAAGCCATAATTTTTTTCCTTCACCATAGGGCTTACTCAGTTGTATGAGTTGCGATCTTTTTCATGATGGCCCATCTCTAGTTCCTACTGAAGAAACAACTATGGGGTTACAGAGCACAAACCTAAGGTGATTCTAGTGAAGAAATCAACACCCATTGAGCTAGCTAAAAGGTGAGCCAAAGGCCTCTATTTCAATTATGATGACAAATTCCTTCCAAGTCATCATTGTCATAAGCTCTTTTTACTAGAAGGACTTTGGCCAAAAAACACA
Source organism: Casuarina cunninghamiana (assembly GCA_028551485.1). Classification (NCBI taxonomy): domain Eukaryota; kingdom Viridiplantae; phylum Streptophyta; class Magnoliopsida; order Fagales; family Casuarinaceae; genus Casuarina; species Casuarina cunninghamiana. Next base: position 16,361,428 of record CM052364.1, read on the forward strand.
AATGAAATAGATCCCAAAAAGGAAGGGGTACTTAAGAGCATGTAGTAGCAAGATGGGAACATTTACACTAATAGGGACTTGATTCCACAAATCTCCCTCAATGCCCTTAACGAAGACACCACCCCACCCACCATGCAAGTTCGTAGTAGGTTACTTAATCATAATACACATATGTATTTTGATTGACAATGGCAGCTCACATAATTTCTTCAGTAGAATGCATTACAAAAGGTTAAGGGTAAGCTCACATAATTTCTCGCTAAATGAATTAGAATGCATCCTAATGTTAAGGTACATTTACATGGCCAATGGAGACATGTTGGTCAATGAAGGGAGATGTGAAGGTGTTAAGGTACATTTACAAAAGGTTCCAATGACCTTTGATTTTTATATGTTACATTTCCAAGGAATAAACACAGTGTTGGGGATGCAATGGCTCTGAACATTGGGGCCGATTGTTTAGTGAAATTCTAAATGCAAGTGAACATGTCAAACAAGTAATATAATGATGAGTAAGATATCATCCCACAGAGATTAATGATTACTAAACTAACTAATTACTAAATTTGAACAACTTCTATAATTTATCTAGCAAACCAAATTGATAGAGAAGAAACTAACTAAATTTAAGAAAACTAAATACACAAAATATGTTAAAACATATGATTTCACCATAACTACTAGGTATTAATATTGATTGTGTATGCTTGCAAGAGGGATAATATCTATGTGATGGCAGAATCTCTTAATTTATTCACCATCCTATGTCTAGGTACAATAAACCTATTTAGTTCATTAATTCATTATATCTCTATATATGAATTGAAACAAACTAAATGTATTAGGATCTATGAACATTCCTAATTTACCTTAAAAGCCACACAAACAATATGGTATATGTCTATCCATATTTAATTTATGGTTACACATTACAAGAAGCAATTACATATCATCCCCTGTTGGTCTCAAATATGCAAATCAAATCATTCAAATGATAGCTAATCATTTAAAAGCATTAAACACAGTAACATATAATTTCACATAAATAAAATATCTTACAAAACATAATAATTAAGATTCATACCATCATAATTAGGTTACATCATAGCTCTAACAAAAGTAAACTAAAGCATAAAAAAATAATGAGGAAGAACAATAATAGGCAATAAAAAAGGCATCTTGAATCCAAGAACAAGAAATCTGTCACCCTTTTTGTCTTCTCTTTAAGAAAACCTTGAATTCTTGCCCTCTCTCTTGAGTTATGCTTAATTTCCTCATCCATTTTCTTTCACTTCTTCTGTTCTCTTAAATAGAGTTTTGGGTTTAGACCTTATCCCAGTAGAACTCAGTTTTTAATACCTAAAACAATTGGGTTTTGAACTCCTAAATTAATTGGGATTTGAATTCCTAACATGACTGGGTTTTCTATTTATTTAGAAAATCCAACAACAATAGAAAATCTAATAACAATCATCCAAAGCCCAAGTCCATCTTAACTCTCTTGATCTTGATATTATGATTTTGCCATATAATATGCATCAAGTTCTCCATGTTCATCCTTTTTCTCCATGCCTCATTGTATTACATAAACAAGACAAATTTAGGTCAATAAAAAGGAGTTCAAATGTTTTCTCACAATTATTAAAGTTATTTATTACCTAAAATAGGTCAAATAACTCTATAAAAATAGAGTTATCACCGATCGTGCAGGATTTCGACTACCTACATAGGTCCTCTATGATCGAGGGAAAAATGGTGGAGTTATAAGGTGAGAAAAGGAGTGACAACAAATTTGTAGGAGTTAATCATTTTGCCAAAGATCTCAACAAGGGCAAAGGTGGAATCCATCTTCACATTTAGACTATAACATCTATAGATGGGGACTTTGGTGAACTTAGTGAAAGGGGGTCAATTCAACCAAATAGTGTTGTGGATGTAGTTTTACTGCAATATGAAGATTTTTTGCTACTCCTCAGGGGTTACCACCAACCTGCGAGTTTGATCATTCTATTCCTCTCAAACCAAGCATTACACCAATTGATGTCCACCCTTATCATTATCTTCACTATCAAAAGGAAGCTAATGAGCAGTTGGTGATCGAGCAGCTAAATGATGAGGTTATACATTCAAGCAAAAGTCCATTTTCTTTTCCCATCCTCTTGGTTAAGAAAAAAGATGATATTTTGTGGTTATGTGTGGACTACTGCGTTCTAAATCAAGTGTTCACTTGCATTTGTACCTGTAACCATATGGGTAGTCCATAATGCGGACATCTCCTTAGAAGTTCCTTGAATCTTTCCCAAGCTTCATATAATGTTTCATTATTCATCTGCTCAAAAGTGAAAATATCGTTACGCAATTTAGCAGATCTTGTGAAAGAAAAGAACTTACCAAGAAATTTTTGAGCCAAATCATCCCACGTAGTAATTAATCCTACAGGAAGTGAAGAGAACCAATCTTTAGCTATATCTCTAAGAGAAAATGGAAATAGCCTTAACCTGATAACATCCTCTGTAACTCCATGATCTCCAATTATGTCACAGAATTCAAGGAATGCTTCAATGTGAGTTTTTAGATCCTCATTTGGTAGCCCATTATATTGCACAGAGTTTTGAAGCATCTTGATGATCACAGGCTTGATCTCAAAATTGTTTGCTTGAATTGCAGGCCTTTGGAAGCTTGATGTGGCACTCCAAAATGTTGGTGTAATATAGTCTTTTAAAAATCTATGTCTAACATCATATCTCTCCATCTTTGTTGTTTAATCTTTCTACAATAGCAAGTTAACAAAGACTTTTTTTTTTAAGAAGAAAAATAAAGCAAAATAAAAATAAAAATAAAATGATTTTTTTTTTGTTTAAGGAATTAAAAGAAACGATTCTTTTTTTCAAGAATTAAAAGAAATGATTTTTTTTAAAGAATAAAAAATGATTTTTTTCTTAAAAGAAAATAAAAGCTAGATTAAACCTAGAAATTATTCGATATTAATATTAATCAGCAGTAAAACAACCAATCCTCGGTAACGGCGCCAAAAACTTGTTCGGTGAAATTTAAATGCAAGTGAACAGGTCGAACAAGTAATATAATGATAAGAAATATATCGTCCCACAAAGTTTGGTGATTACTAGACTAACTAATTACTAATAATGAATAACTCCTAGAATTTATCTAACAAATCCAATAATAGATGATAGATTAACAAACTAAATTTGAGAAACTAAATACAAGAAATATGTTAGAGCATTCGACTTCACCATAACTACTATTTATTAATATTGATTATTTATGCTTGCAAGAGGGATAATATCTATGTAATGGTGGAACTTCCTAATTTATTTACTATCTTATGTCTAGGAATAGCAAACCTACTTAGTTCATTAATTCACTATATCTCTATATGTGAATTGAAACACATATTTAATTTATGGTTACACATTACAAGAAGCAACTGCATATTATCTCCTGTTGGTCTCAAACATGCAAATCAAATCATTCAAGTGGTAGCTAATCACTACCATAATAATTAGGTTACATCGTAGCTCTAACAAAAGTAAACTAAAGCATAAAGAAATAATGAGGAAGAACAATAATAAGAAATAAAGAAGGCATCTTGAATCCAAGAACAAGAAGTTTGTCACCCTTTTTGTCTTCTATTCAAGAAAACCTTGAATTCTTGGCCTCTCTCTTGAGCTGTGCTCAATTTCCTCCTCCTCCTCACTTTTGCTTCTTCTCTTCTCTTAAATAAGGTTTAGGTTTAGACCTATCTCCTATCCTAGTAGAACTGGGTTTTAGAGACCTAAAACAATTGGATTTTGAACTCCTAATTAATTGGGATTTGAATTCCTTACATGATTGGGTTTTCTATTTATTTAGGAAACCCAACAACAACAGAAAATCTAAGAATAATCATCCAAAGCCCAAGCCCATTTTGACTCTCTTGATCTTGATATTACGATTTTGCCACACAATAAGCATTAGGTTCTCCATGTTCATCCCTTTTCTCTTTCCCTCCTTGTGCTAAATAAACAAGATAAATTTAGGTAAATAAGAGGAGTTCAAATGTTTTTTCACAATTATTAAAGTTATTTATTGCCTAAAATAGGTAAAATAACTCTATACAAATAGAGTTATCATCAAGTCATGAAGAAAGATAAATTTCCCTTTCCTATCGTGGATGAGTAGCTAGACGAACTTAATGGTGCCAAGGTTTTCTCCAAGATGGACTTATGGTCTAGTTATTATCATATTTGTATGAAGGCCTAAGATATTCTGAAAACTACTTTTCATACCCACCACAAGCATTTTGATTATTTGATTATGCCTTTCGACTTATCAAATGTTCATTCCTCTTTTCAAGGACTTATGAACTTTTTTTTTTTAGCAAGCAACTTTGCAAGTTCATCTTGATTTTTTTTATGACATTTTAATCTTTAGCAAGACATGGGAGGAACATGTGGTTCATTTAGAGATGGTGTTGTGCATCCTACAGGAGCATAAATTGTTCACTAAGCTTTCAAAGTGTGAGTTTAGCCTCACATCAATTCGTTTCTTGGGACATGTCATAGGGCCAACTAGTCTTTCGATGGATCTAGAAAAAATCCAGGTAATGGTTAAATGGCCTTAGCCATGAACTATAAAAGTTGTAAAGGGATTTCTCGAGCTTACAGGATATTATAGCCATTTCATCCACAACTATGGCAGCATTGCTAGCCTTTTAACTGACATGCTAAAAAATGGGCATTTCTCTTGGAGTGAGAAAGTGGCAGAAGCCTTTTCCTAACTTAAATAGGCTATGACTCGGGCCCTCGTTCTTAGCCTTCCAGATTTTAGCAAGCATTTATAGTCAAATGTGACACCTCTAGTGCAAGAACCAATGTAGTTCTCATGCAAGAAAAAAGAGCTTTCGCTTTTTTTAGCAAGGTGTTACACAGACATCATCTCCTCCTTGTCACTTATGAACAAGAGCTTTTGGGTTTGGTATTAATGGTACAATGATGACGTTAATATCTACTTGATTGTCCTTTTATGGTTCGGACTGATCAACATAGCTTGAAATATCTCTAGGACCAGAGAATTTCCCTGCCACCCTAGCAATGTTATCTAGTAAAGCTCTTAGGATTTGATTTTTGCATTATCATCTTAGGTCCAAGAATCGAGTGGCTAATAGTCTTTTAAGGCTCCAAGAGCCTCCTGCTTGCAGGCCATATGAATTGGATGCTACCCATAGTTTTCTAGCCATTTCTAGACTCATTCCTTTGTGGCTAGAAACTATAAAAAAGGAAATGCATCAAAACATGTTCTTACAAGAGCTAGTTGGCCGTATATAGGCAAACAAAACAGTGGGACCTTGGACTTTGCAAGATGGCATCATCTATGTCAAAGTTTGGATTTTTCTTTCCATGGATTTTGCGCTTATTCCTATGATTATCGATGAATTTCATGCTAATGGCCATAAAGGGGTGCTCAAGACTCATCATCGCATACGATTTGTTTTCTACTAGCCTAGAATACGAGCTTCTATCTTACATGTATACAAAGCAAAGCTATCTCATTTGTCAAAAAAAAAAAAAATGGGAAAACATATGGCCGATGAGGTTGCTAGTTCATTTGCCCATCCCTGAATAGATATGGGAAGACATTTCCCTTGACTTTATGGATGGTTTACCTCTATCCAAAGGCAAAACTTTGGTGCTTGTTACAGTAAACCGCCTATCTAAATATGCACACTTCGTCGCCATTGCTCATCCATACACAACTAGCTTAGTCACTTAACTCTTTTTAGAGCATGTTTTCAAGCTTCATGGCATGCCCAAGTCAATAGTTCCGATCATGACTTAACTTTTACTAGTTCATTTTGGCGTGAACTTTTCTGTCTTCAAGGTACGTCTTTTTGCTTCTCCTCTTCTTATCATCCATAATCATATGGACAAATGAAAGTCACAAATCACACATTGGAAATGTACCTCCGGTGTTTTTCTGGAGGTCGCCCCCGTGAATGGACTCGCTGGCTTCCTTGGGTGGAATATTCTTATAATTCTAGTGTTCACAGTGCTACCAACAAGACTCCTTATGAGGTTGTCTATTGTCATCCACCTCCTAGCCTACTTTCCTATGTTCCTGAGGCATCTTCTATACCTACAATCAACCAAAAACTAATTGATCGAGAAGCAATTTTGTGCAAGCTCAAGACTCACTTGGAAAATGCTTTGCAGTTCATGAAAAATTTTTATGATTGTTTGTTTGGAGAAATTATACAGGTAAGTGTACATGTCAAACAAATAATATAATGATAAGTAAATATATTGTCCTACAAAGATTGGTGATTACTAAGCTAACTAATTACTAATAGTGAATAGACCCTAGAGTTTATCTAGCAAATTAAAAAGGTAAAACATGGATTAACTAACTAAATTTAACCTAAACTTCATTAACAAAATATGTTAAAGCATTCAATTTCACTTAATTACTAGATACAAATGTCAATCATTCATGCTAGAAAGATTAATTTTACTCATGTGGTAGCAAAATTTCCTAATTTATTTTTTATTCTATGTCTAGGTATAGAGAACCTACCTAGTTCATTAACTCATTGTATTTCTATCTATGAATTAAATGAACTAAGTGCATTAAGATATGTGAATATTCCAATTTACACCTAAAGCCACATAAATCATATGGTATATATCTATCCATATTAATTTATGGTTGCATATTACAAGAAGCAACTATCTGTTATCTTCTGTCGATCTCTAACATGTAAATCATATCATTTAAATGATAGTTAACCACCTAAAAGTATTAAATATAATAATATGCAACAACACGCAAACAAAATATCTCACAAAACATAATCATATCATTTATATATCATAATCAAGTTCAATCGTAGCTCTAACACAATAAACTAAAACATCATATTTACATGAATAGAAATAATTCAAGAAATTGAACAAAACATTATTCAAATTAAAAACATCAAAGTTGTCACCAAAATATCTTCAATTTAGAGAAAGTTTGGACAAATCTGCACATTAGGGGAAGTAGAAGAAGCTATCTTTAAAAAGGGGACGAAAATGGGCCAAAACGTGCTTTCATGCGCCACTGTGCACTGCCACGCATCGCCACCGTTCTTCACGAAAATTGCTGGAAAACATAGATCACAGTCTTTAGAATGCTGATCTGTAAAGAAATCACTTGAATTTGCCGCAGAAACACACAGATCTAATGGAGAAAGCCTAGACGGCATTCACCATTCTTGGCTAGAAACCACCGCAAAACTAGCATAGAAATGCTGGAAAATGCACGGAACACTCAAATCTACTATTTCCCCACTGGAATCACCCCAAAACTCGTCAAAAAATGGAATGGGTCATCGGAAAACATTCTCCTTTTCCAGAAAACAACGTAAGAACAATCAGCTTTTGCCCAATAGTTGTGCGTTCTCGGAGTCCCGCATTGTCGCACGTGGGCTTCGATTTTTCGATGAGGGAGAAGCCGCACGCCCCTTCTATGTTGTTCGGTCTGGTCCTCCCTCTTGATAATTGTGTCTCTTTGTTTTTCTTGATTACACGATCATCCGACAATCGAAGCCTCTACGGGACTTTTCTCTTTTTTTTTTTCATTTTGTATTTTCCTTCTTTCTTTTCCACGTGTTGCACTTACTCTTTTTGCTTCTTCTTTCTTTTCTCTCAATCTTTTGCTTCATTTCTCTTGTTTTTTTGCCTATTTTGGGTTTACTGCATAAAATAACAAAGTATATTTAAATACAAATATAATTACATAAACATTTATTATATATTGACTAAAATAATCAAAATAACTTTATAAGAAATAGAATTATCACCATCACCGCATAGAGGTCCAATTCAATGAAGGCGATTTAGTCTCCTTAAAATTGCGACCTTATCAACAACTTTTGGTGGCTGCCCACAGGAATATCAAGCTCTCTCCCCATTTCTATGGCCCATTTCCAGTTGAGCAATGAGTGGGACCAGTCGCTTATTGTTTGAAGCTTCCACCATAGTTTAAACTCCATCTAGTTTTTCATGTGTCCTTGCTCAAACGCTACCTTCCAACCAACATTGTTGCTCTTCCTACTCTTCCTCAATGTTTTAACACTGACGACCTCCTCTTCCCCCAACTTAGGTCTTAGACCACCATTGGCACAAAGGCCAACAACAGTCTCTCATTTAGTGGCAAGATCTTTCTTCGAACGAAGCCACTTGGATCCCAATGATCTCTTTAAGTCACACTTCCCTTCCCTTAACCTTGGGGGCAAGGTCTCCACCAATGGGGAAGTATTGTATCGTGGGTTGAAAAAAATGAAAAAGCACATGGAATCCGCTAAATTGAGTCATGTAGAGGTGCAAACCGTATTGTTATGCACCCATAAGTCGAAGCCAAGGGAGATTGTGGGTTGGAGAAAATGAAGAAGCACGTGGAGTCCACTAACTTGAGTCATACAAAGGTGTAGACTAATGTAACCAATGTGGAGCCCAACAACCGGTTGCATGCTACCTCTTCTAAGACCATGGGAGAGCGTGACACAACAGCAACTAGCAAAGTTAACCACGCTGAAGCTAGTGTAGAAAATCAAATGGTGAAGGAAGAGATTTAGAGCGATCACACGGGTGCAATTGCCTCACTATTTGCTTTGTGAAGCTGTAAAAGCACCAATATCTCTAAAAGTACAGCGACAAGACTATGGTATGCAAGTTTTGTCTTCCCTAAAAGGGATTACGAGCATCTGTTATCTTGGTTAGGGAATAGAGTAGGTTCTCAGAAGCAGTAACGTGTAGGAATAGCGGTAATAAAATGGCTTGTAGGCACGATTTTGTCAAAAGTGATCCACGAAAAGGAGCACACCTATAATGCCTCTAAAGGCAAGGTAGTAGTTGTCGCCTATAAAAATGGAGTACGGTGAAGAGGAAGAAGCCAAGCGTAATCTTGTAACTCTCTTGTTAATGAAATAGCCATCCCTTTTCTAATCCTCGTGTCCTTTCTATCACATCAAGATTAGGAAGAAGCACCACTTCAACCCACTCCTTGTCAACAACTAGCCATTAAACAAGCCGGTGACACGGTCCCTCTCTAGTGTTCATAACAGCCCCCTACATTTTTAGTCCTTTAAAATCATTAGTCACCTTTAACTTGTAGACGACTTGGAGCTATGGTAGGTTTTGATGGTGGAGTAAGCTTTGCTCCAAAAGAAACGTTCTCCAATGAGGTTATCGATCCTAATATGAATGTAAGGGTAAACGAAGCTCAGCAAACTTTTGAGAGTATTTGTCCATCTTCTATTAGAGTTGAGAAGTACCGCTCAAACATAGCCCATGCAAGCATCATCAATCCCAGATTAGGAAACATATTATTTTGCGCCATGTTTGATCAGTTTTCCTCCCTTTTTTTTTCTCCTCTTTAGTCAAGACGGCCTAACTCTTTTTATCTCTTACAGTGGGGGGTCGCTTGTGGTTGGTTCCTATATTTCAGGAACTCTTTGTTTGTCTTAGCCATCCAAAATCAATTGCGGTTTCGTCTTGATAACTCCATGTTTGAAAGGCTATGTCAGTGAGTCACTTGTTGCGGGTTCCTCTCGGTATTTGGTTAGTATCACCGGATTACGTGTACCGTGATGTCATATCACTCAAGATGTAAGGGGTTGCACGCTTAAGCCTGCAGCCTCCATTAATTGAAAATTTGGTTAACTAGTTGCTTAACGAGTTACCAAATTTCGCTAGACCCTAATTTATATTTTATCCTCATTTTAGTTAAATGTTTTAGACGTTGCTTGTGGTAGGCAATTTTAAGATACTAGAATACTCAGTTTGAAAAGCTTAGACACATTCTTTTTTAGGGAAGAAACTTCCTAAATAACTATTCAAATGTTCAGATTAAAGCACGCATCTAGTAATTCTGAATTCTTTATAGGGCGGCGTGGTGATAGGATCCAGGGGCTTAGCTCCACGCTTGCTTGCACTAAAATCAAGTACGTAAGAAAGGAAGTAGAACCAAAAATCAAGAGCATCAAGCTGGCAGAAGACAATAGCAACTATACCAAGGACATCCTTGAGGTTCTCTCTTTCCTTCTCCATTACTTTGTTATATCCCTCTCCTTGACAACTATTGAATTAAAAATAGGAAAGAGGATTAGTTCAAGTGGACATGCTGTCAGTAATCCAATAGATCGTATTGGCTACGCATTAAGCTAGATTGATGGATTATATTTTTCATCAATGTTGTAAGATCCAGGACCACATTGAGAGGAAGTCAAATGGCTGCTTAATAGGATCAATGACGTCCAGGTTCTTTTTGTTTTATTTCTTCTTTCTTTCACTCTATCCAATAAACAAGACTAAGTAAGATTACAAAAACTCTCTTGATAAGCTTTTTTGGTTAGGTAAATGAGGAAGTGGAGGAGTTAGGTCCGAGCCACGTACTCGGAGGCTAATTTATCAACTCTTGTAAAATTGTCAATTCTTTGCTATGTCGGTGCTTGTAAAATTGTTAATTTGCCAATTCTTTGGCTTCTTTATCATACAATCATAAAAGGTTCTCTTTCCAGCAGTTCAACAAGTTGTCAATGGACCTAATTTTATAATTTATCGCACACTTGAGTCAAATATTTAACTTGCTAATTATTAAGATTATTTTACTTTAAAAAAGAAAGATATTAGAATTTTAGATGACCAATACACCATTTTATATTTGAAAGTGTTCAAAGTAATTAGCAATTGAATATCCATGCTTGAATAAATATGCAACATTGTAATAAATTATAACCTTATAGATTGACAACCCTTCACAATCTATAATCCCCGCGTCATAAATTGCTACCGTGTAATCAAACAATAGTTAGTTAGAAGCTTGAAAGAACAAGAGAAGTGAAGTAATATCCTAACAAGGGGCTTATTGTGCATGTGTAACGCAAGCAAACTCACATCAGCTTTGTACGTACACGTACTAATCAGCCCGCAAAGATAATAGAAAGTGCTATTGATCTAAAATTAGTCTTCCGTGTTTCTTTTTCAAAGATCACTAGCTGTCGCTATCATCAACCAGTTTCCCATGTTAATTTCAGTTTCTTTTTTATAAAAATGTAAATTTATTTGTCAAAAAAATAAGAGAATATAAATTGTAATTTCATTATTAATTTAAAAGAAACTTTTTTTTTATCCCACCAATAAGTTTCATTGACAATCATGCAGACCACACTAGCAACAAGTGTTTAAAACAAGTAAAGAAAGTGTACCTTAAACTTCGATTTTCTACGTAAGAGAATAGGTGGGAGGCAATGTAAGTGCAAGTGGCACTTTGCTTTGGTGCCATCAACATTTATTATTACGACAACATCCCTACAAATCCAACTTTCGTATGCTCAAGCTCTCTCAATGAAATCCTTTTTTTTTTTTTTAAGGATAATGCAGTCATTTTCATTTTTCGTAGTATGAATATGTAAGTTTTATCCATAACATCTAAAGTACAGGAACTTGAGGACATATTCTAGCATTTACAACCTTAACTTTGAATGTGAGAAGACTAAGGCAAGGAGCCTTCAACTTTCATACAACAGAATTTTAATATGGGATGATTTTATATTTCTAAACCAAGATCTTCTAGCACATACAATTTTTCTTATTTTTGCTAACAGGATAGATGTACCGATAATTTTTTTTTTTGAGGTTACATATAGCTTCACTCAATTTATAGACAATTAATGCAAGTTAAAAAAAAAATTGTTTGATTAGTCTAGTAGCTAGACTTTGCTTTTGCTCAACCTATCATTTATTCCAATTCAACATTTCATCTTCTTATAGAGTGGCCAAAGGTCATTTATGTGCAAGGATATTAAGCTAAATCAAAATTATCCATGTGCATTCAAAAAAAAATGTGGAACCTATTTTTTATATGAAACTCCAAAAAAACACAATAACCATTGATTGAAGGAAGTCATCAAGAAAGAATATTTGTTGTAAGCAATTTATCTCTAGAAGCAAGTTAGTTAACGAAATTATGTTTGATACTGACATCAATCCAAATCAAATCATGTCCATTTAGGATCATCAAATGTCATAACATATTTGTATGTCTTTCTCTAGTAATAGGATAGCTTGGAGATGACCGAAATGCAATCATTTTCTTATACATAGTAATTCATTAAAATAATAAAAGATACATTGTAGTAATTTTTTTCAAATTAAAAAAAGTAAAAAAAAAAATTGAATTAGAAATAATAAGTATAATATATTATTCAACTCTATTTAATCAAACATGCTGATAAAAGAAGGAAGGGGGGAAGAAAAACTAGAGACAAAATGCTTCTTGTGAAGATGCCCACTAGGTTTTTGAAAAAATGCTTGATGAACTTTTGCTTCCAAAATGCTATGTATGGAGTTTACAAAATATCCCACTGGTTTTACTTCGTGGAGTATGCTGCTTTGAAACAACACCACAAGGTGTTTGAAAAGCACTCTAAAAAACAAATCTTGCCAAAATTTTGTTGCTTCAATTGCAAATCAACCAATCTTACTTTGATACTACTTTATTGAGAAATCAAAACTAGTAAGATAACAAACCAAGCAAAATTACCATAATAATAACAAACAAGGAAGGATAATAAACCAAAACACATAATTTAAGTGGTTTGGGATTATTCTAGTTAAATAATAAAATCCTTAGGAAATTAGATTTAATTTCTCGAGAACGCAAAGAACACGAAGAACCTTAAACCTTAAACAATATGCGAAATTTTTTATATTGAATTTGATGATTTGATTGTACAAAATGGTGTCTAGTTTATAGACATCTCGATACTATATACAAAAGGAAACATAAGCCCTATATCAATCTAGTCTAATTAGATGATTAAGAATCATCTAGGGTTTGGAAAGAATTGAAAATTCTAATTGAATGTTTTGCTATCGTGGTTTGTGAGTTATAAGCCTGGTCATGATCGGATAACTTGGAGGAGGTGCGCGATTTTGGACGAGAAAGGAAACTTTTCCGATGAAGTTTTCCCAGCCAGTTGTGTGTAGATTTTGCCAGAGTTTTCAAGGAAGAAAGTTATGCATCGGGGAAGCGAGGTGTAAGGTTGACGTGGCCTTTAGGTGCCACATGGTCTGGTGACTGTTTAATGAAAGTTGACGTGGTGACATGTGGAGCTGACGTGGTGATGTTGACATGGATGGCTAACGTGTCTCTTAACACCCCCCCCCCCCCCCCCACAAGCTAAAGGGTCGTAGCGAACTGTAAGCTTGTGAAACGAAAGGATGACAAACCTTTGGTAAAGATGTCAGCAAGTTGATCCACAAATGAGATAAAAATGGATATGGAGTTTATGATTCTTGACTCTTTCATGAACGAAATGAAAGTCGATTTCCACGTGTTTGGTACGTGCATGAAAAAACAGGATTTGTGTAGAGGTAGAATGCAGAAAGGTTGTCACACCACAGGGTTGGAGGAGCAGAGTGGGGATGCTTCAAGTCTCTTAAAAGTGCTTCAATCCAAATAAGTTCAGCAGCGGTGTCAACCAAAGATTTGAATTCAGCTTTGGTGCTAGAGCGAGCAACAATTTTCTGTTTGTGTGAACTCCATGAGATGAGATTGGATCCAAGGAAGATATAGAATCCGCCTGTGAATCGGCGATCATCACAATCTCCTGCCTATCCAGTATCAGAGTATCCATGAAGTTGAGGAGAGGAGGATTTGGTGAGGAGAATCCCATAGCAAGGTGTATCTACAAGAAATCTTAAAAAATGTTTGACAAAGATCCAATGAATGCTTGTGGGTGCATGCATATATTGACAAGCGATATTAACCGCATAAGCAATGTCGGGCCGAATAAGTGTGAGATATTGAAGTGCGCCAACAATACTATGATATTGAGTAGGTTTAGGCACATGCTCACCATCATGAAGAGATGGTGGTGAGCTAGTGGTGCAGGGAGTTGAGACACCATAAGCATCACCCATTTTGGCACGATTAAGAATTTTGTGGACAAATTCGGCCTGGTGTAGAAAAAGGCCAGTAGGAGTGGTGAGAGCTTCTATGCCAAGAAAGTAATGAAGATTACTGAGGTCTTTGATGTCAAATTCGGTTTTTAATTGGTGAAGAATATTGGAAAGAAGAGCATTAGAGCTCCTAGTAAAAATAATGTCATCCATATATACAAGGAGAAAGGCATTGTATGTGGGAGTATGTTTAAAAAATAAAGAGGAGTCAGCGGTGGAGATAGAAAATCTAGTATGCTATAAGAATTGAGATAATTGATGCTTCTAAGCACGAGTGGCTTGTTTAAGTCCATAAAGGGAGCAACGAAGGTGACATATGTGATGAAGGTGTTAGGGATCAATGAAGCCTTGCAGTTGTTGCATGAATACTTCTTCGTTAAGGTGTCCATGAAGAAAGGCATTTTTGACATCTAACTGACGAATGGTCCAACCGTTGCTAAATGCAAGGGATAAAAGAGTTCGTATTGTCACAAGTTTAGCAATCGGACTAAAGGTTTCAGTATAATCAATACCAGGACATTGATGGAATTTTTTTACAACTAACCGTGCTTTATATCGTTCGAGGGTCCCATCATAACGACGTTTAATTTTCTAACCCATTTGCAACCGATAGGTTTAATGTTGGGAGAAGAAGGTACAAGTTCCCAAGTTTGATTTTTAATTAAGGCAGTGTATTCTTTAGCCATTGCTTGGCGCCATTCAAGACAATTATTAGCTTCAGTGAAGCAAGTAGGTTCCTTAATAGGATGAGACGTGACGGTCAAAGCATAAGTTTGTTGTCGTGTTAATGTGCGTCGAGGTATAGTACCACCTTTGAGATGTGTAGTCATTGGATGAGTAGAAGAGTTAGAAGAGGAAGGTAAGTCCCTGGGTTGTGTAGGTGGGTGAGATATAGAGGAGGCCAGAGATTGTGTAGGTTCTATGGGAACCAAGGGCCTAGATAAAAAGGGAATAGATATTTGAAGAGGAATATTAGATGTCTCATTATTAGTAAGAGTCTTGGATGTCTGGTGAAATGGAAAAATATTTTCATCAAATGAGGCATCCGCAACAATGTAGACACGTTTGGAGGTAAGACAAAGGCATCAATAGCCTTTGTAACCTTGTGGGTAGCCCAAGAAAACACGTGGGCGAGAACGAGGCTCTAATTTATGTTGAGCATAGGGGCATAAGTTAGGATATACAAGACACCCAAAAACCCTAAGGTGGGACACAAAGGGTTAATGTCCGAAAAATAAGTACCAAGGAGATTTGTTATTAATGACAAGACTAGGGAGGCGATTAATAATGTGCACCGCAATTTCAAAGGTGAAATCTCAATAAGGAAGGGGGACATGGGCGTGATGAATCATAGAGAGCCCAGTTTCCACTATGTGGCAGTGTTTTCATTCGGCAGAGCCATTTTGAAAATGTGCATAAGGACTAGAGATCCGTTGATGTATGCCTAAATTAGAGAGCATAGTAGTGAAGGCGGAGGACGTAAATTTAAAGGCATCATCACATTGAATAGTTTTAATATGTGTTTGACATTGATGTTCCGCAAATATTCAAAAATTTTCAAAAATAGAAAGAAATTTGGTGCAAAATTGGAAAGCATAGATCCAAGTAAATTTAGAATAATCGTCAATAAAGGAAATATAATATTTATTGCCTAAATGAGAAATAATTGGGATAGGTCCCTAGATGTCAAAATGAATTAGGTCAAGTAGAGCCTATGACATATTATTGGTGATAGGATAAACATGTTTCGTATTCTTACTTAAACGGCAAGCATGACAAATAAAGTTAAAATTACCTTCAAAATTTATTTTATTTCTGTGAAGCACTTTGAGTACAATAGGGTAATGGGCGTGCCCTAGTCAAATATGCCATTTTTCAGGCATATTGTGAGATACATTTAGTGTAATGGGCTTGGGCTTCAATTTATTCGGTTGAAGGCGATAGAGCCCGCGATCTAGTAGTCCTTTAAGCAAAGTCTGGCCTGAAGGCAAATGCTGAACAACACAAAAATTAGGGTAAAAAATAAATGCATAGTTATTTTCCCTGGTAAATTGTGAAGCAAATAATAGTTTTTTTGAAATATTTGGTAGCACTAAAACATTATTAATTTTAAAATTGAAGGAATTGGATAAATTACCTGTACGGGTGATGGAGAGGCCCACCCCATCACCAACAGTCACTTGTCCTCTCCTTAGTAAGGCAATAGTGAATCCAAGCCCATTGGGTTTGCAGACATGATTGGTGGCCCTAGAGTCAAGGAACCAATCTATCAGGTTTTGGGCCAATGGGAAGGAGCCCGTGGAGTCAGAGCAGGTCAGCTGATGCGCCTAGGGTGGGCGGGCCTGTGGTAAGTTGGGTTGAGTGTAACAAGCCCAACAAGTTGTGGCCCAATGGCTAGATCTGCGACAGATCTGGTAGCGGGGAGCATGGTGTCGGTTGTCAACAGCAAGAAGGAACCGACCACCGGCTGGAGGTGGAAAGGACTAGGTGTTGACCATCATGTTCTGCCATGGTGTTGGAGAGTGGATGGATGTCCCGATACGTCCGCGAGGAGGTGGATCACGGTTGTTGGAGAAGACCACTATCGGCGGCCATTCTTGCTCTACCAGATCCAGTTAGGCTTCCTGGGTGAGGAAAAGGCCACGAAGGTCTTCACGGGCAAGACCTTGAGTTCGGGTATACACTGAAATCGCCATCGCTAGTGGTGCAAACAATGTTTCGAGACCCTGAAAGAGGTGGGTGAGGTACTCATTGTCAAAGATGACCTTACCCACACCGTTGAGCTCCTCCATGAGAGCGTTAATCTCGTGGAGAAATTTCAACACGATGCAGTGGCCTTTGGAAGCGGCCTGAAGATGAAGTCAAAGATTGAAGGCTCGGGTGGAACTTTAAGTAACAAATCAGGCCGTCAGAGCCTGCCAAACATCGGCGGAAGTTTCTTGTTTTGTCAGTTGGCTGACAATTTCGTCCGAGCAAGTGTTGAGTATTGGGTTTTATGACTTAACAAGAAGAGGGGTTGCATTGTTTTTGTACCGAAACTGTACTTTTGTTTTTCTTAAAATTATTCAATCAAAAAATTTTTCAATTTATATGACAATAAGTAATCAAACAGAATTGTTTAAGGAAGCAGGGAGAAAGAGAATCAACACCTAATTTACCACGATGGTTCAGCACTCTATCTCAAAGTCCTACGTCCACCCTCTTCTCTTTCAATCCAACCGATTGAAGTCACCTTTACTCAACCTGATTAGGAGAATACGTTCTCCCTAATCCAAATAATTCCTTCTCAAATGAATTATCAAGTCCGAATACAAATAATGATCAAAAGATCATATACAATAGCAAATCCCCAAATAATGTGTTAGTTTATGGAATATTGCTAATCAAAGGAGCTATTCAAACAAATATATCAAGATACAAAGCTCCTATCACAAAATCCCCAATTTGAAGAACTTATGGTTTCGAACTTTCCTCAAAATTTATGTGCAAAGAATGTTTATAAGTGAAATCAGCACATAAATAATGTTATACAAGCTATGATCGAAGATATAATCGAAGATCAAACCAGATAATTCAATATCACCGAATGCTTATGAACCACCGAATGATTAGTCGATTTTCTTCACAAAGAGAACGCTTCAAATAGATGTAAATCATCAAGAGAAAACCTTCACGCATACATCTCCTTTAAATAGAAGTAGATCTAGGGCTTTTCTTTGAATCAAACCTAAACCATAGCCTTCTTCCCGTTAGGAATAGTAGGCTATCTATCAAATCAACCTCATTTCAACATTTTGATTCGAAATTCAACCGTTCTGACAGCCCATCTCCTCCAGATTCCTCCCATTGAGGTTTCGGCGCTTGAGAGAGGCGAAGGTAGCATCGGGGAGAAGTGAAGTGAAGTGAAGCGGCTAGGGCATGACCTCTCGAAGAATAAGCATCTCTTATGGGCCCTTAAGTGAGATGACGTCGTAGCCAGCAAACGTAGCAAGGAAGCTTCTGATATGATCAAGACGACACCGTAACAAGGAAGCCTCTGATATGATCAAGATGACACCGTAACAAGGAAGGCCTCTAATATGATCAAGACGACACCATAACAAGGAACGGGATCAAACTGATGTGAACTTGGGCCGCACCTATATTCTCACAGTCCAGCAGCAAAAGTCCAATACAGTAATAACATATTCAGCATGTATATACGGTCCAATATCAACAAGGTCCAATATCAATACATTTATAATGTATTGCATATATTGATTTTGAGCTAATATATTGTTCCTGCAATTTCATCAAACCAAGTATCATATTCCTAAAATAAAATATATTCAAATATATTTTATATTTCTTAAAGAAATATTTAAATAATCAATATATTCAAATAATCAACATATATTTGAATATATGTCACAAAAACTTTAAGAATATATTTTATGAGGAAATGTAGGAACCCGGTTACTTTATAATATTATTAATTGATATTATAATTTGTACACCTTTTACTTCCTATAGTTTTTTTTTTTTTTGCACATTTAGAAAAACATAATTTGAGAATTGATATTTACAAGAAAATATTTTCAGTCACAACAAAACCCTATTTTCTAACAATCTCCCCCTTTTTGATGATGACAAAATATATTTGAATAGTATTGCACATGTCATCAAATATCAATTATGTTTTTCAAAAAGAACACAACTTATCATTGCAGCATAGATACAGCCATATGATCATACACATGTCTCCTATACATGTGTCTAGCATATTTTGAAAATTTGTATAGAACATGCAAAAATTTGGTTAAACAGGGGTGATATGTATATGTATCCCACATTCTGCACTAATAGTCAGAAATGAGACTTCACATGTGCACACTATTCTCTCCCCCTTTTTGTCATAAGCAAAAAGAACGATTATGCAAGTAAGCAGGACAAGATACAGCAAAAAAAAATGAGCAGGCAGCAACTGAATAAAGATAAGAGTAGGGTGCTAACCGGATGCTGTAGAAGTGAAAGTTGAGCCGCTCCCCCTCAAACCGAGTAGTTTGAAGAACAGTGAAAGAATAGAGAGATAGCAGTAATAAATAGTTCAAAGATTTTTAAAAAGTAACATTCCAAGTTCTCGTCTAAGAGCATAAAATCTATCCTTTGGTAAAGGTTTGGTTAATATATTGGCAATTTACTGATCAGTACTCACAAATTCAAGTGCAACATCACCTTTTTTGACATGATCTCGAATGAAGTGATGTCTAATTTCTATGTGCTTTTTTTTAGAGTGCTAGATAGGATTCTTAGTGAGATTTATTGCACTTGTGTTATCACATTTTAGTGGAACTTTATGTGATAAGATTCCATAATCCTCCAACTGCTATTTCATCCATAAGATTTGAGCACAGCTACTAGCAGCAGTAATATATTCGGCTTTAGTGGAAGAAAGAGCTACACAGTTTTTTTTCTTTGAGTGCCAAGAAATAAGCATATTTCTGAGATAGTGACATCCACCACTTGTACTCTTCCTATCTAGTTTGCATCTAGCATAATCAGAATCACTAAATGCATGCAAATCTAGAGTGGTGTCTCTAGGGTACCAAATTCCTAGGGAAATCATGTCTCTAAGGTATCTAAATATTCTTTTAACTACCACTAGGTGCTGTTCTTTAGGATTAGATTGATACCTAGCACATAGACATACAGTAAACATGATATCCGGTCTAAATGCAGTCAAGTATAGCAAAGAGCCGATCATTCCACAATACAATTTAGTGTCTACACTAATTCCATCTTCATCATTAGATAATGATAAAGAAGTGCTCATTGGTGTGTTCATTGGTTTGGAATCATGCATTTTGTATTTCTTGAGCAATTCATTTGTGTACTTTGTTTGACTTATAAAAGTCCCTTTGTTGGTTTGTTTTATTTGTAACCCAAGAAAGTATGTTAATTCACCCAGCATACTCATTTCAAATTCACTTTGCATGCATGCAGCGAATTCTTCACATAATTTAGAATTAGTAGAACCAAACATAATATCATCAACATATTTTTGAACAATCAAAATTCCTTTTTCTTTGTTCTTTATAAATAGTGTGTTGTCCACTTTTCCTTTTCTGAAATCATGATTAATTAAGAATGTACTTAATTTATCATACCAAGCCCGTGGAGCTTGTTTCAAACTATATAAAGCTTTTGATAATTTAAAGACATGATTTGAATGAATTGGATCTTCAAATCCGGGTGGTTGTTCAACATATACTTCTTCCTTTATAATGTCATTCAAAAATGCACTCTTGACATCCATTTGAAATAAGGTAAAGTTCATATAGCAAGCAAATGCAAGTAAAATTTGAATTGCTTCCAATCTAGCTACAGGTGCAAATGTTTCATCATAGTCAATCCCTTCTTCTTGACTATATCCTTGTGCCACTAATCTAGCCTTATTTCTAGTAATGGTACCATTTTCATCTAGTTTGTTCCGAAATACCCATTTTGTACCTATGACCGGATGGTCCTTTGGTCTAGGAACTAGATTCCAGACCTTGCTTCTTTAAAATTGATTCAATTCTTCTTGCATAGCAAGAAGCCAGTTTTCATCTTCAAGAGCCTCATCTACTTTCTTAAGCTCTACTTGAGATAAAAAAAGGCTTGATGTTCACATGTGTTGTGAACCCGAGACCTTGTGCTTACTCTAACATTTGGATCACCTATAATGTGATCGTGATCTACTTCATTCCTAACTCTAGGGAAGGAGGGTTCTCTAGTTTCAGACTCCCCTTCAACTTCAGCCCTATTTGGAACGCTTTTAGTTCCACCATTCACTTCGGTTTCTAGGATGCCTTGGCATTCATCCTCAAACTTAACATGAATTGACTCTTCTACAACTAAAGTGCGTTTATTGAATATTCTATATGCTTTACTTGTATGAGAATATCCAAGAAATATTCCTTCATCACTCTTGGAATCAAATTTACCAAGTGATTTCTTTCCATGATTCAAGACAAAACATTTACTTCCAAAAACATGAAAATATGAAATGTTTGGTTTTCTTTCAAAGAATAATTCAAAGGGTGTCTTTTTCAAAATAGGTCTTATTAAAGCACAATTTGAAATATAACAAGCTGTGTTTATAGCTTCTCCCCAAAAATGTTTAGGAAGATTATATTCACACATCATGGTTCTAGCCATCTCTTGAAGTGTTCTATTTTTCCTTTCAACAACACCATTTTGTTGTGGTGTTCTAGGAGCTGAAAAGTTGTGTGAAATACCATTTTCTAAACAAAATTTTTCAAAAAGTTAGTTTTCAAATTCACCACCATGATCAGTTCTTATTTTTATAATTGAAAAACCTTTTTCATTTTGAATCATTTTACAAAATTCAGCAAACTTTTCAAATGCATCATCTTTCCTAGCAAGCATGTATGTCCATGTGAATCTAGAATAGTCATCTATAATAACTAAGACATAATGTTTACCATTTAATGTTGCTGTTCTCATAGGACCAAAAAGGTCCATGTGCAGTATTTCTAATGGTCTAGAAGTACTTACCACAAGCTTCGATTTGAAGCTGCTTTGTGTGTGTTTGCCCTTAATGCATGCTTCACATATTCTATCGTTAGTGAATTCTAAATATGGAAGTCCTTTTACTAAATTGTACTTACACAATTTTTCTATCAATCCTAGACCCGCATGTCCTAGCTTTCTATGCCATAACCGAGCATCAATATTTCTATTTACAACCAAACATGTTTGTTCAACATTCATCTTGCTCAAATCAAGCACATAGATATTGTCTTTCCTTTTTCCAACAATTTTATGTTCAGCATACTCAACAAGACAACTTTCTTTTCCAAATTTGATTTTGAATCCTTTATCACACAATTGACTTATGCTAAGTAATTAAATTTTAGTTCATCTACAAGCAACACTTCAGATATGAGTAAGGTATCAGAGTTACCTATTGTCCCCATTCCTCTTATTCTTCCTTTAGAGTTATCTTCAAAAGATACCGTACCTCCATTTTTCAACTCAAGTGTTGAGAAGAGCTCCTTCATCCTTGTCATGTGTCGAGAGCATCCGCTGTCCAGAATCCACATGTTCTTGAGCTTTTTGTTCCTTACCCGTGCACTCATATCCTGAAGAAACAAATTTGATCGTTGAAGTGCTTGGTACCCTTTTTACTTTGGGTCCATGAGTGTTAGTTCGACTTAGATTTTTGTCATTCTTAGGCAACCAAAGTTTCTTTACTTTGTAAGCCTTTCTAAGTCTTATAGGACATTTATCAAAATTATGACCAAAATAGTTGCAGAAAAAGCATTTGTTTTCATGCAGCGGAATTAAACATTCTTTTTCCTTAAAGAAATGAGTGAATGATTTTGATTTGTCATTCAATTTATACCCTAGTCCCGCCTTATCGTATATACCTCTTTGAGAGTTTAAAATTCTGTCTAACATGCAGCTACCATTTGTAAATTTCTTTAACAGTAAGTTACTTGCATCAAGTTTTGATTTCAAGTCACAGTTTTCTTTTTCCAGTTCACGGACTCTATTCTTAAGATTTTCAACACATACATGTGAATCTGCATGTATTTTATTATCAGAGGATGCACTGTCACTACAAAAAATTTCTATTCCTATTTGCATGTTCTCATGTTTTCCTTGTTTTTCATATATATCATTCATACAAGCATCATATTTCATTTATGCATTAGCAAAAATAACAATGTCATCATTCAAGGAAATCAAGGCATTTTTCTTTTCAGCTTCATCTTTATATGCAGTGAGTTATGTGCTTTGTTTATCAATAAAATCAATTTTTTGTATAGAAGTCAACTGTTCCTGTTTTTCAGATTTATTTTTTGCTTTTAACTTTCTGTATTTATCTTTTAATTTATTTGTATATTCAACTAGGTCAGAAAATGCAGTTTCTAATCCAGAATTTATTTGAAGAAACAGTTCAAAATCGTTTACCTCATTATTTTCTTCCTCAATAGTTGATGTTGCGGTTAGGCATAGATGTGCAACCTTTTCTTAAGTTTCTTCATTAGATGAGGAGTTCTCATCATCCCAGGCAGCAATCATTACCTTCTTTTTGTTCTTGCTGTTTCTCTTCTTGATTATCGGACAATCAATATTGATATGTCCTGGTTTACTGCATTCATAGCACACATTCTCCCTAGGTTCATTTAATTCTTTTCTCATATTTTGCCCTATGTTTTTGTTTAAGCCTCTTCTTAGAAATTTTCTAAATCTTCTAGCTATAAGAGCTACTTCATCATTTTCTAACTCTTCCTCTTCAACCTTTTCAACTTCTACTTTAAGTGCGAGTGATCTCCTATTTTCCTTTTCTTTCTCTCTTCTCATAAGCTGTATCTCATAAGTCTTAAGAGAACCTAGCAAATCATCTAAGGTCAGCACCTCTAGGTCATGAGCTTCTTCTATAGCCATCTTTTTAGGATCCCAACTTTCGGGTAGGGATACTAACATTTTTCTTACCATTTCCTCATTTGTATAGGTTTTTCCTAGCAATTTAAGTTCAGAGATAATTTCAGTAAATCTACCAAACATATCACTAATAGTTTCAGAATCTTTCATAACAAATAATTCATAGTCATGTGTAAGCATATTAACTTTAGAAGACTTTACCTTTTTAGTTCCTTCATAAATAACTTCTAACTTATTCCAAATTTCTTTATCGGTGGTGCAAGAGGACACTTTGTTAAATTCATGTGCTCTAAGACCACTATAGATCATATTCATGGACTTAGCATTTAACCCCATTACTTTAGCTTCATATTTTGACCATTCATCAATTTCGGGTAATGTAATACCCCTCCTGATTACTTGCCAAGCTTCTGGATCTTGGCCTGTTATGAAGACTTGCATTAATTGTTTCCAATGCCTAAAATTAATGCCATCAAACAAGGGAGGTTTGTTAAACCCCGTAACAGCTAACCCTTTTTCAAAAGCCATAATGTGGATCTACTCTAGGATGTTAGTCCTTTTAATCATAGAACCTGGCTCCGATACCAATTGTTGGGTTTTATGACTTAACAAGAAGGGGGTGTTAAATTGTTTTTGTACCGAAACTGTACTTTTGTTTTTCTTAAAATTATTCAATCAAAAAAATTTGCAATTTATATGGCAATAAGTAATCAAACAGAATTGTTCAAGGAAGTAGGGAGAAAGAGAATCAACACCCAATTTACCACAGTGGTTCGGCACTCTATCTCAAAATCCTACGTCCACCCTCTTCTCCTTCAATCCAACCAATTGAAGTCACCTTTACTCAACCTGATTAGGAGAATACGTTCTCCCTAATCCAAATAATTCCTTCTCAAAGGAATTATCAAGTCTAAATACAAATAATGATCAAAAGATCATATACAATAGCAAATCCCCAAATAATGTGTTAGTTTATGGGATATTGCTAATCAAAGGAGCTATTCAAACAAATATATCAAGATACAAAGCTCCTATCACAAAATCCCCAATTTGAAGAAATTAGGGTTTCGGACTTTCCTCAAAATTTATGTGCAAAGAATGTTTATAAGTGAAATCAGCACATAAATAATTTTATACAAGCTATGATCAAAGATATAATCGAAGATCAAACCAGATAATTCAATATCACCGAATGCTTATGAACCACCGAATGATGAACAATCTCGAATCAAATGGTAAGTAAGCTTAGTCGATTTTCTTCACAAAGAGAACGCTTCAAATAGATGTAAATCATCAAGAGAAAACATTCACGCATACATCTATTTTAAATAGAAGTAGATCTAGGGCTTTTCTTTGAATCAAACCTAAACCATAGCCTTCTTCCCGTTAGGAATAGTAGGCTATCTATCAAATCAGCCTCATTTCAACATTTTGATTCGAAATTCGACCGTTCTGACAGCCCGTCTCCTCCAGATTCCTCCCGTTGAGGTTTCGGCGCTTGAGAGAGGCGAAGGTAGCATCGGGGAGAAGTGAAGTGAAGCAGCTAGGGCATGACCCCTCGAAGAATAAGCGTCTCTTACGTGCCCTTAAATGAGACGACGTCGTAGCCAGCAAGCGTAGCAAGGAAGCTTCTGATATGATCAAGACGACACCATAACAAGGAAGCCTCTGATATGATCAAGACGACACCATAACAAGGAAGGCCTTTGATATGATCAAAATGACACCGTAACAAGGAAGGCCTCTGATATGATCAAGACGACACCGTAACAAGGAACGGGATTGGGCTTACGTGAACTTGGGCCGCACCTATATTCTCACAGTCCAACTGCAAAAGTCCAATACAGTAATAACATATTCAGCATGTATATATGGTCCAATATCAACAAGGTCCAATATCAATACATTTATAATGTATTGCTTATATTGATTTTGAGCTAATATATTGTTCCTGCAATTTCATCAAACCAAGTATCATATTCCTAAAATAAAATATATTCAAATATATTTTATATTTCTTAAGGAAATATTTAAATAATCAATATATTCAAATAATCAACATATATTTGAATATATGTTACAAAAACTTTAAGAATATATTTTATGAGGAAATGTAAGAACCCGGTTACTTTATAATATCATTAATTGATATTATAATTTGTACACCTTTTACTTCCTATAGTTTTTTTTTTTTGCACATTTAGAAAAACATAATTTGAGAATTGATATTTACAAGAAAATATTTTCAGTCACAACAAAACCCTATTTTCCAACATTGAGGAGAAGCCTAAGAGCAGTCTGGTCGCATTTCTACCACTCAAGGTGGTCAGGATTTGGAACCTGAGCAGAGGTGCCATTGGAGTCGGCAGTAGTGACATGGGTCGGCGGACAGGGTACCAATCCGTTAATGATGGGCAGTAGCTCCATCGCTTGAAGATAAGGAAGGATCCGAGCCTTCCAAACAAGGTAATTGGGACCTTGAAGCTGCACAGAAGTCGTCGGAATGGATATGTTGCCTGAATTCACAACAGCGGGCATTGGGGTGGGAACAAAATCGGGTTGAGATTGCGCCATTGGGGTCAAAATTGAAAGGGATTGAATTGGGGCATTAGCCTATGGCTCTGCATACCAAGTTAAATAATAAAATCCTTAAGAAATTAGATTTAATTTCTCAAGAACACGAAGAACACGAAAAACCCTAAACAATATGTGAAATTCTTTATATTGAATTCGATGATTTGATTGTACAAAATGGTGTCTAATTTATAGACATCTCGATACTATATACAAAAGGAAACATAAGCCCTATATCAATCTAGTCTAATTAGATGATTGAGAATCATCTAGGGTTTGGAAAGAATTGAAAATTCTAATTGAATGTTTTGCTATCGTGGTTAGTGAGTTATAAACCTAGTCATGATCAAATAGCTTGAAGGCGCGTGATCTTGGACAAGAAATGAAACTTTTCCGGTGAAGTTTTCCTGGCCAGCTGTGTGCAGATTTTGCCAGAGTTTTTAGGGAAGAAAGTTACGCATCAAGGAAGCAAGGTGCAGGGCTGACGTGACCTTTAGGTGCCACATAGTATGGTGACTGTTTAATGAAAGTTGACATGGTGACATGTGGAGCTGACGTGGTGACGTTGACATGGACGGCTGACATGTCTCTTAACAATTCCTACATCCACTATGCCAAAGAGCAAACATTTCTATTATAAAGGAAAAACAAGATGAGTTTGAGTATCTCAACTTTCAAGGTTTTTTTAGCTTCACGAACCTTATTTTTTAATACACCTAAAGTGTCCCTTAAATGGACAACTGGAAAACATTGTGAAGCCCTATAGTGGCTGACTATAGATTAGCCCATCACTTACAAGTGAATAAGACACATCTACCTTATACTAATTTTACTCTAAAACCCAACAGAACTAATATTGCTTTGGTTAAGTCATTGAACTTGCATATATACCACGGATAATTATATAAGAAAACATAACTTGTTGACCATCATCTTTTAATGTTCAACCTAATAATTTTTCTAGATTTTAGAAGCTTCGCAAAATATTAGATGATTTAGGGGAAACACAATAAACATCCATTATATTTTGCTTTATTTCGACATAAACACTAGCTCTAAATTACATGATTCTGAAAAAAAAAAAAAAATTGGATAAATACAAACCCAGGATTTTTATTACATTGCTTCAAAGAAGTGTACAGACCATCTAAATGGAAAGACCATCGCATGTAACTACACCAATACTAAACGAAATAACTGAAAATGGACTAACAGATCACAGTGACACAATTATTATTTACTAGGAGAACCATTTCTTTTTTCAGCTGATGACTGCTCTTCTGTCGCACGTGTGGCTAGAATGGTTGGTCTTTCATTATTCTTCGGCATCTACGGCATTTGCCTGATCTTTTGCTTCTCCTTTTTCTGCTTGTTCCATCTTCTTGGCTTCCTCCTCAGCCTTCATTCTTGCTTCTTCTTTTGCCGTTTCTAGAGCTCGGATCAGACTCTCCAAGCAGAATGTTGGATCCCCTGAAGCTGTCCTGGGCATCAATTGCTCCGCAACCTCAGCTGGAGAGATATTTGTTTCTTCCAACAACTCCCGGATTCTGGCAAACAGAGGGTGAGATTCAACATGAAGATAGTTCTTAGCCAGCCCCTTGAACACTTCAAACCTGCAATACGACAGTTCTATGTGCTTATCCATCCGTTCTTTTCGAACCAGTGCTGGATCGAGTTTCTCCACATGATTAGTCGTGAAGACAATCAGTCTTTCCTCGCCACATGCTGACCAAAGCCCGTCAATAAAATTCAGCAGCCCAGAAAGAGTAACCCTGCTTGCTTCGTTATCCTCTTTATTCTCCAGCTTTTGCTTCAGATCCTTCTTTTCGTCTGCTTCATCTTTCTCCTTTTTCTTCGTCATCCTTTGACCAGTAAGATCAAGTGAAAAGTCAATGTCCTCAATCACAATAATAGACTTGCTTGGTCCTCCATCAATAGCTTCCTCAGCTCGGAGTTGTTTTTCACCGCAGTCAGTTCGAGGTCATAAATGTCATAGCTCAAGAGATTGGCCATGGCTGCAACCATGGAGGACTTGCCAGTTCCTGGAGGGCCATGAAGGAGATAACCCCTCTTCCAAGCCCTCCCAACACTTTCATAGAACTTCTCCGCCTTACTGAATGTGATGAGATCGTCCACAATTTCTTTCTTCTTCTCTGGATCCATTGCGATAGTCTGGAACGAAGCGGGGTGCTTCAACACCGCATGGCTCCATCTTGCCTCACTGTTGGTGTACAGCTTTCTTTGCCGGGTTCTCACCTTGATGGCCTTGCCTTCTTTCAGGACATGATCCAAGTATGGCCCGAGGATGAGATCCCTGTGTCGTCTATGGAAAGTGAGCCTGTAGTATCTCTTCTCTTCCGGGTTCCAAAACGACGGTCCTTTGGAAATATCTTTCCCAGAAGCCCACCAGAGTTTGACTCCTTGAAACTCTTCGGCCACCTCTTCATTGTCATCCATGCTAAGCGCAAGAGAATTGCTGTTCTTAGCTATGTCGGCTTGCAGCTTCTTTGCCTGCGTTGACGACTTGGAGCTGAGGTAGATTTGGATGGCAGAGTAGGCTTCACTCCGATAGAAATACTCTCCAGTGAGTTCGTTGAACCTAATTTGGATGTAAGGGTAAACGAAACTCAGCAATCTTTGAGAGTATTTCTCGAGTTTCTGTTGGAGCTGATAAGGGAAGTATTGCTGAAACATAGCGAACACAAACATCAGAACCGGCTATTATGGATCCTAGATTGGCAAGCATGTCGTTTCGCATCATGTGTGCTCTGTTCTCCCCCCTCTTTTTATTTTCTTTTTCTTTTTCTTTTTTTCCTCTGTAGTCTGGATTGCTCAACTCTTTTCTCCTCTTATAGTACAGGGTATCTTGGAAGAGTTCGCTACTTTCTCAGAAACTCATGGGTTGGTCTCCGCCAGCCAACTCTGACCTTAGTTTTGTCTTGATGGCTCGATGTTGAAAGTATATGGCAGCGAACTTTCTTGGTGCTTGTTTTGGTATCAGTATTTGTTTAAAGTGTCTCCAAATCAATACTTAGCACCGGGGAAGTCCGACTAAGCAGCCAACTTTCTTATTGCGGGGTTGGTACCAATATTTGTTTAAGTATCGTAGAATTACGATAGCATGATAGCATAAGACGGATGTCATGGGGCTAAAATGGAGCTTACAAGGAATCCCACTCAGCAGCGAACTTCCCCACCACGTGGGTAAAAGCGTGATTTTTCAACAAAAAAAAAATTCTTTCTGAAGTGTGATTTAGTTAGGAGAACCATGACATCCATTGTCATGGAGCTTCAATCCTGGCGCAAAAATGAAAAACCAAGACATTTTTACTCCCTGGAATCTTGCATGCTTAAGCCTTGACCCTCGGTCAAGTGAAAAATTGGATTAAACTAGTTGCTTAATGAATTATCCGGTTTTGCTAGATCCTTTTTTAAGTCTAAAAGTAAAAATTAATTAGGCCCACGTAAAAGAAAATGTCTCTAATAAACTTAATAATAATTTCAAGAATAAATTTTTTTGAACTAATAGTGTATCTAAAACTTTTATCATTCATCTCTTTCAAACAATACAAACAATTAAAGCAAATATATATTCAGAAACATTTGCCTTAAACCTCATCTTTTGCATGGTAAAGAAGTCAATTGACTCTTGCATTCCATAATAGATGAGATGGTTATACTTTAAGAATAGTTTATA
Organism: Casuarina cunninghamiana; assembly: GCA_028551485.1. Classification (NCBI taxonomy): domain Eukaryota; kingdom Viridiplantae; phylum Streptophyta; class Magnoliopsida; order Fagales; family Casuarinaceae; genus Casuarina; species Casuarina cunninghamiana. Next base: position 16,391,140 of record CM052364.1, read on the forward strand.
AACATTCTCATATTACTATAAAGGATGAACATTTAGTAAAAATGCAGTCCTGATTCGTATGATATCTCTCTAAATGCTCTAAGGATCATAAGTCTATCCATTGTTGCATGTGATCTTGTATAGTTAGACATAGTAAGATAGACTTGTTAGGAATTGCATACTTAAATGATATAATTTCATACCAATTTATTAGAGCCTTGGAAATAGTAGCTCTCCCAATAGATTTAATTAAGTACCTTCCATTAGCTAAGGCATTCACATAAATTTATCTTCTATCATGTCATCTAACTTGGACAAAATTTTGTTATTGCTTATAAGTATATGCCATGACTATCTCTTATTGGTAAGGAAGTGCTATCTTTATTCTTAATTTTCACTACTAACTTTGCATCCATAAGTATTTGAAAGCTAAGAATGACTTATTTTCCAATTCTTCTAACCATGGGGCACTTTCTTTACCAAAAATCATCCATAGAGACACCAATTTTCATTAAAATATTATTCATTTCATTCTACTAGCAACTATAGGCCTTACCTTTATGGCTTTTCTCCAACTCCAAGTGCTACTTCCTGATTCTTTTAGATTCCAAAAACATTGACATTTCATCAAGTAAGTACTTGCTTGTGTTAACCATATAGATTTGATGGCATTAGGTTTTGTTTGTGCTTTGTTTGAGCTAGTATGCTCTAATCTTTGGCTCTCCTAATGCCCAGGCCACCATCAACTTTTTTTAATACAAACCTAGTTTCAAGCAAGGTTAGACTTGTGCATCTTTATTTCTAGACTTGATCAAAGAAATCTCTCCATTACTTTATTCAATTGCTTCTATATTTTGCTTAGAAGTACTAAAAGAGATGTCCATTGTGAGCAAAATAAAATTTATAAGCTAGATTCTACTTGCATATGACAAAAACTTTCTAGTCATGGTTGAATTTGAGTTAATATTCTTTCCACCAAAGACCAACAATTTCCATGGGGCACTTTCTTTACCAAAAATCATCCATAGAGACACCAATTTTCATTAAAATATTATTCATTTCATTCTACTAGCAACTATAGGCCTTACCTTTATGGCTTTTCTCCAACTCCAAGTGCTACTTCCTGATTCTTTTAGATTCCAAAAACATTGACATTTCATCAAGTAAGTACTTGCTTGTGTTAACCATATAGATTTGATGGCATTAGGTTTTGTTTGTGCTTTGTTTGAGCTAGTATGCTCTAATCTTTGGCTCTCCTAATGCCCAGGCCACCATCAACTTTTTTTAATACAAACCTAGTTTCAAGCAAGGTTAGACTTGTGCATCTTTATTTCTAGACTTGATCAAAGAAATCTCTCCATTACTTTATTCAATTGCTTCTATATTTTGCTTAGAAGTACTAAAGAGATGTCCATTGTGAGCAAAATAAAATTTATAAGCTAGATTCTACTTGCATATGACAAAAACTTTCTAGTCATGGTTGAATTTGAGTTAATATTCTTTCCACCAAAGACCAACAATTTCCATGGGGCACTTTCTTTACCAAAAATCATCCATAGAGACACCAATTTTCATTAAAATATTATTCATTTCATTCTACTAGCAACTATAGGCCTTACCTTTATGGCTTTTCTCCAACTCCAAGTGCTACTTCCTGATTCTTTTAGATTCCAAAAACATTGACATTTCATCAAGTAAGTACTTGCTTGTGTTAACCATATAGATTTGATGGCATTAGGTTTTGTTTGTGCTTTGTTTGAGCTAGTATGCTTTAATCTTTGGCTCTCCTAATGCCCAGGCCACCATCAACTTTTTTTAATACAAACCTAGTTTCAAGCAAGGTTAGACTTGTGCATCTTTATTTCTAGACTTGATCAAAGAAATCTCTCCATTACTTTATTCAATTGCTTCTATATTTTGCTTAGAAGTACTAAAAGAGATGTCTATTGTGAGCAAAATAAAATTTATAAGCTAGATTCTACTTGCATATGACAAAAACTTTCTAGTCATGGTTGAATTTGAGTTAATATTCTTTCCACCAAAGACCAACAATTTCCATGGGGCACTTTCTTTACCAAAAATCATCCATAGAGACACCAATTTTCATTAAAATATTATTCATTTCATTCTACTAGCAACTATAGGCCTTACCTTTATGGCTTTTCTCCAACTCCAAGTGCTACTTCCTGATTCTTTTAGATTCCAAAAACATTGACATTTCATCAAGTAAGTACTTGCTTGTGTTAACCATATAGATTTGATGGCATTAGGTTTTGTTTGTGCTTTGTTTGAGCTAGTATGCTCTAATCTTTGGCTCTCCTAATGCCCAAGCCACCATCAACTTTTTTTAATACAAACCTAGTTTCAAGCAAGGTTAGACTTGTGCATCTTTATTTCTAGACTTGATCAAAGAAATCTCTCCATTACTTTATTCAATTGCTTCTATATTTTGCTTAGAAGTACTAAAGAGATGTCCATTGTGAGCAAAATAAAATTTATAAGCTAGATTCTACTTGCATATGACAAAAACTTTCTAGTCATGGTTGAATTTGAGTTAATATTCTTTCCACCAAAGACCAACAATAATGAGACTTCAATTTTTCGAAAATAAAGGTATCCCTATACAATAATGTTTTAACTAGATAGTCTAGGAAGAGATGAAATTTTGTACACCTAGTGACATATTACAAATAAAAAGATTTCTACTACTTGGATTAGGCTTGAGTATTGACATTACTTAAAACTTGTGAAAAATTATTATAAAGGCTTGAATAGAGTCTTGATCCCCTCTAGCAAAAAGCATCAAGCCATTAAAAAAATTAATGTACATTATTCTTTCTTTTGAAAATCACTAATGATATTTGAAATCATCAACCTTAGTGGTTTTCTTAGGGCACCATGGTAGCACCTCCATAGAAATCATAAAAAGATATTGGGATAACATATCACCTTGCTTGAACCCTCCACTTATAGGAAAGTAGCCAATCAATTAATCATTGAAAAAATTGTAGGAAAGTTCATCACTTCCAATACTTTCTATTAAAGCTCTCAAGATAATGAATCATATACTTTTACTATATCAACTTTAAGTATAAATATGGAAATCCCCCTCATCTTATGATACTCATGTAAAAGTCCTACACCAAAAAGATATTATTTGTAATCTTTCTTCCTATAACAAACGTACATTGGTTCTTTTGTATGATCTTCAATAAGATGTCTATTAACTTTTTACAAAGCAATTTAGCCACACATTTGAATATCAAATTATAACATGAGATTAGGCGATAATGAGATACTTCAATGAGGTACGTAACTTTTAGGATCAACGTGAGGTATATTACATTAGTTTACTTGAACATGAGTCCTAAGATGAAAATTGACTAGATGGCTATAAACATATCATGCCCCGCTATGTGCCAAGCTGCTTTGAACAAATTAGCTATATAATCATTTGAACTGAGAGTTCTTATCATTTTTAAATGAAGCATGGTGTTTTCCAAATCCAACAATGTAGGTATGAAGGTGAATTCATCAATAAACTAGATTGGGACTTTTCCTTTTAGAATGTTCTCAAGGTATGGCTTGCTTATAGGCTTCTGAGTTGGTTGATAGCTAAGGATTTTCTTAAAGTAATCAACAAAAGTTATTTTAATATAGTCCTACTTTTCCATAATATTTTCACTTTCAACCATCATTAAGCATATCTTAAATTTGTTTCTCCTTAAATGGATGATCTTGAAGAAGTAGATTATATTTTGATCATCTAATTATATCCACTAAATCTAGATTTTTGTCACCATAGGCTTTCCTCTATCCTTAACTGACTAGCAAGTGCCTAGCCAAATTAGCTTCCTTCCTTACGATTACGTCCCTTGCATCTCGTCATGGAATTATGTAAGTTACTAAGGGCATTCCCAATTTTTCCTATTCTCATATTGAGATTGGATAAATGCTAAAAGCTCCATAGTTTAGATTTTAGTGCTCTGCATGCTATTTGGTACAAAGAGCATCCATCCACCTCAATTATATGTGGGATCTCATCCAAGAAATATGAAATCTTCATGAGTTATCTACATATCAAATAACCTGAATACTTTCTCGATTTTAGGCACTTCCGGGATGATCTTGACTATCAGTGGAGCATAATATAATATTCCAAGGTTTAAAAACTGAATTCTAGATTCTAAGAAGTTCAAATTCCAACTATTATTAATTAAGACTATTAAGTTTGCTCATGATGGAATGTTCTATTCTCCTATTAGTCCACGTGAACAGTTGGTGAAAACATGTAAGATTTGCCAAATTTGCTTTCTTAGACATTGGGCCATATTCTCCATCCAAGGACTCCATGCTTTAGAGCCAATTCTTCTCTCCCATAGACAAGTTACAACGTTAAAATCAACACTTAAAATCCATTGTTGGCTACTATATTATTTAACTTGCTATCAACAAAACTAACTTTGTACTCTATTTCACAATTCATTTAAAGATTTTACAAGCTACTAATTGAGGTTTTTTTTTTAAGTCTAAAGAGAAAGATAATTAGAATAGTTGTTTCGAATAACCAAACACACCATTTTATAATGTGAACTAAAACGTTTAAAAGAACTAATAGTTAAATACATAGATTTTGAAACAAGTTACGTAATCTTATAGTAAATAATAACATTATATCCACATTGCATAAAAATACTATTAGAGTGCAAGGGTCCCTCTCAAAAATTTAAGGTATTAGATAAAAAATTCTCATCACTTATAAAACCACAAGTTCATTCTTTTACTTCTGATGTGAAATAACACCCACTTTCAACAAATACTATGTTATAATGAAACAATAGTTCACCGGGGCCAGAAAGGGGAACATCATGTTTAAACACTACAAGCAAGGATCACCACAACCCGGACAAAGACTCGGTTTAAAAGTTAAAAAAAAAAAAAAAAAAAGCCTCTGTGCTACAGTGTCTCACACTTTTAACTCCACCTTCTCAACGACCCAAGCATGCGTCGGCAGTCGGAAAGCCTCTGTCTCCCACTCTACATTAACTTCATCCTCACACTGACTCAAAGGCGCCACCGATTATCAAAGAGTCTGCACACGTGCTTCCAACTGTTTAGACAACCGCTCAGGTGCTGCACAATGGCCTCAGTGCACACGGCTGCCGATCTTATTGAAGACGTTTGGGCTTCCCGATTCTTTGCGCCAACTGCACCACGATAGAATTAACAACTCTGTAATTCTTTTTTGTGTACAAAATCTTGTACATCATAGACGATTGTCATCCTATGTAATCTTTCTTCCTCATTCAACTAGGAGAGCTCGGCTTCAATAGTTTTCTCTTTGTTTGCCAATTTTATTTTCATGGAGCTTCCTCGTGAGTTATCGGTTGCTTGAAAGAAGTTTGATTGAAACCAGACTTATTAGTAACTAGAAACTCTCCTCTAAAGCACCTGAGTTTCCTTGTGACCTTTTCGTTCTCTTTCCTTTGAGGTTAGAACAATTCGTTGGGTACGGCACAACAAAAATTTGAGTAATAGTTCTGAATTCCTTTTTTTTCTTAAAAATTTGACTCTCCTTAATATCCAAAAAGGAGGGAGGAGAAGGAGAACTGAGAAGTCTGTAACTTCTCAATAAATAATTGTAGATTCTTACAAAGATTTCCAAAAAGATGTACCCAAAAACTACAGGTTTTTTTTTCTTTCTTTCTTTTTTTCAGGGGGCCATGTTTGCACTTTTTGGTCTCTTTTATTTGACATTAGAAGGATTTATGGGTATCTTACAAAAAAAATTGACTCTCCTTTATAGCCACGGGGGTGGTAAGGTGGTGGGGTTGGTGGAGGGGTGAGATCCGAGAGGTTTGTCACTTTTCAATAAACATTGTTCCTATATGAGTTCTTTCAAAGCTTTCCGAAAAAAGGGACCCAAAAAGTACCCAGTTCTTTTTTGTTTTACAGGGGGACATGTTTCACTAAATTCATTTCTCATCAACAAATCAACATTTAGCAGTAGCAAAGTCCAAATAAATAAATAAATAAAAGAGTATATAATGACAAATGATGAATTAGTTAGTATAAAGAATCTATCTACATATTAAATTATCCACAAAAAATGGGACAAAAGTTATAAGATTTTATGAATGCTATATCAAAAGATAGGGCTCACCAAACATCGAAGGATTGCCACTTCAAGAAAATATAAATAAGATTATCTTCATACATCTCACAATTTTAAAATCATAACCAATGTTTCAAGATCAATGGTATAGTGATTCATAGGCAATGTAAATTTGATGTTCATAAAAGTAACAATTTGTCTAATAATGATTGAATACTAGATGCCTAAGACCTAAGTCTTGAGTTTGACGTCCTATAACTCCAAATCTTCTCTTTACCTAACAGAAAGAGATTCAAATACTGATTTTATCTTTACTTATGCCACATTAATAACATCTATTATGAATTATAACCCCGAGCAAGATAAGATTCAAATAATTGACTCTAAAAGAGGATAAAATTGAAAGATTTACACTGTATTTGAGTGAAAATACGTCAATGATACAAATAAAGGAGATTGCGCTCAGAAAACAAGGGGTTTGAAAGAACGAAGGAGGCCATCAACAAGGAATACCTTTATATTTATCAATTTAAAACTTTTTAACCACGTACTCCTTAAAACGGGGACACAGGACCCCTTAGCGCCTTCCGCCCGGCACGATTGCACCGTTTCCATGTATGAATCCCTGAAGCAACGGAACCATGCACGTTTAATCCATTGACATACAGGATATATGCAGCAAGAAAACTCATAGCCAAACAGAGGTGCGGGAATGGGCAAGGAACGAAGATTAAGAGAGAGAGAGATAAAGAGAGAGAAAACACAAAAACCGTTAGCACACAATCAAGGTGACGCTTTGGCTAAAGAACTTGCGGGGTCTCTTGTCGGAGGAGGATGGCGCTTGCAAGGGGTGACCGTACGTCCCACAGGTTGCACCATCTCTCCTGCGACAAGAAGCCCCCAACCCCTTTGATCTCCCACAGGTCCTCATGCCTGCCATATCTTCTTCCCAATGGGGTTTATATACCTCAGAGGATGGTTCTCTTGACAATATCAACGAAGTTTCCCATCCACCACGATGAACTTGCTCATATTTTGGTGGAACTTTCTTCTCTTGGCTGAATAAGGAATTGAATGAAAGCAGTGTATTGACCGTTCAACAAGGTTGAACGTCTCCTTCACAACATGAAAGTTTCAAACGCTATTTCCTTTTGGTTTTTCAGATTTTTATCAGTTGATGTTTCGATTCTACGTGGTATTTTGCTTTTAGTGATGCAGCCAAAAAAAAATAAAAATGCTAGAGAACTATTATTGTTATGATGACAACAAAGCCGGCGAGTCCACCAACCCCCCCGGTGCGGCGGTGCTACTCCGGAGACTCGATTAAATGCGTAAGGGGTGTGCGCGCTTAGTGAATGTTTAACATTTGTTCACAATGAGAATAAATAAAAAAACAGAATAAAGGGGAAAAGAAGACAAATCTTTTTCGGTTGTTCTTGATTGTTTTTCTTAAATTTTGTTTACTTTTTCACTTTAAGATTTAAGACTTTTTATTTTGTTTCAATTCCTGATTATATGAGGACCATAACACTTAATGAGACACATGATGTGAAACATATCTAACCCTTTTACTCCAGTCAATAAGACTGAAGAAAGTATATTAATTCAAATCCAAGCTTGCCTAGTAGAAATAAAATCACTTTAATTTTTAAAAAGAAAAAGTTATTGTCTGGACTTACAACGTGGAATTCTGCTTGATGTTCAAAGAATAATACACGAAAAAAATCTTTGGGGCAAGTTAATCGAACTATTTCTTAGATTGACCTTTTTTTTTAATTTTATGCACACACTCAGATATTGAGACTAAGTTCAAAAGGCTTCAAACTCTATTAACTTACTACTAAGTTAACAAGTAATTGACATTTTTTTTTTGGTTAAAACATTCTAACAAGTTTACACACCTGGTGTGTTGAAATTGGAACTAAAAAGTTTTAAACCCAATTTATTTACTATTAAACTAATAAGTGATTAATTAGGTGAAATTTCTATTCATGATAGAAGTTAAGTGGATCAAAAACAAAGCAATAGTGATGTTTAACTTCCCCAAGAAACTATGAAAGGAATGGCAACTTTACAAAATATCAAACTCATGGTCTGACTGTCATGTCTTAGTTTCTTTCCTCGTGGTTCCCCTTCAGATTCGGTCTTCTTGTAGTCGTCTTGAAACAGCTGTCAAAACAAAACTCTTAAGGATGATTTGGTCTTGAAGCATTGACCCTACAATGGCTCAAATTCGTAAATAAACAACCTTTGTCTTTGTTTCCTTCCTCGTGATTCCCTTTTTGACTCGGCCTTGCTCTTGTCTTCTGGACCACAACTTTCAATGCCATTACCGTAATGAAGCGTTAAGATCCTTTATTAGTTTACGGATCACATAACCCAAAGAATACTTGCAGGTGCTTGGGAATGCTTAGGAATTGAGAAATGGGTGGCATATTGTCAATGCTTCAACCTACCCGTCTAGAACGGGCCACTTAGTCTCTTAATTCAAAAATTGACTTAATATCCTAAACCCATTTGGAAGTACACGAACAGTGACCTAAAAAAGGATTGACGAAAGCAGACATTAAAGAAATGGAGCAAAGATCCTTGTCTATCCAGCTAATTTATATAACTAAATTATTTATTTAAAGTCGATATTCATCTCGTTATAGTATTTCTTCCACAGTACGAAATTAAGAGATTAATTAAAAATTAAGAAGAAAAAACTAAAAGCCAAATACTCCAACTAGGGATCCACAAAGGTGAATACTAGGAGATGAAAGACGAAGATTCTCACAGTTTTAGGCATCTTAGAAACAAAAATGACCCGGAAGGACTAAAGCTAGTAAAGTTTGGCTTATAAAAAATTTTCAATACTTTTAATTTTCAAAGCAGTGACCATCTTAAAAACTAATTCATTTCAAAAGTGGAAACAATCTAAGTAAAAAGTAAAACACTTTTAACATTTTGATGTTTATCGGTGGATTTTTTTGTCTAATGCTTGTAAGACACCTTGACTAATCTAGTTACCAAGTTGATTATAATCCTCTCTCTTGGGTTTCTACCTTACAATTGCAGTCAAATAGGTCAGACCCAAAAACAAATAAATGGAAAAGTATCTTAAAATTTATTTATTGCTTAGGAAGACAATGAAGCATCTTTATAAAGTTGAAGTGACACTTTTTAGAGGGCGGGTCCTCAAATTTTTATTTTCATGTGATGTTACAGTCATTTCAAAGATAAATTTAAAGCATTTAATTTTACGAAGTTATAACAATTGTATCAACTGAACCAGCACAACTCAATTTAAACGATAAAAGTCACATTGTGAGAACTTTTTCAAGCTAAAAAACTTGTAACAAAAATGAATTTTATTAAATAAAGTACGGATCTTAAAAAAAGCGTAGAATAGAAGATTAGAAACAAAACGAAGGCGCTGGGGCAGGGACCTAACTAAGATCAAGAAGGAAAATTAAGGAAAATAGACTGATGAATAATCATCGGCCTCACAGAAGAGCTGATGAATGACGCGTGGCAAGAATTATTGCCTTCATTAGCCTTCAGCATGCTTTTTGACTTCTTCTTTGGCTTTACTTCCTCGACTTTTCAACCTTGCTTCTTCTTTGGCTGCTTCGTGAGTATTTCTTGCTTCTCCCTTCGCTTTCAACTTTGCTTCTTCTTTCGCAGGCTTCATTAGTCGGTTTGATCAGAATTGAGCGTGTAGAATGCACGCTCTATCCCGCGCGCTGGTGCACGCGCCTATTCAGCCAGCACACATCACCGTGCGATTACTTTTTGCGGGTGGACATGTAGGCGCCACACAGTTTTCAGGGAACAACGTTGAAACTGAAATCTCGGTGTCCCCACTTCTATTTTACTTTTATTTTTGCCAAAATCAAAGGGGCAGATTTGTGTTGAAAAGCAAAATCTCTAGGTTTTGGGATGAAGATGATATTTCCGTACTCCTGAGTTCTAGAGGGGCTGCGCAGCAGCGTTGTAAAACGTGCTCTTTTGTCTTCACCAGCCAGCAAACCCAGGCCATGTGCATTTATTAGACTCGGCCCATGTGACCAGCACAGTACAACACGTGGTCGTCCTTTTCGATGGGATCTCATGGTTTAGGCTGGTCCTGCGATTATGTTTCCAAATTATTTTTGATGTATTTATCTTTAGTTTGGTGTAAATCTTATTTATCATCGTTTCCTGTTTAAGTTGATGCACTTGTAATTTCTCCTTCTTTATAAAATTTATCGCATAGATCAGACTCTCCAAGCATAATGTTGTATCCCCTGAAAGTGCCTTGGGCATCAAATGCTCTGCAACATCAGCTGGAGACATATTTGTTTATTACAATAACAAGTTTTTGTCTTATGTCTCTTTCTCAAAGATCAGCTACCTTCAACTGATAAGTTGAAGATTATTCAACTGATTATTCTTCAATAAAATAACTTGTAACTGTTGAAGAACGCAGGAGCCAAGAGCCGAGCGACTCATTCTGCACTGCATTTGAGGACCATCCATTTATTTACACCGAAGATAGAGATCAAATCACGTATAGATGGCAACACACTTTGCTTATTACATTTTATTTTCACCATTCAAGTCTACTTCTTGTGCAAGTTGGTAGGTCTTTTTGTGCATGGCGTGAGAGGGAGGGGGAAGAGAGAGAGCTTTGTAATATTTTACTTTGAGTATGGGTTCCTCTGTGTAGCTTTCGCTTATGTTTTATTTTCTAACACTAACAAAGACTTTATTTAAGACAACAAACTATAATTTATTTTAAATGACTTTGATGGATGTGCCCACCTAGGTTAAGTACGTCTATTTCTTAAAGATTCTAGTCAATTAAAGAATGGGGGAGAAAAAAGAAAAGCAATTTGAGATATTTAAATTCTAATATATGCCATAACTTTATTGACTACTGATATTTCTCTATCTTCTTTGATACAAAGAACAGGAGATAAATAAACATAACTTACTCAATTGAGATATAATTTTTTAGGGATTTAAAATACGTACGCCCTTGATTCCTGAAATATTGCCGTTCTGATCACACCACATCGCATCCTAAGCAAGTGAAAAAGAAGCCTCCTGACTCTTGAGGTATTGATGTAGAGTTCAACCTAGTCTTTACATTAAGCTTTAGTTGTATTTCGCTTTATTTTGGTTGTAGCATTCATGTTTTAGATTTTATGATTTTGAAAGCTCATTTTTTGGAATACATTCCAAGCCAAATCTCTCTTATTTGGTATTTAGTCAAAAGCGAGAGTGCAGCCACGTAAGCAAAATAAAAAAGGACAATTGCAGAAAATGGACTAATAAATCGTCGGCAGCACAGAACAGCCGACGAATGCTTTTCCTCCAGTCATTTGGCTAGAATTGTTACCTTCCCATTATTCTTCATCTTGCTTTTTGACTTCTTCTTTGGTTGTTTGTTCAATCTTTTTTTCTTCTTCCTCGACTTTTGACCTTGTTTCTTCTTTGGCGGCTTCTTCAATCTTTTTGGCCTCTTCCTCGGCTTTCAACCTCGCTTCTTCTTTCGCCGTTTCAAGACCTTGGATCAGACTCTCCAGGCATAATGTTGGATCCCTTGAAATTGTCTTAGGCATCAGATGCTCTGCAACTTCAGCAGGAGACATATTTGTTTCTTCCAATAGCTCGTGGATTCTGGCAAACAAAGGGTGAGATTCAATAAGAAGATAGTTCTTAGCCAGCCCCTTGAACGCCTCGAACTTGCAGTACGACAATTGTATGTGCTTATCCATCCGTCCTTTCCGGATTAGTGCTGGATCGAGCTTCTCCACATAATTAGTTGTGAAGACAATCAATCTCTCCCCTCCACAAGCTGACCAAAGCCCATCAATAAAATTCAGCAGCCCAGAAAGAGTAACCTTGCTTGCTTCGGTGCCTTTCTCTTCTTTTTCCCCCTTCTTTGTCGGATCCTTCTTTTCTTCTGCCTCATCCTTCTTTATCGTTTTCTTCCTCTGACCAGTGAGATCAAGGGAACAGTCAATATCCTCAATCACAATAATAGACTTGCTTGGTACCTCCATCAACAGCTTCCTCAGATCAGTGTTGTTGCTCACGGCAGTCAGCTCCAGATCATAAAGGTCATAGCCCAAAAAATTGGCCATGGCAGCAATCATGGTGGACTTGCCAGTTCCTGGAGGGCCATGAAGGAGATAACCCCTCTTCCAAGCCCTCCCAACTCTTTCATAAAACTCTTCCGCCTTGCTGAACATGGTGAGATCGTCCATAATTTCTTGCTTCTTCTCTGGATCCATGGCTATTGTCTGGAACGAAGCGGGGTGCTTTAACACCACGTGGCTCCATTTCGAACCACTGTTGGTATAAAGCTTTCTTTGCCGGTTTCTCACCTGGATAGCCTCACCCTCTTTCAGGACATATTCCAGGTATGACCCGAGAATGAGATCCCTGTGTCGTCGATGGAAAGTGAGCCTGTAGTGTCGCTTCTCCTCCGGGTTCCAGTATGTCGGATTCTTGGAAATGTCTTTCCCAGAAGCCCACCAGAGTTTGACTCCCTGAAAATCATCAGCCACCTCCTCATGGTCGTCCATGCTAAGCGCAAGAGATCGGCTGTTCTTTGCTATGTCGGCCTTTAGCCTCTTCGCCTGCCGAGAGGTCTTGGAGCTGAGGTAAGTTTGAATCGCCGTGTAAGCTTCGCTTCGAAAGAAACGTTCCCCGCTGAACTCATCGAACCTAATTTGGATGTAAGGGTAAACGAAGCTCAGCAATCTCTGACTGAATTTCTCAATGTTCTTTCGGAGCTGGTAAGGAAAATACTGCTGGAACACAGCCCATACAAACATCAAACTGGCAATCATGGATCCTAGATTAGCAAACATATCGTTTCGTGCCATGTTGGCTCTGTTTGTCTCTCTTTCTTATCCTCAAAGGCAGAACTGATTGAATCGTCTAAGCCTTCTTACAATACAAGGGCGCTTGCTCGACTTTGACTGGTTGTTTTTTCCTGCTATACAGTTTCGTTATTGGCTGCCGCCTCCAACTTTAACACCGCGTGACCGACTACAATGTCTTGGTCGGTGTACTGAATTACGTGCGCATGAATAATGACACTGACGTCAGGAGACTCCAATCCTTGGCGCACAAGAAAATCCTACTAAGCAGACTGGCCTACCAAGGTGGGAAAAGAATCCCCGCCTTAATCAGTTGGTTCTACGAAAGCTGGTGTCGAGTACGCTCCGCTAAGTTCCAAACTGTAAAAGCTCCGAGTTACACTAAACCACGGCTCTAATGCCGTAGTTTGTGGATGGTGGGGTGTCTTTCCCATTCTTTTATAATCTAGTGGGTCTTTTTTTCTGAATCTGCGTTTGCGACCCGTGGGATAAAATAATCAGCGAATTGCTGAGAGTGACTGGACAGCTTGTAGAGAATTTCCGTTGCACTTCTTGCAGCTGTTTGTCCACACTCGGGGACGACGATAACTCAGTGTCGTCTTTTTTGTCTCTTCCCTATGCCTTCTGCGGCCTCCCTTCTTCCTCAACAACCTCGAGAGCTTGAATCAGGGTTTCCAACCAAGCCTCGGCAACATCTGCAAGAGTCATTAGCTCTTCCAACCAGCAGCTGATCTTCTCAAACAGAAATGCGACTCATTTCGTAGCTTCTAACTCAATTGAGCTACTGTTTGTCAAGGCTATAAGAACTACCTTTTCTCTACTTCCTTTTCTGTACTAACCCAATCTTTGATCAACTAAAGGAGGAAAAAAAGTAAAAGCAACATGTGTTTTAAGTTAGATATGTTATATTTCACCGTACAAATCTTTTAACTACCAAAAGAATCAAAAGGTGTATCAATTCGGGATCTCTCGAATGTCAAATTGAATAGAGGATTTACCGTCTGAGGCTCAAAAAGGTCATAAGCCCCATACTCTTTTCTGCTGATATCTTATTTTCGGCCAGATAAGTCCCAACTACAGTCTAAGACCTTAAAGCTCCGAGAACGAGGATTCTCAACCACAAGATTTTTGGAGAAGGCAAGAAACGATCGTTTGGTAAAGAAGAAGAGAAAGAAAGCAAGGAGTACACAACAAAAAGGAAACCCCGCAACTAAAACAGAAAATTGAAAGCTCTCCTGTCGCTATAGCGTAGAAATTCTCGCAAATTGAAATTGGGGAAAATATGAAGAAGGAAAGAAGCAAAATCAGAGTGAAAGCAGAGAGCTTCAGAGTTTACGGTCACACTTAGGCCAAAAACAAGTACCGGAAAGGGTTGCTCATCAAATCCCAGCGTATCTGAATCCATTTTCCAAGAATAAATACAAATAAATAGACAACCAATTGAAAGAGATAAAAAGGTAACATACATAAAAAGGAAGACACAAAACCATACGTACAGAGTAGATCATCAAGAAACTTAATTACCAAGAGAATCATGGACCAGATACAATCATACTGTTGCAGCTTTTATCTTCGCTTGATCACGATCCGCTTCTTTGCCGGAAGTACTTTAAACTTATTCATCCACAGACACAGGGAGATGAGACACAGAGAGACGCTGGAATCAACGCAAAACCGTAGAATGGAAGACGTACGGGGAAAGGATAAGCCCAATTTGGGCCTGGCTATTGAAGAAAACTGAGTGGAGGCCCGGCACAACCGGCCTGATGTTTCCGGCCTCCTATTTCTGCACTACTACATCCTCTCGTCTGCGAGGGTCATGGGCTTAGAAAGATTGTCACTTTTCGGGTGAAAGTTTGCCCCTAAGATTGGGTTTTTTTTTTTTTTTTTTTTGCTCATTAACATGGTTCAACATCCAATTTTTAGGCCTTACATATAAATTTCTCCTTCTACATTAAGAAAATCGCTATATGGATTTCCAATTGATTTTATTAAGTTAGATGTTATGTTTTTTGCTTTTTTAACAACTTTAGTTCTCCATACTTGGGAATGACCATAATAGGAATCAATTTTTCTATTATTTTTATTGTTTCTTACAACTTGATGGGCAAAGCAACCAATGAAGGTTTAATGAAAAAAAAAAAATTTATGATTATCAAATAAGTCGAGTCGATCCAATTCATTCTTATTTATAGATAATATAAGAGAGAACTTATGACTTCATAAATGAAAAATGATTAAAACCCCCAAATTTATTGTAATGAATTTAGAAGTAACAAGAGTTTCTACCAAGGGAGCAACTTCACATCAATGAAGTCAAATAATAGTTAGAAAATAGAAATATTATATTGTTATTGAACCAATCATACTTTTTTGTTTTATCATATAGTTCTCACCTAAACACAATATCAAAGGGCTTAGTATCTCCTTTTCATTTGAATGTACAAGAAGTTCTTTAGCCAATCTTGGTTAACAAATTTATTATAGTACCTAACAAAGCTTTACATAGGGGGACATTAACTTGTAATCAAAGCAGGAATTAGGCAATCATAGAGATATCGTCATATGGATGTGTGTGCAACACCCGACGGACAGAAGGTTATCACATACTCTCTAGATGCACATTTTAGCAGTGGTGGGGGAGTGTCAAAAGCATAGGTATAGTAACAAGGACAAGCATCCTTGAAGATCTTTGAGTAGACGCTAGGCTTGCATTTCGCGGGGCTGTTGTACTCATTTCTACAACAAAATTTGTCAATATCAAAAGCCAAGCAAGCACTTTTGCACGCCACCACTATCCCAGTTTTGCTCAAGACCTGAAGCTCTGGTGGGCACAAGCTGTTCACATTTTTCGAGCACCCTCCAATGGTACAGTTTGGTGATAGTTGTCTTGGTGAGACGAAGACAGGGATATTGTACCCATCAACCAAGCTTACATCATAAAAACTTGGCTTTCCTTTGTCTTCTTGTACTGAAATTTCCACCAGTGTGGCAGGGGGAGTGCCTATAAGTCCATTGCATGCCAGTCTTCCATCACAGTCACCTGTTTCACATGCGGGATTCCAGTTTGAGTTGAAATTGCAGCCTGTTCTGGCCCAAATCCTGCCACTCCAGGTTAGTGGGGCATAGACGCGTTGTGTCTGACCGGAGGGGAGATAGAAACCACCATCAGCTATAACTGGGTAGCCGGTGTTTGGTGCTGTTGCAGGCCATATAGGATAGGGGCATTTGTTGTGCACGTAAAATGTAACTTGATGTGCTGCTGCATTCCCTGCAAAATGATTTCAATTAGATAAGTACGCCAATATATGCTACTCTGCAAAAGAGTAGGACCTTAAGCCATTGAAAGTAACAGGCACATAGAGAAACGAAAGCACCCCCTTTTAAACTTCGGCAATTCAACCACATAAAAAAAGTACCAGAATGATATCAGGATTGAGTCTCTAATATAGACATACTACTTCTATGTGGGGAATTCAAGGAACAAGCAATTGTTCATGTTTACCAGATAGCATAAGATGCCAAACTAGGAAGAGAAAGAAAGCAGCAACCAGCTCTGACAACTTCATCTTGAATGGAATTAAGTGAAAGAATTGGTTGGGATATCACATTTATATTTGAAGATTTAAGGGATGCTGAATTGGTTGGGATATCACGTTTGTATTTGAAAATTAAAGGATGCTTATTCTTCGATTGTACTTCAAGTTTTGATGTGGAATCTTTGCAGACAAGAAAGAGACACGATTACAAAGGCCTTCAAGCATTATCATCTCTTAAACGACAATCAAGAACATAAGGTGCCATTCAAAATCGGACATCTGCAAACAAATGCTACTGTGTAACAATGACTAATTTCTCTGTGTGAGGAAAATCACCAACAAAAAGACATGATGTAAATCACACCATGAGTGATTACTATCAATGGAATTAAAAAGCCAAATTTGGTGCGACGCTTCTAAGCCTTTTTGGTGACCTTTACCAGGAAACGCACAAATCAGTAGCACTAGTAACCTTGACTTTCTGGTCACATTTTTTTTTTTTCTTCTTCCTTCCTTGGATTCTCTTTCTTATTAAACAGCCATTTCTTAACTTTTTCTAGACTTCAAAGGGAAGTGGCAGAAAACATAGAAATTATTTTGTGTGTCAGACATTAGCATTATGTTATAGCAGATGGTGTTTTTTAAGGATATTATTGGTGATGCTAGGTCGCAGGTCATAAATAAGTTGTCTGCAACGGTCTAACCAGCGAGCACACAAATCAAAAGTATATCCATATGCCATACAATAATGCATCAAAATGTTATTGTGACAACAGATTGCAAGTCATAAATAACCAGCTAGTCCGTAGATTCAAAATTTTCTCGATATAGGAAGTAGACGTAAAATAAAAAAGTAAAAAAAAAAGTCATGAGAATTGACCATAGATGCGCTGCTCAGAGTAAAAAAGGAGAAAAATTGACCACGGGTGGGCCTTTTTACCTTCCCCGCTCTAAAATTTTGGTGCTTGGGAATATCCAAAGGAATCCACACTCCATGACTTCCGCCTGCCAAAGACCATGCGACACAGCCCCCCAGCAAAAACCACCACCCTACCCACTATACTATTCCCCTTTGATCCAGCAGCTAAGCTTTTATTTTATCCCTAAAGATCAACGGCGATAGCATACTTGTTCCAAATGAATGACACCATAATGCACGTCATTGCAGCTAAAAGTCCAAAAACTCGAGAATAACGGTGTTCTGCTGCATGGAGAGGGAGTCTCAACTTTTAGGTGGCTTTTGTTTAGAAAATCTGAAAGGCCTTTGTCGTCCTCGTAAACGGGGAATCATCCTCTCTCTCTCTCTCTCTCGCTCTGATCCTCTGTGTTTTGTCTGTAAGCTGTAACATTTTCTGGGACAGCGCAAGAGAGCAATGGACTCAGAACCCAATTCACTCATTGGGTATCTCACTGTTAACCCCTTCTCTCATTTCAAATTTGAATGCCCCTTTTCGCCCCTCCTTCTGGATCACTACGCCCAGCTCTCTTCGCTCCCGCGCCTCTCTCGGCTTCTCTTTGACCGCCTCGGTCTCACCCCCATCCACCTTGACCTCACCATCCCAAATTTATAGCCCAAAAACCCCCCTTTTCTCGTAACTTACATCAAACACTTCCAAGGCCTATAGAATCAGGCATGGAAAAAGCAGCGAGCGTTGAGAACAATGATACCGAATCCGTCACTAGCAATCTCCAAGATCTTAGCTTCAATACCAGTACTAGCATCAGTCTTTGTAGCAGCACGGTTTCTGGGTCTGATAACAGTCTGAGTAGCAGCACTATGAGCAATGCCAGCACCGCTGAGGCTCACAAGAAGGACGGACCTGTGATGGACTATGAGGAAAGCGACAGAAGCAGTTTGAGTTTTGCCAGCAAATCTAACAGCTTTGATGCAAATGAGTCCAGCTTTCGGAGCTTCTGCCCATCGAAGCCACACAAAGGCAACGATATACGGTGGGATGCCATACAATGCGCGAAAGCTAAAGATGGGCACTTGGGGTTAGGTCAGTTCAGGCTTCTGAAGAAGCTCGGAAGTGGGGATATAGGGAGCGTGTATTTGGCGGAGTTAAGAGGAATGGGTTGTTTATTTGCGATGAAAGTAATGGATAAGGCCATGTTGGCTGGGCGGAAGAAGCTGGCAAGAGCTCAAACTGAGAGGGACATACTGGGTTTGTTGGACCACCCCTTCCTTCCGAGCCTTTATTCGCATTTCGAGACCGACAAGTTCTCTTGCTTACTAATGGAGTTCTGCAGTGGTGGAGATCTTCATACTCTCCGGCAGCGCCAGCCGGGCAAACATTTTACGGAACAAGCAGCCAGGTAAATTCTAGTTGTCAACTTATTTATCAGGTATGATCTAGTTATTTCTGCTGAGTAATTTTAGCTAGGATGGATGTTATTGAAGATCACAAGTTTGCGGAACCAGATAAAGAGGAAAAAAAAAAGTTTTTCTTTTTTTCCTAGCCATGAATTAGTTTTAGTACTTTATGAACAAAAGTTTTCGAGAGGAGAATTGCATTAACTATAGGATGTATTTTACCTTATTGGCTATGCATTAGGGTAAGCAATACAAAATTAACACTCGAAAGGCAAGAGTACTTTTAAGCTGGGATATCCTTCGATGATCATGTTTGCACTTGTAGTTAGCATCTCACTATGTAGAAATTACGAAGGTTGGTGAGTGGTTTGGTACAGATTTTAGTTCTCAATTCCTACTTCGGCTTAGATTGATGAACTGTGCTTGGTTAATTTCATTTTACGCCCTCATGGCATTTATGCGGTCTATATATAAATTTTTGATTACTTTGTTGCTTTACAAGGAAAAAGAAAAGGAATGATTATATTATTTCTTTTGCACTTGCAGATTTTATGCTTCTGAAGTGCTTCTTGCGCTTGAGTACCTGCACATGATGGGAGTGGTGTACAGAGACTTGAAGCCGGAAAATGTATTAGTGAGGGAGGATGGCCATATCATGCTCTCTGATTTTGATTTGTCATTAAGATGCTACGTGAGTCCCACCCTTGTCCAGTCCAGCATAGATCCATCTTGTCGGATGTCTTCTTATTGCATTCAGCCATCGTGCATCGATCCAGCCTGCCAGCTTCCTGTTTGTGTTGGGCCTTCTTGTTTGCAACCTTCTTGCTTTAAGCCTCGTTTTCTCAGTTCCAAGATAACAAAGGCGAGGACCGAAAAAATGGCAAATGGAGATTCACTTCCTGTTCTTATTGCAGAACCAACTAGCGCCCGCTCTATGTCATTTGTTGGAACCCATGAATATTTAGCTCCTGAGATAATAAGAGGGGATGGTCATGGAAGTGCTGTCGATTGGTGGACATTTGGCATTTTCTTGTACGAGTTGCTGCATGGGAGGACACCCTTTAAAGGCAGTGGAAACCGAGAAACACTATTCAATGTTGTTGGTCAGCCCTTAAAATTTCCGGATGGATCTGGTATCAGCTTTGCAGCTAAAGATTTGATTCGGGGCCTGCTTGTAAAGGACCCACAAAAGAGATTAGGATTCAAAAGAGGTGCTACTGAGATCAAACAGCATCCCTTCTTCGAAACTGTGAACTGGGCTCTCATCCGCAGTACTCAACCTCCAGAAATTCCAAAACCAGTTGATCTTGAGTTTTTCAACCCCAAGTCTAAGTCCTCTGTGCCTCCGAATGACAAAGGTGTAACTGATTCCGATAGGTCATCAGGTCCTTACTTAGATTTTGAATTTTTTTAGTGAGTCTTTAGTAGCCAAAGCTTGAAAAAAAGAACAAAAAGAACAAAAAAAGGGTGGTAGTTGTCCTTGAGGAAGATGAATGGAACTGTTGGCATGTATTCATGTCCTTGATGGAATTTAATTCCTTCCCTGTTTATATTATTTTCCTCAGAACATTTTATTCACGTGGGCTTTTTGCCATTCTTTTCCTTTGCTTTCTACTATTTGCCATTCTTTTGCTTTGCTTTCTAACTTCTGTTGTATGCGCATAGAAGGTGATGGATTTGAAGTCACAGGAACACTTTCCGGATCCGCTAAAAGAGGAAAATGTAATGGAGGGGCCTGAAAGATTTAGCTGACGACCCTTGTGTGTGATATTGATCCACAAGGTCTTTTAACAGGAGAGTTCCATAGGGTTGTCCTTTTAGGAAGTTGTCGAGCCCTTTTATGATTCTCCCCCCTTTTGCGTACTCGCTCTTTGTCTGAAGTGTGACCCTGTTACGCTAAAACTCTGTCCAGAACTTTGGAAAGGAAAATTTGATTTCGACATCTCAGATAAAAAAGTTCATACCATGAGTGGGGCTCCGGAAGCATCTGGTGGAGAAAAGTTGTGCGTCCTCGAGTTGGTGCGACAGGTGCTTTATTCCCCTGCTATGCCTGCTTTTCACCAAAATGATATTTTAATCCCATGTTCTTTCCTTGGTGGGTATCGAAATCAAGACGATGCTGAATGCTGAAAGATCATTGAGGCTTGACTAATTACATTATAGAGAAATGCATATCAACCTTAGACTAAAGTTGATGCACTTGTCAATATTCTTTTAGCTGTAATTCACCACCAGTTTCTTCGGTTCTCGGCAGACCAGATAGCTGTCGACTTTCAAGCTTTTCCAACTACTTTATGCAGCTCAAGAATCTGGCCCAACGCTAATTTTATATTATCTCTGGCACTCAAAACTTCCATAAAGCAAACAAAAGTCTGTAAAAGGTTTGTTGAGCTGACAACAACAACATCAAATCTGCGATTTCCGTATGCTATATCTCCGTGGCCTCAAATCGACCTTGAAAAGTTTTGAGTTTTCTCGGGAGTTTGAAAGTGAGTTCTGCATTAATCCCTTGACGGCTAAAAGTTGCTTAAACAAGCTGTATATTCATTTAAAATGTAGTGGGCGCACCATAGCCCAATCAACTATTCTTTCAACATCTTCCAAGGATACACGCCTTACCTTAAACTAATTAATTACCTGCCTTGTGAGAGAACTAAACCTTAACTGTCGTAGAATGTCACCGAAAGGTAGGTGAAAGGAGCAAAAACCACTGCAATTTCCACGGGTTCAATCTATAATTAACCTCAAGATGACCTGGAAAACTTTTGAAATTTTTACTGAACCTTGAATGTTAGAATTATCAGCTTTTACATGAATGAATCTTCAAGAAAGATTTGCCGTAAAAGTTTGCAGGGTATAACGTGAAAAAAGGTTCCCTATGAAAGTTGAGTCATGTCCAATTAAATATGCAGAAAGAAAATCCTGAAGTTTAGAGAAAGAATCCATTGGAGATCTCACAAATCTCACAAAATATCTCCCTTATAGCTACAAATGATCGTACAGCTTTGCTTATAAAAAGATTGATCTATACCATTGTAAATTATCCAATTCAATCTAATTCAATTCAATCCTAAAGAATGTTATGCTTTGTGTAGTGTTGTAGTAGGATAGTTCGTCTTGCGATTATGGTGCCCAAGTTTTTCTCTTTGAGTTCTATTTTGATTTGATTGGGTTACAATTCTGTCCATTTTTGTTTATCTTGTTGACTTAGCCTTTTTGTTGTTACTTGCTTTGATTCATATTATTTATTCAATTTTTGTTCTTTATTTTGTGTCTATTAGCTTCAACTCAATTTCTACACTATCTTTCCAACTCTCTTGCTCGTGTCTTCATTATCTTTTAACATAACTTATGGAGTTTGATCTCTTAAAAAAATCAGTCAAACATTACAAAGAGAGGGCACCTACTGCCATTGCTAATAAGCCCAAACTCTGATTTTCTTATCTGAAAGGGGTCCAAGCTTCTTAAACAAGCTATAAATTCATGATTGTACACCAAGAGCACCATGCCCGTAAGTTGACACTTGCTCTTAACGAGGCCGTGCTATGTCTGCTCCCTCCTCACGTAACTGGAGGTTCTCCTCCCTACTCTCAATCTCTCCAATCCTCCAAGTCGAAGTTACCCGTGATTTTTGTCTGTCGTGGAGTGGGCTGATGCAGCACCTTTTAGGCTTGGGCCCATTCCTTGATTTCTTCTTTGTATATGAGATACGTTCTATGTACAGACTGGCCTTGCTTTATTTTTCCACATACGTGGCTTTGGTCGGATTTCCTTTATAATTGTACACGTACAAAACTGAAAGCAAGAAGCTTGTTTTGTGTGAATACACAACAGAGCTGCCGGCGTCTCGCATTTTCCCGCGTTAGGTCCCTGTCCATATCAACAAGCTGCGACTAACTTGTTTTGCTGCAAGAATGTTCCGCATCTTTCCTTACATTTTTTCCTTTGAAAGACTTTAGGAGTTATATTAGTCTAAAAAAGTTAATATTCAAAGGACTGTGATGTTAACGTCTAAACACCCTAACCCTAGTCAATTTGAAGTAGATTTGGAATGCTTATCCCAAATATTCTGTCGTTGTCATTTTATAAAAACCATAGTCTTGTATAAAATAAAATAAGTTTTCTAGATTTGTTAAGTGAATGAAAACCACGTCATGCTTGTTTTATTGATAATAGAAATTATAGTATGTCATGAGTTATAATTTTTTGAATCATAATTATAATTGTTAGAAAGTTTCAATGTCTAATCTAAAAGTTAATTTAAAAGTTAAAAAATTATTTTTTATTTAAGTTTCACTATAGAAAATAGTATATTTGATGTAAAACTTTCATCTTATATCCATATTTTTGTACATCGAGCCATTTTGGACTCTAAATAATACTAAATAAACCATATTCAATTCTAATTTTGATATCATAATAAAGATTTAAAGACCTAATTCAAAAACTAATTTGAAGATTAGAGAATCTTTTTTAAATTCAGATTTTATTTTAAAAGTATTATTTATTAATAAAAAACTCTTGTCTTATACATGCTAATATACAAAATAAGTGGGATTCTGATCGTGAGATCTGGAGTTCGACATGCATGAGTTGTAATATTTAAAAAATAATAAAAAATTATTTGAATATGTTTTTATTGCAAATAAAAATAAAAGAAAATGCAAGTTGTTGGTAGTTAAAAAAGTTTCGTACTTGCAGATAAAGAACGTTCAAAGGAGGCCGACAGTGATGGTGGAAAATAATGCACACATTTAATTGGAAGAGAGACCATTGACCAGGCTAATCTCTCACATCACCGATGCAAGAACAGCTATGAACCGCAAAAAGAGAAACTTTGAATTGAATGAAAATAAATATACGAGACGGCTGACCAGGTTTTGACTCGGTGGCCTCATAACGCCCGAAACCATTGGCTGGACCTTCCAGAATGAAGCAACAATGAAGCTTCTCGGGGAACAGATCCTGTGGGCGCCCGAAAGATTGTCCTAAACTGCGACGCCTAATCAATGCAGGTTCTTCATTAAAGGCAACACGAGGAAAACTGAGCTGTCCGACTGAAACGGCTCTCCTCCTCTTTGAAGGCAATTTGTGTGGCTGCTTTTCTTGCGTTGCTACATACTGAAACCCAAATCTAACCGCAGTGTTCCTTTCTGAAGATTGTCTCTCGAGAATACAGATTTGTAATGGAGTTTGGGAATTCGCTTGCGCTTTCTCTCTGTTTTCTCTTCCTTCTCGCCGATCTGTCCCATTCCGCTGTCGGATGGGCTAGAGGCAGGAAAACGTATGTATTTCTCTCTCTCTTTCTGTTCCCTTATCTCTGTGCTTATGTGTTTCTGAATCATAATTATTCAAAATTCGATGTGGTTTCAGGCACGAATCGGTGCTGAGATTGAACAAAGGTGCTTTCTCTGCTCCCTTTGATCCCACTCGTGTCACTGAGCTCTCATGGCATCCCAGGTTTCTCTCCATCAGAATGTTTTGTTCTTATAAAATAAAACTGCAATTTTTTGCTTGTTATATCATCTTTGTGGTATTCATTTGTCTTTCTTTGGGCCAATGTCAATTCCCAAGGGCTTTCATTTACAAAGGATTTTTAACGCATGCGGAGTGCGATCACCTAATGAACCTGGTAAGTGGCATTTTGATATTCTTCATTGATTTTTTTGTTTTTATTTTCCCGATACTTCGAAATAGGTAAATGTTGCCGTGACAAATTGAATTTGACCTAACTTATCTCCTGTCCTAATTCGTTTTGGGTTTGATTTGACTTTTGGGAAGAATAGGCAAGGGATAAGCTAGAGCTGTCAATGGTGGCGGATAACGAGTCTGGTAAGAGTATTAAGAGTGAAGTCCGAACGAGCTCTGGCATGTTTCTTCAGAAAGCTCAGGTACTATTAATCCCTTGTCCGCTCCTTTATTTGTGGACCTCTTTTCAGCTTAGGCATTTAATTTCTCTGCTTCCAGTATGATAGAAACTTCTTGCCATGGCTTTCTCTTCCTTGCGGACTTAATGATTCATGTATATTGGAAACATGTTAGGAAATCTCTTACCGTGTTCCTGTAATCCTTAATGCATGTCCCGGAATTGTAACAGAATTTTGAGAGAGGAGATTGCAGAATTTTTCTGTTTCTATTTGGAAATATGGAGATATGGTCTTTTGTCATCTTCTGGAAGCGGGCATGATTATAATTGGGCTAGGAGGCTGTTTGGTATATTTGCTAGTAACTAGTGAGTTTGATGATGAGCAAATGACGCAAATACTTAGAGCCATGGTTGCTGGTAAAGAGATGTAAGCGATAAGTTTGGGCTGAACTGCCACCGCAGTTCCCTATAACGGTTTAAATCAATGTTTTTGTAGTTGCAACTCAAGTAAAACAGTGTTCAATTTTCTCTATAGTCTTTGTTGTATCGCTTTGAAGGCTGTACGCGGAGTAGTTAACTTATGACTATTCTTATTTCTTTTCAAGATAGAAATTGTAGTCAAAGTATAGAATGTCGCAAGGTTTTTCTCTTTCTTTTGAAAAACATTGAAAGCAGTGATTTTCTTTCTCAGAATACGTGAAAATTCTGCAATGGGTATGTCAAACCCCTCTTTTCAGTAGGTTAGACTGCTGTTTGCAGCAAAACGGATACCTATTGAGGGTACATTTTTCAACCTATTGATGTAATAGTTATGGCTGTTTGTGATGATGGAGAAAATTTGAGCTTCTGGAGGTAATTTGGCGCCAAGATGGTATTTGATGTCAATTAAGTAGGACAATAATTAAATTTTTTGTTCAACAGTATAAACTGTTGCTGGGTGGATAACCAATTAAATCGTGTCTTCACCTCTTCATAGAGCAAGGCTCACCTGATTTTTCAAGTGATTTCAGATAATGGAAATAGAGAGCCTTGCATAATTTTGGCACACGAAGCTAAGTTTCTTCAATGATGTTCATAGACAGCTCTTTGAACTAATTTACTGGGTGGCAATCAAACCAATGCACTGCAATGGGCTACGGAAGTGTCTCTTTTGGATCTAACTCCAACCTAAGCTGTGTTAGATACATCTGGTTAAGACTTTATCGCTATTATCTATCCCGGATCAATTGGCAGGGAGATGCATCAGTTATTCTGCTGTCAATGTGTGGAAACAAGTTTTGTTTTCTGGTCCTAGTTGGCAGGAATCTAGCTAGATGAAAATTTGTCGAAGTTGTATGTATATGTTTGTATGTACACCTCTGTAACTGTGAAGAATTGAGGCTCTCACGTGCAAGAAATTTTTTTGTGTCACTTGTGCTAGATCCAACACGTTCGCTCACTAATATAATCATTTATTGGTGCGAGTGTACAGTCTTTTATCATTATTACTCTGTGATGTAGTTTTCAGTTCTTTTAACTTGGAATGCTCAATTTTGGTATTTGTTTCACCTTGAAGGATGAAATAGTTGCTGATATTGAGGCCAGGATTGCGGCATGGACGTTCCTTCCAGTAGGTAAGATGATCAAATCATTCTTTTGGGTTTATTAGTTCTTCAGTTGTAATGAAAATTTCTTATGTGATCTTTCGCTACCTGATTGCGTAAACAGAAAATGGGGAGTCCATTCAAATACTACACTATGAGCATGGTCAGAAATATGAACCACATTTTGATTTTTTCCATGACAAGGCTAATCAAGAACTGGGTGGCCACCGGGTAGCCACTGTATTGATGTATCTGTCTGACGTTCAGAAGGGTGGGGAGACAGTCTTTCCCAATTCAGAGGTTAACAATGTCTTCTGACTGATTATCTAGTGGTCCTCCTTTTTAAAATTGATTTTTATCCGCAATTGAAAGTTCATGGAGGGCTTTCATCGGCTTTCGCATAAAGCTCTTGTCTATGGGTGGTCTGTTGCGAGCGTATAATCGTCGTTTTTTTTCCAACCTTTTTTTTCTGCTTCCTAATCCAGCATTTTTCTATCTTATTTTACAGGGAGGGCTGTCTCAACCAAAGGGAGATGACTGGTCTGATTGTGCTAAAACCGGCTATGCAGGTATTATTATCCTCACGGATAACAAATGCAAATATCTCGCTTGTTTTTCCACCAAAGTTTATCCTTTATTCTTAGGTTGATTGAAACTCCGACTTTCAATGTGTAGTCTTACTACTCTTTTCTTCTTGAGTTAGAGCATGGGAAATTAGGGGTTGCTCTTGTGCCAATTGCTTTTGTGAATGGACAACGTGTCCTTTCTGGATTCTTTTTGCCATACTAGAGAATCAACTCATTTGAGCATCAGACCGTGCTGGAGGGCATGTTTGGCAGGCACAATCCCCACCCTTTTTCTTCCTGGTTTTGGAAGATAGACCATTGATGGGACCTCTATAGGATATCCTTTCTGTTTATAATATATTTATCAGATGTTACGGGGAAATTTTTAAGGTGCTTTTGATTGACCTAAGAGAGAAGGAAAAAAAGAAGAAAAGAGAAAAGATTAGCCTCATTTATGTTATCTAACTTGGTTCATACATCATTTGATCATTACTTCCCCGGATGTTATTCTTACCTCTTCATTACTGGATTCAGAGTCCTAATGTATGAGTGTAAATTATGCTTTAGTGGGGTACGTCTCAACAACTTCCTTTTCAGCACCGTAGGTAATTTATAGGCAGTATTGTTAATTCTATTACATCCTTATTTTAGGATGAACCAGACGGTCGGTCAGTCTATGACGAGTTCAGTTGACCCATTTCTTACAACATTTTACCACTGCATTATGTTTCTTCAGTGTATTTTTTCAATTCAGTTGTGTAGCCTCTACATTCTCACCCTTCATCAGGGAACCTTAAAACTCCACTATTTGGTCTTGCAGTGAAACCTAATAAGGGCGATGCGTTGCTTTTCTTCAGTCTTCATCCTGATGCATCTACAGATACCAACAGCTTGCATGGGAGCTGCCCTGTTATTGAGGGCGAGAAGTGGTCGGCAACCAAGTGGATTCACGTGAGGTCCTTTGATAAACCATCGGTGCGTGAAGATGGTGACGATTGCGCGGATGAGAATGCGAACTGCCCGATGTGGGCAGAGCATGGTGAATGTCAAAAGAACCCTGTCTACATGGTGGGTTCCGCGAACGCTTTTGGATACTGTAGGAAGAGTTGCAAGGTTTGCTGATCCTGGGAAGACCCTTTTCTAGTTTTTCCTTTGTTCTATACGGGGGCACGAGTAAAATCCTCTAATTGCTGTATATAACATTGAGCCGTGAGTAAATGGAACATGTATCACCTAACATGGTAGCTGTCATTGTGCTTTCTCATTGCAATATATCGAATATTTGAACCGGCCTCTCTTATGTTGGTGCAAAGTTAGTGTCAAAAATTATTGTGGAATGTTTCAAGGCACAGTTCATATTGAGAGAGGAAGGGCCATGTATATATGGCTCGTGTTGCACAAAGCTGATATAATCACTACAGACACGAACAATCATGGACAAACTACATACTCGGGATTCCTGTTTCTCTCTCTGACATTATAGAGGGAGAAGCACTCCCCTCTCCTTTGTACGTGGATCAAAGCTTTAATCCTTTCCAAATGAGAGGCCCCTTCAATCCATGCAACTCCTTTGCCAGAAGGGAGGAAACATCTCAAACCTTATCTCCATCTCTTCATGTTTTTGGGTACTAGCAAGTTTCTTCGATTTGTCTTCGCCTTTGCTCACATGTAACTCCCATCACCTTCGTCGGTCTCAACACCTTCGCAGCCACTCTCCTTCACCGCCGTGCACCTTATATGTTGCCTTGGCATGAGTGGATAACACTCACTGCTACTCACTTTGGTTTTTACACGATTTTTTGGTTTTCTAATGCATCCCCTCCTTTCTTCGCCTCATCTTTTTTCTCTCCATGCTTGGTTTCTGCTTTTGTCTTTGGAGACTGCTAGATCCAGGCCTGATGTCTCTTTAGTGTCAACCATAAGGCACCTTCGTCGTTGGATATCAAAATGATGCTCTTCTTTAATGATTTTCATTCTTCTTTATCGTCGGGTGAGGTACCTAAGCAGCCCATCTTAGACCTGCCTCAAAAGCTATCTCCGACAATCCTTTTTCTTGGCCTGTATGTCGAGGGGCCGTAGGACCAGGCAAATCGTTTGGTTAATTCGTAGTTTTGTTTTATGTTCATTTATGGTATAATTTTAACCGCAGTAGGAGGTTCAGAGGACCATAAATTCCTCATTATAATTTGTATTTTTTACTTTCTTCAAATGTTGTACTTTTCTTTTGAGGTTTATCCGTTACCTCCATGATAAATATAGCTGTCAAAAATTTTATACCTTATATTTACATCATAAATTTAATTTGAAAATTTTCCATCTCTTTATTGAGTGGACTTTTTAAGTCTTCGTTTTCCTTTTTTTTTTTTTTTTTTTTTGTGGGTATGATAAAGTGGCCATTGAAAAGGATCAAAATTTCGACTTCAAAAAGATTATTAAACTGGGGTACTCAGTACGAAAGAGGAGGGGGTGGCAGGTTTTTGTTTGATGCTTTCAGCATAAATGACTAAAGGTTGCATGCGCCAAGTATCGTTGGCTCTCCCATGAAACAATCATGTTTTTCTTTTTTCACTAATTTCGAATCATGCAATTCTAATCACTCATATGAAATGAGTGAATTGGCTATTGGCATCTCAAGGGAAGCCATGCTTCCCATGGTTGGGGCATGTACAGGGACTTACTTCGTCTTGTAATGGCTCTGTCCTTGGACAGTGGCTTTAACCTATTTCTGTTTGAGAAGTAGACTGGATATTCTCCATAAAGCAGATGATGTCCCGGAATGCTGCGTATAAAACCATTTCTGAAGTTTCAAACTGGGAAGTAAGTGCTGCTAGTATTGCTGACAGTTGAATGCTAATAGCCATCTTCTTTTCTTTTACTTCCTCGCTCTAGCCGTGTTCATGTGAAAAGCCTTTTGCAATATGGGACAAAGATCATGGGTAAGTTCTGTACAAACAAGTGCCAAATATGAAAGTGAAGATATTTCCCATGGAAATTTCATCTCATGAGCTTCTAGGAGCTTCTTGAAATTGCTTTCCAGCGAATCGGATCCACAAAATTTCCGAGCTGAACTCTAATACCTTTTTTGGTTGGAAGTTCTTGTCCCATCGCTCGTCTTCTCTTACTCTTGGCTTAGATTGGATTATCCAAACTGCATGCTCCATCATAAATACTTCATTCGCTTTCTTCATAATCAAGGTAATAAAGTCATTCTAAGATTTTATTCATTTGCAAGATTTGTAAGAGTTGAGCAGGTTATAGAAACCAAAATTAGGTTCGCACTGGCAAAAGACTGACAGTTTCCAAAACTATTAGCCTTTCTTGTATATTCTTTTCTCCCTCTTCTTGATTCAAGATGTATGATGAACTATGAAACCACGGGCTGATTTCAGTGTTATGTAAAGAAAACAAGTTGCACCCGATTGCTGATATTGGTGTTGCTACACCCGAACATTTTCCTAGCACACTAACATGATGATATCATATCGTAGAGAGCTTCAACCTATTGACAGGAAGGCCAATATGGGCGGGAAAAAAAAGAGAGGAGAAGAATTAAGACAATGCACACAAGGGATGCCGAATGCATGGATGTTGCATCATTCACTAGGTTAAAGAAGCCATTGAGTTTTTAATCTTGGACAGGGATATTCAGAATCAATTGATATTTACCTCATTAAAACATAACTAAATAACTCACCCATTTTGAACCTGAAATAGAGTGCTATGGGAGCCAAGCATATGAGAGAGAGAGTGACAAAGAAACCTGCATTATTTTGTGATGTCATTTCAAACTGTTTCTCGGAGAAGATGAATGTAATCATGCAATTGTGGTTAACAGGAAGGAAAAGTGCATGCTTTCTTTGCCTCCTCAGTAGTTAAACGTTTCCAACCCTCTTTTTAAAATGAACCAGGAAAGGTTTGCAATTGCATCACCATTACATAATTAGCTCCACCTCTCTCTCTCTCTCTCAACCATTTCCTGCTTTCAATGGGAAGACCACCTTGTTGTGACAAATCCAACGTCAAGAGGGGCCTGTGGACTGCCGAGGAGGACGCCAAAATACTTGCTTATGTATCTAACCACGGCATTGGAAATTGGACCTTGGTTCCTAAGAAAGCAGGTTTTGTTCATTCTTCTCTTCCACATGGTAGTCATCTTATTTATTTTCGTTGTTCTATGATTTCGTGGTTTGTAAGGTACTTGCTCCATGAATATGCATTAAGCAAAACTAAATGTCTGCATGAGCTTATGTACAGGACTCAACAGATGTGGGAAGAGCTGCAGGCTTAGGTGGACTAATTACCTCAGACCTGACCTCAAGCACGATAACTTCACACCCCAAGAAGAAGAGCTCATTATACTTCTTCACGAAGCTATAGGGAGTAGGTGGGTCTCCGGAAGTCACAGACATATTTTTTGCAGTTATTAGTTAACTTTGTATGCCAATTTGGTGAACCTTCTGCAAAGAGAACTGGAATTGTTGATGATGGCAAGCCATTTATAACCCAACTCGTACAGATTTGTTTTCCCAAATCTCGAATTTCTTTCAACAATTTGCATTTTCTAAAAGTAACGGTTCTAAGTCCTTTAATGCAAATGTAGTTCGTCTGTCATTGTCTTTTTTTTTTTAATGGATTTCTCAAGCTTCTCACTGAGCTTCTCAGTAATGAATAATATTGCTGAGGCGGCCAAAAACCTGATGTCCATCCTGAAACCATCAAACTGCAGATCTCATGCAAAACTGATGCTTCTTTTCCCAGTTTACATATAACTCATAAGCTGAGGTGATCTTTGAGTCACCCAAGTCGTACAAGATCTTAACATACATGCCTTCCTTCTTGACAGATAACTGTCTAACGGTCGGGATTCAGTTATCGGCGCAACTATGATGAGTCTGTCACTAACACAAACTGCATTGTCTTGTGGTGCAGGTGGTCTCTAATTGCAAAACAACTTCCGGGAAGAACAGATAATGATGTCAAAAACTACTGGAACACCAAGCTGAGGAAGAAGCTTTCCAAACTGGGAATTGATCCAGTTACACATAAACCATTTTCGCAGATCCTCTCTGACTATGGAAACATTAGTGGCCTCCAAAACATCGGAAACCAAATTGGACCTCTCAACCTAAACGTAAACTACATAGGAATGGCGGAACCAGAAACACCTTCAGTCCCCGCAGGAATTCCAGATACAGACATAACCAAGAAGCCTATGGTAGGGCAAGCTCAAGATAGCTCCTCGAATGAAAGCATTACTTCGACTGATTTCCTGTCACAGTACCATGACATCAAGCAAGAGACCATCCCGCTACAGTTCTTCACTGAAACTACCTCTTCTTGTTCATCATCTTCTTCTAACATCACACAGATAAAATCACCACGACCATACTGTTGCCAACTATCTCAAGTCCATACAATGCCCTGTTCTTCCTTTGATTGGAATGAGTTCCTCATCAGTGACTCTCTCCCATTCCCTGGCCTTCAAGAACAGCAGGATTGCCACTTCCGGGGAGCCATGCCATCCACAAACTCGTCAACTTTAGCACAAACACATCAGCTAGGCTTTGCTAGTGAAAATGAATGTTCTTTAAATCGAATTGGAGATGAGTATGGTCTTGAGACGTTTCATTTTGGTTCGACAAATGGAGGTCAAACAAACAACAGGTCAGAAGCAGCTTCATCTTCTACGCGTTCGTTCGTGGACTCTATTCTGGATCAGGACAGTGAGATAAGGGCAGAATTTCCTGATATTTTAGATGGATCTTTCGACTACTAAGTAAATGTACGATTCTCTGTTACCCTAGTACTAAATAATGGCTGTCTAGAGTTACAATGGATAGTATCAGAATCCAGTACGCGAAACAATATAGATATCGCATGCGATAAACAAGATAACCGTACTGAACGTTGTGTCAATGAGTATTATTAGTATAGAATTTCTGGTGATCCAATATTATCGCCACAAGTCAAGGTTCCCCAAGAAAACTGTTCAAAGAGTCTGGAAAAAATAGGTGAATGCAGATTTTGAAGCGTTATGTCAGTTAAAAAAGAAAGGAACAAATAATCAAGAGACACACGCAGGGACAAAGACAGAGACAGACGCAAAGACACCCAAATAGAAGATTGATCCATGACTACGTTGCAGAGATCAAATGTGTCATTCCGGAGGCAGGGCTCTTCTGGCCGTATCTGGAATGACCCTCCTGGAGTGTGGGAGCAAAAGCCCTGCAGCAGGAACTTGACATGCCGCTCCCTGAAAAGACCAGCGGATCAACACCGCCAATTCCTAGACCAAAAGAGAAAAGATGACAGCCATTTCCTCGACGATGAGATTGCTTATTTGCATGCACCAAGCTCGCCTTCTAAGCCCGGAGACAAGGCCCAAGGGTGTTGTTTCTGTGCCCTTATGCGGAAGGGATCTTCTACAGCCTAGGATCTTTCCCTTCTGCCGATTCTTTACGGTCATCGTTGTAGAATTCTGTGTATCATCGGGTTTCTCTTTCCTTTCCATCCTTCACATTAGCGGGCTTTGGGACTAGGTCCATGGCTCGCATCCTTCCTTTTTTTTTTTTTGGTCACATCCTCCCTTTCTGCTTTTCTATTTTCTCCTGTTTTACTCGACAATTTAGCTTCCCCCAACCCACCCAAAAAAAAAACAAAAAAAAAAAAACAAAGAATCCTGCAGTTACCTGAGTGTGAAATATGGGATTCTTCGTTAAATCACTTTTGTTGCACATCTGAATTCATGTAGTGTTTAACTATTTTCTTTTTATTTTTTTATTTTTTACTTTTTGAGGGATAAGAGGATTTTTTAGGAGATTTTATTTGGGGAAGGGATGTCTCCACCCCCGGCTCAGGAAATCCTTCGAAGTGCCACTCATCTGTGATGGCTTAAACCCTTTTTATATTTTCATTTTTGTGTTCTTTTGTTTTCCAGACGAAATGGCTCTCAAGGTGTATCCATCAATCCTTTGGAAAGAAACTCCGCGTCATGGAACCTTAGAGAATAGAGCTTTTTGGTAATTTACTATTTTTTGTTTTAATCTTTCTTTCTGTATGTACTCTGTGAATTACATAATTAATTAATACAGATTGTTTGGTGATATCCGTGGTAGTGTAAGGAAATTACTAGAAGCCATGTGAATAACGTCTTCCTATCCAGCCCAAGCGTTTGTTAATCTTCCATTTTTGAACCCTTTTGCTGTTAATCGGGTTTCTTGGAATATAAAATGCTACTGACTGTCAATAGAATTTATAGCGTCGGCTAATCTGTCATTTTGATTTTGTGATCAAGAAAAAGAGAGAACTCTCTTCATGATCTTTCATTTATATTTTGAATTTTTTGTTATTTTTTAATTAGATACACAACTTAGGTTACATTTGTTTAGTGATCTATGAAATTGATAGATGATGCATCACACATAATCACAAACCACTAAGTTATTTGCCTAATGCAACACATCATCAATTAGCTAAACCAAGTAGGGAATTTTTTAATTTAAATAATGTACCATACCTAGTCATCAAAATTAACGTGTTTGTAACTAAATTAAAATTACAAAGAGAATTAATTAAATGACTTTTATGACGAACTTGAAGTGGGGATAAATTGTGATGGGTAAAATATATACTTTTAGCCCAATTATTTTTTGTGAGATGAATTTTATATTTAACTATTTATAAGGTACTATCAAAATACTTGCATAAGCATGATAAACGAAACATAAATTGGAAAAAGCTCTCGTTTATTAATGAACAAGAGGAAAACCAACATTACAAGTGGGAGAAATTGATCCCAACATGAGTATCTCATATACAATGGAACCCTATTTATAAATAAGGAAAAGATGTTCTTGATGGTGCTTGGTAGTTGCATGGAGCAATTGTCATTGTAACATGTGTAGAGACAACCCACAGAGGACACCTGTAGTGGTGTTACATGTGTTGTGTAGGGCATGCAAGGTCGTGTAGGGCATGCAAGGTCGTGTTGCATGCTTGGTTCCCTTTGTGGAAACCCTATACTAGTGCTGATGTGGCAATCACGTGGATACGACTGCCACCTCAACTCCACATCTCCAAACACTTTCCCTCAAACCGATGGTTGATATGAATTAATGACATTCAGCTTGTTAAGGACATGATTGTGTTGATTAGCCCTCAGAGCCTTAGTCAACACATCTACAAATTATTCTTTAGTGCCGACTTGGTCTATGCAAATGATCTCTTGGTGAATTTTCTCGTAGATGAAGTGACAATCAACATTGATATGCTTTGTCCTCTGATGAACCATGAGATTTGCTGCTAACTCCATTGCAACTTTTTGTCACAAAACAAAGTGATGGGGCAAAGTATGTTAAACCCCATGTCTCCTAAAAGGCCAAGTAACCACATGATTTCCCATGTAGTAAGTGTCATAGCTTTGTATTCAACTTCAATAGATGATTGTGACATTACTCCTAATTTTTTTGCTTTTCCAAGAGATCAATGTATCACCTAATATAACACAAAAACCAATGAGTGTCTTTCTACCTACCTTGCATGTGGTGGTATCGTCTGAATCACAATAAGCTCACAATTAATAACCATTTGTGCAAGAAACAAAGAGGCATAAACCTAGAAAACTTTTCAAGTATCTGACTAGTTACATGGTAGCTTCCTAATGGGATTTCTTAAAAGAATGAATGAATTCAGCTAGATTGTGTATTGTGTAGGAAATATATGGTCGTGTGACATTCAAGTAATTGAACTTCCCATTAGTTGTTGACGCTTCAAAAGCTCCCTCAATAATGGATCATCATCTTGAGAAATTGGAGCCCCTTTGTTATGTTGAATAATAGTGAGGGACAAGTTGGTGTCCATAGGATTTTCCATCAGCTTGGCTCCACTAAGCCCAGTCTTGTCAATCAACTTCAATATGTACTTGCACTAATTCAAATGAATTCCCTTATTGTCTCTAAGTACCTTAACCCCAAGAAAGTACTTGAGATCTCCCAAGTCCTTAATGTGAAAGGAGGAATGTAAATGATGTTTTAGTTCTTTAATCCCATCAATGTCGCTTCTTGTGATAATGATGTTATCAAAATAAATCATAAGAATTATAATCAAGTTACCTCATTTCTTGATGAAGAGTGAGGTGTCATGCATCGAATCCTGATATCCAGTTACTAGCAAAGCATCCGTGAATTTGGCATACCATTGCCGAGCTGCTTTCTTCAATCCATACAAAGATTTTTATAACTTGCACACTTTTCTAGATCTTTCATTAGGATCTCTAGGCGGTAGGTGAAGAATAGCTTATAAGTTATTAACAAGTTCAGTTAAAGGAGCATGAGGTAAAACATGTAATTCAAGCTGTATGTGTGTGAAAGGAAATGTGTCCTTATATAAATGTACATCTCAATTAACAAAAAACTGACAAGTATCTAGATCATAAAGTTTATATCTCTTTTGCCCTTTAGCATATCCCATGAGTATGCGAAGAATAGCTTGTGCAACAAACTTGTCTTTGTGTCCTACCATAGTGGCATAAAGACAATAAAAAATTCTAAGGTGAGAAATCTTTGGCAATTTGTCAAAGAGTTTCTCGAATGTTGTAATTTTGTGTAACACAAAGAAAGGAATTTTATTTATGAGATAGGTTGCTACAAGTATGCATTCCCGAAAAACCTATTGGGCATGTTGCTTTGGAATTTTAGTGCTTATGCAACATCTAAAATGTAATAGTGTTTGCATTTCATAATATCATTCTGTTGAGGGGTGTATACACCTGAACCTTCATGTGTAATCATGATGAGAATAGATTCTTCACATGGTGATTGAAGAAGTCTAATGCATTTCAGTTTTTACTCATTTAACTATGGTGTCAAATTGATTTCTCACTAAGTTGAGAAATTCCTTTACTCGTGAAAAGATTTCACTCTTGACTTTCATGAGAGACATCTATGTTCCTCTAGAGAAGTCATCCACAATTGTGAAAAAAATATCCTAACCCGTCATAATTGGGTGTCTTATATGGTCATTAGACATTTACATAAATTAGGTCCAAAAGTCGTTGCACTGTATTGTCGCACAGATTAAAAGAATTGCAAGTTTGTTTTGTAAGTGGACAAATTAAACAATGCTCATCATGAAAAATATTTTTGAAATTCAAATCATTAATAAATTTAAACTTGGCATCGGACAAATGTCTAAGCCTATAATGCCAAAGTTTGGAACTTGAAAGGGTACAACTTGATAAAGAATTAACATAACACAGGTCATGCCTAGGAGGATGTGCTACAACATTTTTCTTATTAAGGCATATGACAAAATGATAGAGCTCATTTCTCATCTTACCTAGTCCTTTAACTTTATTCGTCGAAAGGTCTTGAAATACATAGAAATTGACATATAATATGGTGCAACAATTATTTTCATGGCAAAATTTAGACATAAATATGAGTTGAACTTGAAATTTGGTAAGTATAAGACTGTGTGCAATTATAGATATTTGGATATGTGGATGTTGCCAATATGTATAACTGTAATACTATTACCATTTGAAAATTTGACTTTCCTAAACCTAGATACACATGGCATAACAAATTCTAGGTAATTGAAATTTGCAATAATATGATCACTAGCATCACTATCAATAATCTAACATTAATTAATAAATCCAGGGGTACCTACCATGTGTACATGACTTTGTTGCCATGATCCTCATCCATAAGTGCTAGGAAGTACTGGTAATCAGTCTTGGTGATGAAAACCTTATTAGAATTGTCTATCACCAAATTAACCTTTGCTTCTTCTATCTAGTTTCTGTGTCTAGCTGGAAATCCGTGCAATTTGTAGCATTCTTTGCATTCAAGCCCATATCCTTTGGAATATTCACGTTGTGGGCGCGTCACCCAATAGCATTTCTCCTTTTTGTGCCTTTTTTTTCCCAAAAGGGTCACATTTGTCATTTTTCCCTGGCCTAAATGACCTATTGTTTTGTGTTGTTTTAAGTGTAAACAACGTGTCATTTTTTGTAACAAAGCCAGTGACTAATTTCTTCGCTAAAAGTGTGTTTGCCGCAATAATGCCTTTACTCACATCTAGACTTGTTACATCGGAGCTACTTTTCGCTGTAACAAATGTGTGTTCTCCGACTATCTTCCCCAATGTGCTCTAGTGGTATTTTGCATTGCAGATGATCGAGTAGGTCTTCATGAGGTCTGAAAAAGGCTACATTACAAGAATTTGCTCCCTTAACAACAAATAGCAATCATCAAGGCCCTGAAGCAACTTATACAACTTCATATTGTCTTTATGGAGCTTCCATAGCTGAAAAGTGGCCATCTCTGACAATTTTAGCTCAATTAGGGTATTGAGTTCATTTCAGAGTTGCTGTAATTGTCTAAAATATGCAAAAATTGGCTATCCCCCTTGAAAAATTAAGCACAATTTGTTCACAAGATCAAAAACCTTAGACGGGTAGACCTAGTAGTATTGGGCTTGTAGTTCTACCTATATTTTAACGACAATTTGGGTGTAGATTAGGTTGTCATGGAAGTGGTCGTAGATGGAGTTCAAAATCCAGCCATAACACACTGAATTGCAACGTTCCCAGAGAATTCAGGTCGGTGAGTCGAGTTGAGTCAATTGTAGGATCCATCGATGAAGACCAATTTGCTTTGATCGAAAGGGGAATTGTTATTGTTTCTCACTAGAGTTTGTAATTAGCGGTGCTGGTGAGCTTTACCCTAACTAATGTGGCCAAATTGGTGTCTCTGATAAGCAAATAGAGTGGATTAGTGTTATCTAAGGTTTGAGCCCTAGCTTTAATTTGGGGATCCGGCTAATGTGGCAGTGGAGTAGCAGGAGGGGTTCACAGAGGTGTGCGACCCTTCCATCACTTTGGAAAAATGAAATGTACAGGGGTACATCACTGAATTGGTGATCGAATTTCACCATTTGGGAGGTTGTGGTGGTGGAGTTTGAAATGATGTCGTTTATACCAGAGACAGTGAAAGTAATGTTGTTGTTGGATCAACAATGGCACTATCATTTAAGTGATATGATGTCACTTGGCTGAGATGCAAGCGGCATCATTTTGAGCACATTTTCACGGCGCCATTCTCATTGAAGGGCAAAACGTCATCATACTTCAATAGGGAAACATTGTTGTGTTGTAAGGCAATGGGACATCATTGAACTTCACTAATCGAGATGACGTTATTCGCGTTTAAGGACATAACGGCGTTGTATTAGCAAGGCATTGTTGCACTATAAGGCAATGTGACATTGTTGGAACAAGAGAGGGTGAGAATGATGTCATTTACGATTGTCGTCTTCGCAAAGTCGCCGGAAAACTCAAAGAAACCCTAGGTTCACCGACATTTCAGGAATAGTTTAGGAAAAGCTCTCGTAACCAAGAGAAAAGATCATAAAAGAAACTGGTATGATTTGAGTGGAAACATTTCTTCAAAATCGAAATGGAATCTGGAAAGAAGATAGGATTTTTAAACCTGAGCTTTCAATGCCATGTCAAAATACTTGCATAAGCATGATAAATGAAACATAAACTGGAAAAAGCTCTCGTTTATTGATGAACAAGAGGAAAACCAACATTACAAGTGGGAGAAATTGATCCCAAGATGAGTATCTGGTATACAATGGAGCCCTCTTTAGAAGCAAGGAAAAGATGCTCTCGATGGTGCTCGGTGGTTGCGTGGAGGAGCTGTCACTATAGCGTGTGTAGAGACGACCTGGAGAAGATGCCTGTAGTGGTGCTGCAGGCGCTGTATAGGGCATGCAGGGCCGTGCTGCATGCTTGGTTCCCTCTGTGGGAACCCTGTACTGGTGCTGATGTGGCAGCCATGTGGGTGTGGCTGCCATCTCAGCTCCACATCTCCGAACAGGTACAATCGTTTATTTCTGCTTACCATATACTCCGACTCTTTAAACGTTGGCATAACTTTTATGAGACGGAAAGAAATCTCAGGAAACTTTCAATGTGAATCCAAGTGAGTTGGAGAAAATATGGACAAATCAACAGAGAACTAATAAGATGCACTCCAATGCTCCTTTCGCCAGTGAGCTACGTGGTATAAACACAGGCGACTTACAATTAATTCTTAGAAGCAGTGTACTATTAATCCTAAAAGCAGTGCGCAAAGAGGTAGGGCAGAAGGCTTTCAACGTGCGAAAGGCGAAAGACAAGCAACAATTACAAGAAAATCCCAGCAGCTAATACACCAACATCAGCTCATTAAATGATTTCCAATCTTACATACTAGATCCAAATTATGACTAATCACCATATAACTTGGCAACTTGGGAAGCTGCAAATGACAAGCATCATTTCAGAGACACCAAGCTTATGAAAAATATTTAGGCAATCAAAGGCTTGTATTGCATCTTGTTGATCACAACTGTACATTGGATTTAAAACTCAGCAAAAATGACGAAGTGAGGTTGGAGACTCAAAATTTCCAACGATGAACAAGGCACAGCGCGGAGAATGTATAAGGAGATTGTAAGGAGGACAGTTTTGGTAAACTCGTCACCCATTGGAAAAAAGTTGCAGCTTTAGATCACTTCCTCATGAAAATACCAATTGGTTGTGATTCTTGTAGTCAATCTCATTCAGCCTGATGCAACATAACATATGTTCTGGCAAGTCTTCTGCCTTGTTACCCTGTTTCAAAATAACAAGATGATATGCAGTATCATCAAATAGGGATCTTCACTAGAACTGAAAATTAGCCTTGCTGAGAATGCCAATGCATCTCGTTACCTGAAGTGTCAGGCCAAAATCCAAGATACATAATTTCATTCTGTCCTGGAATTCTTCAAATCCTTTTCTGGCGAAGTAGCTGAATCTATGCATATCTATATCGATCTCGAAGTAGTTTTCTCCCTGTGGACAAAATATGTATATATGAGAATACATTCAAAAACGTTAGTAAGTAATCCTAAACTAAAAATTTGATATTTTCTCAAGTTTGCTATATGATGAAATGAGTCCCTGATACCGAAAGATTTCCTCTCATTCTAATATCCAAGGAATTTTGTTTTGATTAATCATTAGATAAATGCACAAGCAACTTTAGAAGGCCATACTGCACGCATCAGAGTTTCTTATTCATAGACTTAGTATGTGACAGCCTTGCACGCTTGAGAATCCATCACTTGATGGAATAGACAGACGACAAAATAAGGAACCTTCCTTTTCACTAAGAGAACAGCACCATACTTTGAATTAACACAAAATCCAAGTAAAAAAAGAAAAGATAATTCTGTAGGAGATTGAAAATTTAGCGGAAAATTACCAAGTAAAACTCATGCTGCGGACGTGATAGCACAGGCTTTTCATTGTAAGCATTGATAAGCTTCTTCCCAGCTGCGCTTAGATGAAGATCCTCTACGTTTGCAACTCTTCCTATGATTTTTAATCTTTCCCTATAAGATGCAATTGTGTCTACGGGGAAACCTCTAACTCTCTCCACTTCATCATTGATCAATCTCTATCAAGGAGAGAAGTATAAACAGCCTCGTTAATAGAGTTTTTCGTTCAAAATGAGCATAAATCAAAAGTCAGAAAGGTACATGTTACGCCAAGACAAAAAAAACTCCAGGTACATCTAGAACCGTTTAGCAAAATTAAGAAACAGAAAGTCAAGGAAACATCCTTCATACATTGATATTCTCTCGGAAACTGGGGGGAAGATCTTCTGAAAAACTCTCAGATAGCTTGAAGTACAAAACCAAATTCATTCCCTCTCCATCATTTTCGCTTTGAAAGAGTGTGGCAGGATACAGTGGTATCTGTAAGTGAAAATAAATACAAATTATTGGTCTTTCGTGTATATCGAAATGATGTATTTCATCTCCCACTCACGAAGATACTTAGTACATTTATCAAACCCCTAACGAAGTACAGATAGAATATAAGGCCATACACTGGTTCGACAACAAGAACCAACCATACTTGTTTACAGCATGTTTCTACTAGTAATGAAGAAACAGACAGAAGGTAAAAACGCACGGGAAAAAAGAAAAATGGAAAAGTTCAGGATATATACCTGGATATTTACAACAAGCATTGAAGGTATTTCTCCAGCTGGATATACATGAGGAAATTCCACAAATCGAGCAATATGGTCAATTTTCCTCTGAGATAGGAAGACGTCAGCACCAAAAGGATAATATGCAGCACAGTTTGGAGCAGAGTCTTTCTTCTTATCCCTGTCAAGTAAAGCGTCAGTCAGTTCACCGTGCAGATGGAGAAAAAGAACAAACAATTCAAGAATGCAAAAAACGTCCACATGATGAATGCTAACAACAACATTAAAAGTGCAATAAATAAATGAGAGACGAGACATAACCTGACTAAAAGTACTAAAATCTCACCTAGTGTAGTTTTTTCCCCTGACTTTAAAGGCACTAGGTTCAATGGGTGACCAACAATCGGGCATCCTCTTCTCTGATGGGCAGAATGGAATTGAGGAACCTGCTATTGGTCGTTGTTGAAGAGCCCTGGGTGGTACTGAGACAAAAAGAAGACAAATACTTTAGTTGTATGTCCACCAGTCAACAATCTTATCAAAGCACTAGTTTCCATCATTCCAAAAAGGGAATATTACATTTAGTTTTATCAAGAAATCTGAACAAAGATCACAATCATCATCGCTTTTCATCATATCCCTGTTACCGTAGTTGTTTGTCCACCAGTCAACAATCTTATCCAAGAACTATTTCCATCATTCCAAAAAGTGAATACTACATTTAGTTTTACCAAGAAAGCTGAGCAAACATCACAACCATCATCGCTTTTCACCATATTCCTGTTATCGTATACCCTTCTTGCAACACTTAAACTCTACCATATAAGAGATCACAATGAAGTCGAGATCACTACATAACAAACGAACAGCTAAGAAAACAAATGTAGAAAAGCACTCACAGATTGTCACGTCAGCATGTCCTTCCCTCCACTTAAACGAAAGCTTCGAGAGTGCTTTCCTCCTCGAACTCGGCGTGCCGGGACTGAATGACCTTTTTTTCTCAAGCGCCACCGTTCCAGCAGCAGCGAGACAAGGCAAGCACGCGCTCGGCAGACGGCCGCCGCAATGGTGTAGCTCTGCCGTTCCCTCCCCTCCAACATTGTTTGGAGGATCATCGGGCTTCAATATAGACTTCGAATCTCTCCGCTGGAACCTTACGGCATTGCCATTCCTAGAACTCTCAGTGCCAGATTCTTTGAGATCAAAGTCCTTTTTGGACGAAAAACTCAACGAGGATGGAGATTCAGAGCCACTCGGAGATAATTCGTCTGCAAATAAGAAAGACAATCCAGAAACTGTAAGTCTATGATCTTTCTATCGCCGGACTGACTTATTGCATTAATCAATCAAACTCCATACCATCATAAACGCTGTAGAACTCATCATCCAATTCGGAGTCGAGCGCTGAAGTGGAATCAAACCATGACACGTCTGCACGTAACGATGAACCAAATCATATCGCTTATAATGAAGCATATAAAAATTCAATAACTAGTCTGATAATTGAAAAACCAAAATGAAATTTACAAGATTAATGTGAAAAAAAAAAATGATTAGCGATCAGAACCATGAAAAGAACGATCCGTGGCGCTGCGGGAAACAAGCTTGCCCGAAAGCTTTTTAGACGAAACGCGGCGCTTAATGACTCTCCTTCGTTTCCGATAAATCTTCTTCTTCGTCTTCTTAAAAACCAGCCCACCCCCACATCCCTCGGGCCTCGATCCACAAACTCCCATCTCTATCTCAGAGCTTCTTCTGCTCCTTATAATTTTCCGATTCAATCTCCAAAAAACTTCACCATGCAAATGGTTAAGCTCCAATGAAAGCTTAAAGTGATCTCCCACGCGAGGCGAAGTCGCCCCGAAAGAGTGTCAAATCAAACCACGGGCAAAAGTTCTCGACGATCAGTTGCAACTGCTTGCACGGAGCCTCCGTTATACGCGGCCCCCACACGCTGTTATCAGGCTTTAGATCCGCGGCCCTGGCCGTGCCACGAAGGAGTAAGTCCCTTAGTTCACGGACTCGGTCCTTTTACGGTTGCGTGCCCGAAATAGTCGGCTGGTTGGTGGGGGCTATTAGTCGCCTCCACGTGGCAGCTGTTTCGTTCAGATTCCGCGTCCGACATGATACTTTTCCACTTCTATTTCTGAATCACGTGTCGCGTTCTTTTCACGGACATGGAGGAAGATGGCATTTAAGATTCGCACGCATCCATTTGGGCCTGGAACGTTTCCAGCTTCGAGCTTGGGCCAGATTTAAGTGGTAGCCGTTGCAGACAGGTTTGAAATCAATGGGCCAGGTTTTGGGCAGAACCGAGCAGCTAACTGTCAGTCTTTTAAGATATTGTTAAGATTTATAATCCTAGTATAATGCTCTTAATCTTTGGATGGGACAAGGAGACTTAGGAGATTTATTAAATACCACGGAACTATCAAGGGTCGAGCTTATGTGTGGTATTTATCATGTCAAGAAAGGAAAACCTAAAGAGTCCTATAAACTCAACTCAAGGTTGAATGTAAAGCTAGGGACTTTGTTCTGGGAATGGATGATAAGAAAGGCTACGTATGGGACCCTGACAGGGAAAGGGCAATATTCTGATCGTTCAATCTGTAAGGTACAAGGCATTAGGTGTCTATATTATAATGACGGAACCGCATTCTTTTCAATCAAAAGAACTGCCCAAGA
Source organism: Casuarina cunninghamiana (assembly GCA_028551485.1). Lineage (NCBI taxonomy): Eukaryota > Viridiplantae > Streptophyta > Magnoliopsida > Fagales > Casuarinaceae > Casuarina > Casuarina cunninghamiana. The sequence goes on from CM052364.1 coordinate 16,435,682, forward strand.
TCGGAATCTGTCTCCCATGCAGCAAAAAGGCCCTTAAATTTGAATCAGGCTACTTTGGACCGAGTTCTTCCTTCTCGATGTAATCAAAATCAAACCAGAAAAAGAAGCAAAGGAAAAGTAAAAGGAAAAGCAACGAACAGGCGTTGCTTCTTCCTTTTTCACTTTTGGAGAAAGGATAAAATTTCACCAATTTTGGGGCTTATCACAAAGCGGTGAATATAATAATTAAAACAGAAGGGAGTCACTGGGTGAATCTCATGCTCTATCTTACTTCTATATGCGTGCATCCAATCATGCAGGCTTTCACAGACATACGAAAATGGAGGATGCTGTCCCTTCAATTCTGCAAATGTTGTCCTATCATTTTCTAGATATGATACGACTGGTAATATATTTTTTAACTGCAGTTCCCGCGTTCTCCTTTGGGGCCCTTGTCCTCGTCCTCTCAAGTTTGAAAGGGAAGAAGAACATACAAAAACAAAACGACAGAGAACTGATTTGATTTGATTTGACATTGATTTAATTAGCTGCGAGACCAGTGGTAAGCAGACCAGACGGCTGAGTAAAATATGATACAAGCTAACACACTATGTATCGAGGCTAGAACCTTTTTCCCATGAGAAAGATATCGCATGAAAAAGGAACATAAAAAGTGAGAGAAAGAGGGAGAGAGACTAGAACCTTTCCGGGTCACTAGTGGTGTTCCTTTTTCTCATTGTATCTTATTTGGTCTGTTTTTCTCCATGCAAAGAATCCCCATCCATGAATCTCTCTCTAAAATGTTCAAGTAGGGACAAGCAAACACTAGTTGGGATACCACACCTAAAGCTCAATCTTTCCAAGGTTCCCGTGTAGTTTGTCTGAGAGAAATTCGGTTCTTTCTTTCAATATTTATGAAAACTTTTACAGTTCATGCAGTCACCAATCAGAATAACCCATACTGCAACCCTTAAGAGACTGCTCGAAAATTAAAGTAAACAAGAGAACGCAATCACTAACTTCCTCCCCCATTATCCAAACAACCAATCACCACAAATGGAAGGCTTGGACAAAATCATTAGCAACTGCATGAATTGCAGATAATCTAACTACAAAATATTTAGGCACTCGGACCCCAATCATAGAAGTTGCTTTCAGTGTTCAGCAGGACACAACTCAACTTGGATTGTCTAAGAGCTGAAGGATTTACAAACTAAATCTTTTGTGCATTGCCATCCACACAATTAGGTTCTCAGTCCCGTTTTCAGACTCGAGCAGGCGTCTTTCCAGCCTTCACTGCTCTCCTGAATAAACCAAAAATAAAAATAAAAATAAAAATGAGAAGACATTAACTTGACAGGCAGAGAAAGACAGAGAAAAGGAGCTACATTCTTGATTTTCTAGCAGTTTCCATGGCCTGATTGGTATTATTGGGAGCCTGGGAAACAAACTTCTAACTCTTCACAGGCATTAAGAGAACACACTAGCAATAAATTAATCAAAATTTCAACTGAAAGTAAAGGAGTTATCCATATGTTCCCCTCCTAATTAAAGTGGTCCACTACTTCCCACGATGTCTTTATTTGTTTCTCATCAAAATAAGAGAAAGACGGTTCAAAGAAGCTTTTAGTAAAGATTTTGAATTATCATCAACTTCCACGCAGTTTACATATGATTTCTTAGTTTTCTTTTTCAGTCTACCACCTTAGCTACAACTCAGGTCGCCCCAGGGTTGAGCAGGACCTGGGACACTCCTTATTCTTGTATGTCCTTGTGCAGTACTAAAACAGAAGAGACAGGTCTTACAATAAATAAATAAATAAGAAACAATTCATAAATATTTCGTTTTACCACAAAACTCCCTTTTTTTTTTTGGTTTTTGAAGGAAAAAATGCTCTGCCATTCTCCTCACAAATAAAGGAAGAGAGCAGAGACTGTCTTTTGGAAGTACACTGACAGACATGGAAACCGAGTCCTGGTTTAGAGCAATCATGAAAAGTAACTTCGCGTCCAATTCTAAACGTTAAATTTTGTTGGAGTTTGTCCCCTGTCTGAAGATTTGCAAAGCAAGACTCACTCATCCTCCACCTCCTTCATGAGTATGTTCGGTTACAGTACATGGTAGAAATTTGATTAAGAAAAGAATATGTACCTGTTGTGAATAGGATCAGGTCCATTAGGTACTCTTCTCCTGCTCACAAAATTAAGATCGGATTTCCAATGAACAGCATGCTTCTGCCTTCCGTTCAGCTTCCAGTACTTGAAGATTTCAGTCGAATGAACCGTTAAGGTTGACGTTTTACTTGCTCGGTGTGACAGGACTCCGACCATCAAAAACCAAATGAGACCCACCAATACAAGAGCTCCAAACAGTGTCCTGAAAACCTTCCCACCACTCTTCATGTCTGTTTCTGTCTTTCTCCTATAACTTTCGACTCAAAGAAGTTGCCAGGGCGTTGAAAGTGGGGAATGAAGAACACCCCAGAACAGCCATGTTGGTGTGCGCAATATTAAGATCAAAAAGGAGATGGACCTCCCAGGGGAGCAGAACAGAAGAATGGAAGAGAGAACAGAGGTCAAGTGGTCAGGTCTTTTACTTGGCGCGTACGAAGTGGTTTGGTCTATTTTAAAGGCGGAACACGGGAGGAAAGAGAGCAGAGAGCCAATAAAACGAAAAGAAAAGTTTGTTGTTGTGTCTGCTTTATGCATTGAAATGGGTCCATGCAAGCTCTCTTTCTTTATTTTGCTTTGTGAATTTTCAGGAGCCACCAGGGGGACCTCACTATTCGTCCCAGCAATTGCGCATCCCTAATTTGTTAGAGACCAGACCGGGGCCTGAGAAACATCCCATTCTTGGAAACTTTAGCCTCGAAATACAATATTAGAACACTAAATCAAATGCTAAGGCCTCTCTCTCTTGCACCTAGAGTTCTCTCATTATGACCAAACTTACAGAGAAAAAGGCACGCCAGCAGATCACAGCTCTGCAAATTGATGTTCCTGATGAAATCTTATTCCACCACTACTCGGAAGAGGTATCTTATCCTACTTCTTCGTAAGAAATAACTTAATTGGCACATGTTTCTAAATCACACTTACCAAATACAAATTAAACTCGTGTTTACATACTATCTCAAGTATCACTTATTATATTCAACGGGCTTGTGATGTGGTTAAGAGTGAAAAATCTTAATGCTTGAGCAACTTCAAGTGTGTGAATCTTGAAAAATCTTTGTACTCTGTCAGTCAAATGATTTTCTCTAGAAATGGCATTTACAGTCTGAGATTTCAAACACAGATCCCCCAACCCTCGAAAAAGAAAAAAGAAGTAAAGTAAAGCATTGAAAGGCTGCAAGAAAAACTAGCAATTACATCAATGGTAACTTTTTTAATTATGAAAGTTTGTCAATTTTGTAACTGGAGCACAATGGTTTTCCCTCCTCCTAGTCACTCTCAGTTGTCACTATAAGACACCAGTGATTACATGGAAAACACAAATAGACAATTCAGAAAAGCATTTGCTTTCCATACTCCTCAGAATTGATGATTGCATCACGCTTTCATTGTCTGGTTAAAGTTCTAATCGTACTTCAGAGAAGATTATGAATAAGTCCCACAGAAAATTAAACACCGTAATCTTCTATTCACTAAATCGACAAGAATGCATTAGAACAGAAAAAGAGAAACTATGGAATTAACAAGAATAGTGGCACGTGATACTGTAGTTGCCTTTATCAGCACAGCGAGTATCTTAGGATTCCACGAGGAAGTTCTCTGAAGTACACTGAAATTTGTCTTAACAAAAGAAGAATGACTAAAAGGAGTTTTAAGTAGTCCAAAAACTGTCATCCATTGTAGCAGCTGGAACTCAATAATGACTACAGAAAGGGTCACCATCCAAACGTGAATCTCAGCAAAGCACTGGTATCACAAAAGAACACACTGGGAATGATGGTTGAAGAAGTTGCACTCCTGGAATCTCCAAGTGATAGACCACATGACAGTATTGCCAGATATTTGCAGACAGTACAGAATTATCGCTGGCAATCGGATGGTATTAGACCTTAAACACCAAGAAATGTGAGTAGTTCACCAGCAATAATTACAAAAGTGTTGATGCCTGAAACATTAAGCCGATTGAGAGTTAGTCCATCAACAAATCCCCATTAATTCTTCCTATATTGAATCAACCACTTTGGTGAACAATATCCACATTAAGAACCCAAACCTCTGATCACTCTCCTCCCACTTAAAAGGAAGTACTAATATTGTGTGTCATTTTACTGGACTTGTTTTTCACAAAGCCTACGCGTCAAAGTATGCAGAAAGAAGTACTGAGTTACTCTCATTTTCGAAGCTAGATATTAATGAACAATGTGATGATCTTTAATGTCCACTTCCCTAAAAAGATTATGGTTCAGAGATTTCTGTAGGGTTGCCTTCAACAGCACTCTTTGGGAAACTCCTTCAATTATGGGGGAAATGTAAGGTCCACTGAGGTCACAATTCTTCTATTCACCAGTTGATACATGTGGAGCTTTATTCGTCCAACCAAGGGGACCTCCCTATTGCAATTAACTCTTGTGGTCCCTGAGTTCCACGATCAATTGTCCAAAGAAGGGATTGGCAGGGACGGTTGGAGGAAAAAGAGAGTAAAAATTACACATCAAAGCTCAAAATGAGTTTCTGTGGCAAATCGAAACGAACAAAAGATTGCCATTGCCAAAAAAAAAGAATTCAGATTTAGTGTTCGAATAAGTTTGCGAACTTTAAAATGGATCGCCACTAATACATAGTTCACCCTTGCCAGAAATGGAAAGAACAAGTTGTGATACCTAGATGAACTTGAGTCTTTAAACCAATCCTCGTAAAAGTTAAGATTAATTGGAGTTAGACTAGATTTTTGTAACGAAACTAAACTCAGGTCCCTCAACCCAGCTTGAACCCAAGCCAATTCCCGATTCCTGTCCAAATGAGCACTTACAAGCTTTATGGAAGGATATATCTTGATGCAAAAGGTATCCCAGATTCCTTCCTGTTTTCCCATTCCATAAGGAACTTCCGCATGCCTTCTACAAGACAAAAGAGGACGTACCTCCCCCTACGAAGTCAGAGCATCAAGAGGCCATAAATCCTCTTTTCAATGGAAATCCTCTTCTCTTTATGTACTTTTGGTCTTTGTACCTTCAAATACCGCTTGCTTTCTTATGAACCACAAGTAGTAGATCGTGTCACCCAATGAACAACACCTAACAACTCGTTTCTGGTGCAAAAAATACATGTCCTTAGATTCCAGTCTTAAGCACAGTAAGGGTAAGTTCATGGAGCCACTCAGCCAGGTTTCCGGGGGACCTAGTTTTCTGACATCAACAATATGGCACCCCCATCAACCTGGTTTTTAAGAAGTCAAATGAGAAGAGAATGGGCTGATCGTTTTTTCACCGAACACAAATTCATCTCATTCTGCATACACTATCGAGGTTTATAATTTCTCCTCTGAATAGGATCCATTTAGTAACATAAATGCAACTGGAATTTAAATTTAGCTGAATGCATATATGTCAAAATTTCAGTGTCAAATAAACTTCAAACTGTTCATCGGGCGATTGGCAAAAGTTCCATGTTGGAATTGTGCCTAGAGTAGCCCGCCCTGCCTTCAAAACTTGTGTAATAATACTCGTAGTTAGTCCATAGATTCCTTACAACTTCCACAAATCAGCGTCTACAGAGTTAATAGTTTGAGTCAATCTTCTCATTTTTGTCAGGCAACCAGGGACGACTGATTATAACCACCAATTTAAGACCTTGACCTGCACGAGACAAATTCCCATAATCTGAGAAGATGCAACAATAGGCATTCAAATAAATATATAAAACCATTGTAAAAACAATTCAGATTCATATAGAAACAATTGTTAACCTTCAGAGCTTCCATGAAAAAGAATTGACAGGAAGGTATAGTGCACCAATTGATTACAGCATTTAAAGATGCAGTGTCATGGTGCAAATCTACCAAATTCCAGGACAAAGTTGTCTTATCGACTTGCATACTTCAGCTAAACTTCAATTGCTAATTTCCGAACTGACTTTTCAGACTTCCTTTTCTTCTGGGCCCATGTAGGTCCGTAAATTACCAAGCGTGTACGTCCAAAGCGTCGATCAGTTATCTGCACTTTTATTTTAACAGTCAAAAGAAAAGGAAAAAAAAAAAAAAAAACCACAAAGCTGTCACTTAACAATGCACGACCAAGCTAGTTGGCATTGCTAAAAACTACACCTCGTTTATTTGAAGGATAGAGGGTAGTTTAGTCCCTTTGGAGAAAGATGAAGGTACGTTGTTTTGGCGCCAGCCGTGGCATAGTTTAAGGGGATGATGCATGTGCATAGAGCCACTTTGACATAGAAAATACTACAAATCCTTACCTGACTGCCAAACTGATTTGATGATTTGAACCATCAAATAAGTTATCCTTCGCACAGAATTCTCAGTTGTGTGGTCAGTATAATGATTCACCATCACTTATTGTATGATGATAATTAAAAAGAAAAAAGAGAAAAAGAAAAAGAAAACTAGTTCCGTGAATTACCTTAACTAGGCATCCACATGTATCGAGCATTTTAGTTCTTGAGGGATACTCAACAAGCTAAATCATAAAAGTTCGTGAGACTTTAGAGAGACATAGCAAATAAAACACACACAGACAACAAAAAGATAATCAGTGCACATGAAATCCAAACTTACGATAAAGGTATCTTCCCCAACTAAGGGTGACTTTGAAATCTGGCCCATCAGCACCCCATAGTCAACTTCAGTATATGGAGGGGTAACACTTATGTAATCAAATGATCCGTCTTTAGCTACAGAAAACAAAATCCAGCACTGTAATAAATGGGAAAAAAATACAATAACAATTGCAAATTTATGTTATTCATAGGCGGCCAAGACAGAAATGCAACTTCTTAATCTATATTCCTGTATGAAGTTTCTTCCAGCAGGACACTGATCTGGATCATTTGTAGTGAACAAACTTGTCCCCCACACGGCTTCTTTATTTCTCCAACGATGCTGAACCATATGGTTATTCATATAAAGGGAAATTCCCATTTATCACTTTCTTTTTTCCCCACTAATCACCAGCTTACATATTTTAGTTAACAGTACTGGTAATGGTATCTTTTGGCAAGAATATTGAGGACATACATGTCATGTCTCTCAATATGCACTTACTATGTGGAATCACCGAGATCCATTCATTGGCAGTAGCACTTCATCAAAATTTCGTGATGATAAATATTCACATCTCTCAGCATCGACTCTTGAAAATCATGATTTGGGGAAGTTTCCGTACATCATAATCAATATCCATTTCAAAGTTTGACCATAACTGTATCATATACATCCAGAAATGGAAATTCTTTATCGAATCTAAGTGACAATTCCAAAGAAGAGGTCAACAATGCTAGTAAAGGCATTGACCCATACAGTTTCTCAAGGAGATCACATAGTTACATGTCTTCAGTATGAGTCATAAGCTGTCAACATCAGTTTCAGCAAGAGAATTCTATCTATCCAGGCAGATTATATCATTCCTACCACACAGGATTCATACTTTTTGAACCATATTTTGGAAAAAAATTGTCCTCAAACACACACTCACACACATGCAGTGCCCACATGCATGCCGACACAGAGAGAAGTGAGGAAAAGCAAATACCTACAAATTGCTCCGCTTGCTCCAAGAAATTTTCAACACGAACAGCATGTATAACTGAAACATCAAAAAATCCAGTGCTTTCCAAATTTGGCCGTAAAACATTTGATATAACCCAAGGATCCATCTCAACAAAATGCACCTGAAATTTTCCAATTCCAGGGGTTAGAAAATCAGGAAAACTACAAACCGGAATCAAATCACAAAACAAATGTCTCATGACATATGATATGTCAGTGCCATATTTCAGTAAAAGTCCAAACTCTAATTTTAACTTAAATCAGAAGGCCATTTCAACTTTTTTTTTTTAATGTTCAGCAATATCTATAGGATGCTACACTCTTCTAAATGGATTCCATAAGCAGAAAAACGCCATTGCTGGTAGTATCAAATACATCAAATGAGTTACTAATTATACCTCAGAACATCCTCGGCTAAGAGCCTCAATACCAACAGATCCAGTACCACTGTACAAGTCTAACCAACGCCCAGACCTTAAAGATGCAGGAGAGCCACTAGCTACCTAGAAAATACAGACCAAGTTATTCTCACAACAGAAAAAGTGTTAATTATCTTCCTCATCCGATACAACTATGGTTACACATTAAAGAACTAGATGATCAGAAATCTTAATTGTCTGAAGGGGAAAAAAACACAGTATCCAGCATTAAGATAAAACTATTACCTGCATTATATCAAAGGCTGCACCTTTCACAACTTCCATCATTGGCCGTACATCCATACCTTTTGGCGACAGCAACTTCTTTCTTTTAGCCTTTCCCCCAAGGACCTACAATGGCCAATATATTAAAGATCTTTTACAGAAAGATAATTCAAAATTGTAAGATTTAAGATAAAAAACCACGTTGCTGTCCCAAAGAAAGTGAATTGCCTAATATTTGTTTTCTATCTAAAATTACAGACCCTAGAGCAGCAATTGTCTTGGAGGCTATAACAAACAATAACCAAATCACCAAATGAAGTCCTCTGATTACCTGTACCTTCACCGTCAACCTCAATTAAGGAGCCCTACGAGGACTTTGTAACTTCACATGCAAGGAAAATGAAGCCACGTAAAATCCATTTGACATCCAAACATTCCCTAAGAGACCTTTTCTCATTGAGAAAATATTTTCCAGCGAGGAAATTGCCTGGCTAAGCAAGTGAACTGCATCTTCACAATCAACAGATGCAGACGTCAGAGACTACTTTTTGTTAACTGATCATACAGTTTTCCCTGCCGTGAATTCGTTTCCTTGTCCAACATCATCAGCTTAAGCCGCTACACTTTTAGGACGCACACAACAGAAAGCCGGTGAATCTAATATCATTTTGATTATGGGGACCTTGCAGAGACGAATGCATCCACCTTTTAAGAATCCTACGGACTAATCTATATAGACTCGCATACTTTGTAAAGTATCTCTTCACAGCATTTCCAGCAACTAAGAAATATATTTTATACACGCTAATTTGGATACCAGTTTCTCATGGTCATCAAGTTCTTGTCCTCGCAAAGACAACTAATCGAAAGAAAGAAGACACTTGGAGAAGTGGCATACCTGAAGCAACTTATGGGTAGTCCGTGGTGGCTTAGGATCTTCCGGGGGTTGGACTGACTTCCCTCTTGCTCTCTTTTGCGATTCCTTTCCCCCCTTCGTCTAAAAACAGTTTCCAAGATCACCAAAATATATTAAAGAAAATAAACTGAAACCAAATAAATTTGACGAGCTTTTTAGTATTAGCCACCGCACAAAATCATTTGAAAAGAACAAAAAAGACAAATTTTTACTCAACTAAAGCCACTCAGTTAGACGGTTCAGTTGGGATAAGTCTCTCATTCTAAGGAACCAAGACGATATTAGCATTTCCAATCTCCCTTCCTTCCTTACTAGGTTGTCTCAGCAGTCAAATAGAGTTTTAGATGAGAGAGAGAGAACCTTTTTAGGCGGAGGAGGAGTTTCGGATAAGAACTCGTCAGGGTCGAGTCCATAACGCTCAAGCAACAGCTTCTTTTCCCCACTGGTCAAAGCATTTTCCGATTCTGACACCATTCCACAGAAGGAAAAAAGAAGAAGCTAAATTAGCCACGACAACACCGAAATTAGCTTCATTTTGACTCACACAAAGACACAGCAGGAAGACGAGCTTACTGTAAGAGCATATAATGATAGGCGACCGATTAATCAGTCTAGAGGAGGTACTGACGAAAGGAGTATTCAGAAAGGATGAGACACGGTTCGGAAAGAGTGGCGAAAGAATTAGAGACGAGGAAACCACGGCCATCGCAAAGGTAGTGCTCAGTCGCACGCCACCACACTACTGTTATCAGCCCCGAAACCAAACCGAGAACACAACGGCGCCGTTTTAACTTGGACCAGCGTCTTTGACGACTGTTGTCGTCAACTAAGATGTTTTAACACAATACGCCGTTTTAACGCGATTTTTTTATTTTTTATTTTTATGTAAGTGTAATGACTATACGCTAAATTGGGCCAACTAACAGGTGATGTGTTACATGCTTAAATTTAATCACAAGAGGTTGACTTTAATTGAAAAGAGTTACAATTCACTTATATGATTAGATCATTTTGCTTGTTTATATGATCAAATCGTTTTGTTGGCTTTTTTAGTGTATGGGAAGTCCATGATATTTTGACAAGATGAACACTTTTGAGAAGTCTTTTCACTAATTAACACTAATTAGAGGCGTAACCGGGAGAATTGATTGATGACGATCGGAGTAACCCTTCTTCAAGTGCTCCAGTATGTCATCACATAGCACGATTCTGATGAAGTCTGGGAAACTAGTAAAGCGAGGTAATGGCTTTTGCAGGGCACACGAATTCTAAATAAAGTATTGAACAGAGAACAACGAACAAAATGAGTGCCAAAAAAGAGTAACTCAAAAGAAAAAGAGAACAAAAGAAAGAAAAAAACAACGATTGACTAAACAAATCTCATGAAATGAAAATCAGGACAATTTCTCCACCATTAATTATAGGGCAACTTAGCGAAAATGGCAGTCAAGTGACCTAGAAGTATATGAAAAGCCAATTCGAGAGTTGCAATTTTCGATGCATCTCCAAATGATTTCACAGTTCCAATGCTGGAAGTAGTGGTTGCTACCCGGTCAAGAAACATACGGAACAAGGATTGCTCAGTTGCGCATCTATCAGGGAGTTTTCCAGCCAACAAGTCACCAACAATTAAGCAAAATCAGCGGTTATAATCACCAATCAAATTCATCCTGGAGCAGCAGAAAAGGGTAAGTAGTCTACACCGATGCAGCAGAGAGCATGTCTGGTGGTTTTGTGAGTTCTGCTAATTTAATAGGATTCTTCCAACTTATGAGCTCAGGGCACCAGTATACCATAAATGATTGCTTCAAAGATTAAATGAGAATCCCCAGTCTACTATCATTAATCAAACAATTAAAAGCTTGGCTTGTAGAAGCTGGCGTTGAGAAAGAGAAATGATGGAGAGTTGGATCAATGCATAAGAACCTAAATGCTAAGGTGGTGAATAAGGTGAATGGTCCTTTCAATGACATAGTGATGCTTAATTGCAGTAAGGCTACAACGGGAACTTCATCCCAAACGTCTTTCACGCTTTTGGCCTCATGAGAGGCCGTAATTCATACAACGAAGAGCAAAGAGATAGACTTTTCAGAGTTGTGACTTACAGTATTAAAGAAGCTTATTGTATGATATAGCTACATTGACAAATGGGGAAAACTAAACGGGAATCGAGGTTACCATTTACAATAAGAGCCTCCAAAGCTTACCGCAGGATGCAGAAGCCTTGAATCTAAGTTGAGATGCTTTTTCCTTCATTGCTCAAAAACTACACAGAATCGTTATCTGGCCTACCATATATCAGAGGAAATTCATCGTCTTGTTCAGAGAAACTATGGTCTTTTGACATGGTCTTCAGTGATTGATAAATCTGGTACATAGAGGGCCTGTCCTTGGGACGAGAAACCACACAATCGCATGCAATTCTCAGGAACTGCAAAATTTGCTCATCATGCCCTTTTCCACAAAGAAACTTATCGATGGCATCTTTGATTCTACCAGAACTAGAGAGATGATTAACCCAATCTACCAAGTTACCCTTAAATCCTTCCTCAACATTGCTAACCTCAAGAGGTTTTTGCCCTGTCACCAATTCAAGAAGCACAACCCCAAATCCATAAGCATCCCCTTTCAGTGAAGCAACCATCGTGCTTGGGTATTCTGGTGCAACATAACCGAGTTCTCCCAAGTCTCCGTTCACAAAACTACTGTCGTTAGAATCGGAAGTCATAAGCCTTGCCAACCCAAAATCCATAATCCGAGCATCAAAGTCCTCATCGACGAGGATCACATTGGAGCAGATGTTCTGCTGCAGAATTGGTGGATTGCACCCATGGTGCAGCCAAGCAAGACCCCTTGCCGCACCCAAACCAACCCTAAATCTAGTTGGCCAATCCAACGCAGAACCACTTTCATGTAACAAGGAATACAGTGTCCCGTTAGACATGTGCTTGTATACCAAAAGCTTTTCCTCCTCCACAACACAAAATCCCAAAAGGGGTGCCAAATTTGGGTGCCTAAGCTGGCCTAGTCGGTTCATTTCGAGACGAAACTGCTTCTCTCCAAGCTTACAAGTATTCAGCCGCTTGATCGCAAGCGCCGACCCATCGGGCAGCACGCCCTTATAAGTGGTTCCCGTTCTAGTCGAAATAACTATACTTTCCCGGCAGAAATTGCTTGTGGCCGCCATCAAATCCCCCAATTTAACCTTGACTAGAGGTTTCTGAAACAATGAAACTTGAACAAGCTTGTAAGCCCTCAACCTTTCAGCCCAATCATTATCTCTTCTAAGGCCATACCCTCTTCTACTCTTCCTATCCAACCTCAAATGAAACCACCACCACACCCCAAAACCCAACAACAGTGACCCCGCCGCACCAAACACGCCGGCAGCAATTATAATCGCTAAATTCTTCTTACTTAGCCCACCACACTTCCCCAAAGGCGCCCCACAAAGGTCCTCGTTCCCAGAAAAACTCTCCTTATCAAACCTATCCAAAAACGAAGGAATCCTCCCAATAAGGTCATTATTCTTCACGGAAAACTTGCTCAGCCTACCCAAACCAGAGAGCTCGTAAGGGATATTACCCGAAAGCTTGTTGTCCGACAAGACTAAATTGTTCAAATACGCGCACTTGGCAACCTCGGGAGGGATCGGACCGTCAAGTCCGTTATTCGAAAGATCCAGGATTACTAAGAAAGGCAACCATGTACATATGTCTTTAGGTATCGTACCGTTTAGGCTGTTGAGAGAGAGATCCAAGGTCTGCATGCTCCCACAATACTTCAGCGACTCGGGAATCGAGCCCGACAGCTTCATATCGCGGAGCTCGAGGCTGATTATGCGATTCTCGCGGTCGTTCCAACACGACACCCCGACGAATTTGCATATGAACCCCACAGACGTGTTGTCGAAGGTCCAGGAGTTGAGCCTTCCCAGTGGATCGCTCAGCGAACTCTTCAAACTCTGGAGGCACTTCACGTCATCCTCCACCACCCCCGCCGAGGAAGCACCACAGGCGAGAAACAAGGCGATCGGAACGATTACGAAGTTGACTATTATCAAAGGGTTTTTCCCAACATCAATTAAACTTTTCATGTTGAAAAAGAAACCAGGTATCGATTGGTTCACAATATGCAGATTGTATAACAAGAGGACTGGAAAGAATGGAGGAAAAGAAATGAAATTTACGAGTAAAACTGATAAGAAAGGTATGGGGGAGAAAGAGTCATTGACTTCATGTCGCGAGAGAAGGAAAAAACCCAGAAATGGTATAGACTTGGCGGCCAATTCCGTGTGGGTGCAGTTTAAGCCTTGCTTTTGTTATCGATAATGAATCGTTTTTCAATGGGTGTGGTTTGAATGATTACAGCTTCTTTGACTAAAATTTGTTCATTTGGAAGGTTTAATTTCGTGGTTCTTGACCAAAGACTTCGACCAGGTCCATTGAGAGTGGCTAGTGGGGATGCTCCACTAAAATGATACCCTTTCCATTGATTTTTATCCCTCGGGAATTTCCTTTTCCAAACCCCCCAACCAGAGCTCGAGGATTTGCATTCCCCCTCTATTTACTCCACTGCCATTTTTTCTCGATTGGGAGTGGGGAAGGTTTCGACTGTGGCAGCACTTAAGTCTCTTCCAGCGACTGCCATTCAATGACATGAAGCTAAACCTTGTAAAGCTTTAATAATTCACTTGTGCTCTTTAAGGAATTTTATTATTCTCGGAGAACTGTCCTTAATGGAATCTTATCATCGATTTTTAGATTGAGAAAACTTAAACTATAACAGGTTAACGCTCTGATATTGTAATTAAATTGTAAAAAAAATTCAAAAAGTATGAAACCATCATTTTGTCTAAATATTATATTTAAGATCAGTTGAAACGACAACACATGGCTATAGTATTAAATGGTGGTCAGTCAAGGGGAGTGAGAGGGAGGAAGGTGGAACGTGCGCCCGAGGAAATTTCTTGAACTGGAGCGTCAGTCAAAGACGAAGCGGCAAATGTTTGCTTCGTCGTCGGTTGTCAGGCCAAAAGTTGATGTAGATATTTAGGTAGGACGTGGGATGTGTTTGGTGCGGTCAAAGTGTCCAACACTCGCAACCAAACGAATGTTACAGTAAGTAAAAAAGCTTCTTAACTACCCATTAACCTCCTTGTCTGAAAAAGCAAAGTAAGACCACCTTAATTTGTCCTTAACACGTGGATTTTCCAATCTATTGTATAATTGATGGTAATTTGACTATAATATCAAAGCTCGGACTCCCTGTGTGTATGCCAAATTAAATCCAAACAATGAATTGTATGTTAGTTTGACTAAATTATAGATGTAGATGTACTTCTTAGAATACGATATTAATTACTAGATTAATTTTAACAGAAAAAATATCTTGTCAACTCTTTTTGTGTTTTTTTATATATATATATATATAAATTTAACTTTAAGGTATCAATATCTAATCAATTTAACTCAATTATAGACCTAGACATATCCATTAAAATAAGAATATTTTTAATCAGTCATCTTTGTCATTTTGAAAAGGTTTCAAAATTGGCTAATTTTTTTATGGAGTCTTGGATTGGTGAATCGTGTGACTTCTCAAAGACATATAAAAGAAAGGATTAACCAAATGATGACTAAAACATGATCATTAGTACCATTTAAAATGAGACCTTGATGCGGACCTATGATGAAAGGGCAGGTCATTCAAATGAGCTTTCTTTTAAGCCCTTTTTTTATATGCACAGACTAATATTGTGAAAAGATGGTAATAAGAACAAATATAGCATTGTCAACCGAGGCAACATACTAATCTTGTTAAAGCTCGTGTTCTGAATGGAAAATAATAGAACATGGTTTTTTAATTCTTCTTTCTTGTATCGTAAACCAAAATGAAGGAAAAACATACATGTCATGCAAGCCCCATCGGAGGCCACATTTCATACAACTAAGGGTAAACTTATTGGTATTTCAATGTGCTTAGTATATATTATAGCAATATTGCAAATAGGGGAGAAAGAAAAGAACCTGTACTTAATCCTAATTTCTTGAAGCATATTACAAGATGCCAAAATCTTGAGTCCACCATGTAATGATTCTCCTTTGTTGCTAAGAAGTTACGCAGACTTGTTACTTGGCCTACTAGGTATTAGCAAAAATCATTCTCTAAGGGAACTATTGTCACGAGTTTTAATTCAAAAGGTTAACTTGATAGGTGAAATAATTACTCCTCCTCATATGACTAAAAACTCTCATTCACCTTCTCTATTTTAAAGAGTGTCCCAACATTTTCCCTCTAACATCCTCCCTCACTTGAATCCACAACATTCTTATTGTTGTGGGTAAACTCTACCTCCAATGCCACAACAAAGGAGTTCAAGCCAAAACATACAACTGAGGGTAAATTTATTGGTATTTCAACACAAGTAATATATATTATAAAAATAGTACAAATGGGAGAGAAAGAAAAGAACCCAATTTCCTAAAGCATACTACAAGATGCCAAAATCTTGAGTCTACCGTGTAATGATTCCCCTTTGTTGCTAAGAAGTTACACGGACTTGTTACTTGGCCTACTAGATATCAGCGAAAATTCTTGTCTAGGGGAACTATTGTCACACATTTTAATTCAAAAAGTTAACTTGATGGGTAAAATAATTAAGCTTCTCCTCATCTGACTAAAAACTCTCTTTCACCTTTTCTATTTTAAAGAGTGTCCTAATGTTTGCCCTCTAACATCCTCCCTCAACTAAATCCACAATGTTCTTGTTGTTAGGGGAAAACTCTACCTCCAATGCCACAACAAGGGAGTGCAAACCAAGACATTAGATCATGTTATGGGTTGACTTTAATTCTATTTCTCACAAACATCACTAAGTTAGTTGTGTATTGGGTTTGATATCATTTGTTTGCAGTTAAATTCCTTATATAATCAAAAACTCACGTTGGTCCAAGTCAACGTTGGTCCCAACGCATGGTGCCGTGAGATTATGGTATTTGGACATACTTTTCGGTAGTAGATAAACCTGTACAAAGACGGCCTGTCTTCTGGCCAAGAAACCACACAATTGCACTCAATTTTCAGAAACTACAAAAAATGTCCTCACCATGCCCACTTACGTGCATTATCGATGGCACATTTGATTCGACTAGAACTAGGGAGATGGTTCACCCAATCCCCCAAGTTGCCATTAAATCCTTCCCACAAACCTTAAAAGGCTTTTTCTCAGTCCCCAATTCCAGTCCCAAGCAACCGTCGCCCTTGGCTCAAGCAACCATTGTGCCCGGGAACTCCTAAGCAACATAACCCAATTCTCCCATGTCTCCATACACGAACAACTGCCATTGGAATCAGAAGCATTCAGACTTGCCAGCCCACAATCCAGTATCGAAGTCTGCATCAATGAAGATCACATTGGAGGACACGTTCTGCTGCAAAATCGGAGGGTCACTCCCATGTTGTAGCCAATAAAGACAAACCGCCCCACCCAAATGGATTCTAAAGATAGTTGGCCAATCCAAAACAGTAGCACCACTTCCATGCAATAAAGAGTACAATGTCCCATTAGACATAATGCTCATATGGTAAGATCTCCTCCTCTACCACACAAGACCCCAAAAGCGGTACCAGATTTGGGTGCCTAAGTTTGCCTAATCTGTTCCCCAAACGAAACTGCTTCCTCATGAGCTCAAAATTATTAAATCGTTTCATCCGCAAGCGCCGATCCATTTGGCAGCAGGGCCTAATAAGTTGTGCTTGTTGAGGTAGCGGCGAGCATGTGTGAGTGCTAAGTTTCGCGGTTGTGCCAAGTGTTCCAGCAAATTTGCAACGTTGTTGTTAAATATGTAGTTTTAAAAGAATAATATAGCATTGAAGTTCATAAAATGTATTTGGCAAATACCATAAATAATTCTGAATTGAGTTTAATGGCAATCATACATAACTAGAGTTTTTATCATCCTCTTGTTTGATAAAATGAATAAGGGCTTGAAAATCAAGTACATTAATATCTATATATGTCATATAAAAAGCACTATTTTAGTTAGAAAATGGAGATGCCTCTATAAGAAGACTCCGTTTTGATCGAAATAACTATATTTTCTGGCTGAAGTTGTCGCCGCACGTGTTAGAAGGCTCTGCCTTCTAACACGTACATTAATGGCAATCATACATAACTAGAGTTTTTATCATCCTCTTGTTTGATAAAATGAATAAGGGCTTGAAAATCAAGTACATTAATATCTATATATGTCATATAAAAAGCACTATTTTAGTTAGAAAATGGAGATGCCTCTATAAGAAGACTCCGTTTTGATCGAAATAACTATATTTTCTGGCTGAAGTTGTCGCCGCACGTGTTAGAAGGCTCTGCCACGTCAGCCTCCATGTCACGCCGGCCTCCACGTCAGCCCTAGCTGACCCAGATCCCCGACCCGCAGTCGCGTTTGTGCGCAATCGTGAGAAGTCGCGACTGCCACCGTCGTCGTCGGTTTCCTTTTCCGTTCGAATCTGTAAATTTGTAAAGATCTTGATTCGGTTTTTATTGTGTAAATCATTCCTAATTTAACTCTTGTAAAACGATTATATATGTTTGTGATTAAATCAATGAAATTCATCAGAGAATTTTTACACAAGATCAATATAGGGTTCTTGAGCTTTTCGGACCGATCCTCTCTACCTTCGACTTCTATCATGGTATCATCAGAGCCGATGGCTAACGCTGCCACGTCGGAAACCCTTTCTCCCGATTTGAACCCTACCCCACCTTTTCCCACAGTTCTGGTGACTTCTCCGACGCCGACGATGCCTTCACCCACCACCTATGAGCGTTTTGATGGCATGAACTTCGTCGTCTAGTGAACGTGAATCCTTCCCTTCTTGATTTCCCAAAATTTGCTCCCCATTCTCAACGGCCGTGAAACCGCGCCACCCGAATCCCTAATCGGGCCTGACGGTTCTCAATCTCCCAATCCCGCTCGTCAATCGTGGTTAATTCACGATCAGGCAGCTCTGGGATGGATCCTCGCCACCTCAACTAACACCGTGGTGACTCAATTGACGGATATCCATTCGTCCGCCGCCGCCTAGGCTCACCTGAAGCGCACCTACACGGCGCAGTCCAACGCCCGATCTTCAGCTCTTCGGATGCAACTTCAGACCCTCAATCGAGGCACTCGCACCATCACAGAATTTCTTCACGACGTCAAAGTGATTCTGGATCAACTGGCCGCGATTGGAAGCAAAATCCCCGACGATGAGTATCTGACTCACGTTTTTCGCAGCCTCGGTGATGAATTCAACAGTCTTGCGACGTCGATCTCGGTTCAAAATCAGACAAACCCCCTCAGCTACGACACCATCCACAACCTCATTCTCACCCAAGAAGGCCGCACCAACAGCCGCACTGCGCCAGTTTCTTCGGCAGCGTTCGCTGCGTACCCGAGTCAGTTCGCGGGTCACGTGAATGCTCATTTGGGTCACGCGAACGCGCCCGCGGCCCACACTGACTCGGGCCTGTCATTCAGTGCGCGCGCAGCCCGTGAGCGGCCCGCGCCCTTCGCGCCCGCTCCAGCCCAGCCCACGCCAGATGAGCCGCTGCCCAACCCGCCAGCCTAAAACTGGCCCAACAGAAACTCCTCCCAGGCCCGCAAATCCAACAGGCCCTATTGCCACCTATGTCGAAAACCCGGCCATTATGTTTCGAACTGCCGTGAAAGATTTAACCCCAATTTTAGCCCTCCAACCAATTACCAGGCCCAATCCTCTCCCCAGGCCCATATAACCTACCCCACCTATTATCCTCCTCAAATTAATTATACCCAACTTCCCCCTCCTCTCTCCCACTATGGACCACCCAACCCCCTACCTTCCGCCCTAGATGCCTCCTCCTGGCACCCCGACAGGAGCCTCCCATCATGTCACTGACTCCACCTCTGCCCTATCCGGAGTCACTCCCTACACAGGCTCTCAGCAACTCACCGTGGGTGATGGAGTATCTTTACCTATCACTCACACCGGTACCCTTTGCACTTCTCATTTTCGTTTAAATCATGTCTTAGTTGTTCCATCCATTACTAAAAATCTTTTATCTGTTTCTCAATTCACATCGGACAATAATTGTTATTTCATATTTTCTGCCACTCATTTTTGGGCAATTTCTTGTCTTACGAGCCAAATCATCCTCCACGGCACCCATGATCGTGGACTCTACCATCTCTACTCGTCCGACGACCGTCCTCGTGCGTACTTGGCTTCTCGTACTAGTCCTTTCCTGCTGTGACATCATCGTCTTGGTCATTCGTCCCCACCCGTTTTAATTAATCTTTTGAAGACTACCAACACCCCATATTCTTCCCTATCTTATCCCCCATGTATAGCGTGTGCTCTCAGTAAAAGTCATCGCCATCCCCACCCCCTTTTCCCCTCTAAGTCAACCTAACCTCTCCAACTCGTTCATTTTGATGTATGGGGACCATTTCCAGTTCAATCCTTTAATAAAAATAAATTTTATGTTTGTTTTATTGATGATTTTTCCCACTTTACTTGGCTTTATACTTTTCAAACTCGCTCTCAATTTTTCACCATTTTTACTACCTTCCACAAATTTGTTGAGAACCAACTTCAGTGTCGTCTTCAAGCTATCCAATGTGATGGCACTCCAGAATTTCTCTCCATCATGTTTTGTCAATATCTCCAAGCCGCAGGGATTCATCAACGTGTCTCCTGTCCATACTCTCCCTTTCAGAACGGTGTTGCCGAACGCAAACACCGTCACATCGTCGAGACCGGTCTCACTCTAATGTCTCAAGCTGCTATCCCTCCTCACTTCTGGGATTATACGTTTGAGACGGCTGTCTTCCTCATCAACCGCCTTCCAACCCCAGTGCTCCGGAATCTTTCTCGTTGGCAAACCCTCTTTCATCAACCTCCCGACATCAGCTCTCTTCGTGTCTTTGGGTGTGCAGTCTTTCCCTACCTACGCCCCTATGCCCCTCACAAACTTGCTCCCCACTCCCGTGCCTATGTCTTCCTCGGCTACCCTACCGAGTACCATGGCTATCGCTGCTACTTCCCCGTTACCCATCGCACCTATATCACTGCTGATGCGGTTTTTCACAAAGAAACCTTTCCCTATCATAATATCTCTTCTCCCCCTCCCTCTTCACCGAGCACCCCCTTTCACATAGTTCCAGTCTTTCCTGCTCTTTCTCCACCCTCTCCGCCACTTGCACCCTTGCCAAGCTCTCCTTCTCCTTCAGTTTCCCCTTCCTATGAGTCCCCACTGGACTCCACTTCCCCTACCACCCATCTTCCTCCTGATGCCCCACTGGCATCAGTTCCCCAACCCCCTACTAGGCCTGTGACCCGTCTCCAGGATGGCACCATTTCCCGCTGCCATCTCACCAGACATCAAACCTTTGCCTTCACCACCACTACCCAAGCCCACCCTGAACCTACCTGCTTCTCTCAGGTTGTTCGGGAGTCACATTGGCGTGAGGCTATGGTTGCTGAGTATACTGCCCTTCTCCGGAATGGCACATGGGCTTTGGTTCCCCTCCTTTCTGGTGTTAAACCCATTGGTTGCAAATGGATCTATAAAGTCAAACTCAAGTCCGATGGCTCCTTGGAACACTACAAAGCCCGCCTAGTTGCGAAGGGCTTCCATCAAAAGGAAGACATTGATTTTACTGAGACTTTCAGCCTAGTAGCCAAGCCTGTCACTGTTCGCACTATTCTCACCATTGCCTATTCTCGTGGCTGGTCGATTCGACAACTGGATGTCTCCAATGCCTTCTTACATGGTCATCTCTCGGAAGTGGTCTATATGGAGCAACCCCAGGGTTTCGTTAACCCTGAACGCCCCCAGCATGTCTGTCGATTGTATCGCTTTCTATATGGCCTCAAGCAAGCCCCCCGTGCTTGGTACCAGCGCCTGAGCACCTTTCTGGTCTCTTTGGGCTTCATTATCTCACAGGCGGACACCTCTCTGTTTACTCTCCACACTCCCCGGTACAACCTCATTCTTCTTGTTTATGTGGATGATATTATTTTGACTGGTTCCCCGCAAGCTCCTTTTGCTACTCTTCTTCAGGCACTACACCATGAGTTTGCCCTCAAGGACTTGGGGCCTATCCACTATTTCCTCGGCGTCGAAGTTCAACCTACCTCTGATGGTTTTCTCCTGCATCAAGCCAAATTCACCCTCAACATTCTTGCTCGAGCTAAAATGACTGACGCCAAGGCCATCTCCACACCCTGCTCCACTGATGAACCTCTTTTTATCCATTCTGGAGATCCCCTCCCCGATCCCATCCTTTACCGCAACATTGTTGGTGCCCTCCAATATCTTACCCTCACTCGCCCCGATATTGCCTACTCCGTCAACACCGCCTGCCAGTTCCTTCACAATCCCACCACTGCCCATTGGCAAGCTGTGAAACGCATACTTCTTTACTTAACCGACACTCCCTGACTTGGCCTTCTCCTTACTCGAGGCCCTACCATCTCCCTTCATGCCTTCTCAGATGCTGGTTGGGCTGGTGATCGTGATGATCGTCGCTCCGTCAATGGGTTCTACATCTTCTTTGGTCGCAATCTGATCTTTTGGAGTTCTCGTAAACAGCGCACCGTTGCTCGCTCCAGCACTGAAGCATAATACAAATCGTTAGCTGACACCACAGCCGAAATCATGTGGATTGAGTATCTTTTCAGAGATCTTCGTGCTCTTCCTCCTCAACCTCCCATGCTCTGGTGTGACAACATGTCGGCACTCTATCTCACTGCCAATCCGGTCTTCCATGCTCGCACTAAGCACATCGAGATCGACTTTCACTTTGTTCATGAACGTTTAGCTCGTGGTCAACGATTTCTCCATTTTATCTCCACTATTGACCAACTTGCCAATATCTTCACCAAAGGCCTCTCCTCCGCTCACTTCAAGCTTCTTCGATCCAAGCTAATGGTCCAGTCTGCCCCTTCAGCTTGCGGGGGGATGTTAAAAGGCTCTGCCACGTCAGCCTCCATGTCGGCCTCCACGCCGGCCTCCACGTCAGCCCTAGCTGACCCGGATCCACGACCCGACCCGCAGTCGCGTTTATGCGCGATTGTGAGAAGCCGCGACTGTCGCCGTTGTCGCCGGTTTCCTTTTCCGTTCGAATCTGTAAATTTGTAAAGATCTTGATTCGGTTTTTATTGTGTAAATCATTCCTAATTTAACACTTGTAAAACGATTATATATGTCTGTGATTAAATCAATGAAATTCATTGGAGAATTTTTACACAAGATCAATCTAGGGTTCTTGAGCTTTTCCGACCGATCCTCTCTACCGTATCCAAGTCCACCGTTTTAACCTGGAATCGAGGTTTTCATAGAGTGGAGCACTCAAGCCCGCAACCTCTCAGTCGAATCATCATCACCTCCACTCAAACCTCGAATTGTACCAGACCGCAACCCGAAACTTAACAACAACGACCCCACAACCACCACAACCTAAAATTTAACAACAACAATCCCATAACAGTTGTAGCCCAAAACTTAACAACGACGAGCCTACAACCATCACAGCCCTAAACAAGACAACAATGACCCTGCAACCACCACCACAGTCCAAAACTTAACAACGCCGCCCCTGTCACACTTGTCACACCGGCAGCAATTATTATCGCTAAATTCTTCTTAGTTAAGCCCACCACACTTCCCCAAAGGCGCCCCACAAAGGTCATCGTTCCCAGAAAAACTCTCCTTACCAAACCTAGCCAAAAACGAAGGAATCCTCCCAGTGAAGTCATTATTCTTCACGGAAAACTTGCTCAGCCTACCCAAACTAGAGAGCTCGTAAGGGATTGTACCCGAAAGCTTGTTGTCCGATAGGACTAAATTGTTCAAATAAGAGCAGTTGGCAATCTCAGGTGGGATCGGACCGTCAAGTCCATTATTTGAAAGATCCAGGATTACTAAGTAAGGCAGCCATGTACATATGTCTTTAGGTATCGTACCGTTTAGCTTGTTGAGAGAGAGATCCAAGGTTTGCATGCTACCACAATACTTCAGCGACTCGGGAATCGTGCCCGACAGCTTCATATCGCGGAGCTCGAGGCTGATTATGCGATTCTCGCGGTCGTTCCAACATGACACCCCGACGAATTTGCATATGAACCCCACAGACGTGTTGTCGAAGGTCCAGGAGTTGAGCCTTCCCAGTGGATCGCTCAGCGAACTCTTCAAACTCTGAAGTCACTTCACGTCATCCTCCACCACCCCCGCCGAGGAAGCACCACAGGCGAGAAACAAGGCGATCGGAACGATTACGAAGTTGACTATTATCAAAGGGTTTTTCCCAACATCAATTAAACTTTTCATGTTGAAAAAGAAACCAGGTATCGATTGGTTCACAATATGCAGATTGTATAACAAGAGAACTGGAAAGAATGGAGGAAAAGAAATGAAATTTACGAGTAAAACTGACCAGAAATGGTGCAGACTTAGGCGGCCAATTCCGTGTGGGTGCAGTTTTAGCTTTGCGTTTGTTATCGACAATGAATCGTTTTTCAATGGGAGTGGTTTGAATGATTACAGCTTCTTTGACTAAAATTTGTTTATTTGGAAGGTTTAATTACGGGGTTCTTGACCAAAGACTTCGAACAGGTCTATTAAGAGTAGCTAGAGGGGATGCTCCACTAAAATGATACCCTTTCCACTGATTTTTATCCCTCGGGAATTTCCTCTTGCAAACCGCCCAACCAGAGCTCGAGGATTTGCATTCCTCTCTATTTACTCTACTGCCATTGTTTTTAGATTGGGAATGGGGAAGGTTTCGACTGTGGCTGCACTTAAGTCTCTTCCAGCGACTGCCATTCAATGACATGAAGCTAAACCTTGTAAAGCTTTAATAATACAGTTGTGCTCTTTAAGGAATTTTATTATTCTCGGAGAACTGTCCTTAATGGAATCTTATCATCAATTTAGATTGAGAAAACTTAAACTATAACAGGTGAAGGCTCTGGTACTGTAATTTAATTGTAAAAAAAAAAAATCAAAAGTGTGAAACCATCGTTTTGTCTAAATATTATATTTAACACCAGTTGAAACGACAGCACATGGCTAACATCTTAGTATTAAATGGTGGTCAGTCAAGGGGAGCGAGAAGG
The DNA here is from genome assembly GCA_028551485.1 of Casuarina cunninghamiana. Taxonomy (NCBI): domain Eukaryota; kingdom Viridiplantae; phylum Streptophyta; class Magnoliopsida; order Fagales; family Casuarinaceae; genus Casuarina; species Casuarina cunninghamiana. The sequence continues at coordinate 16,460,103 of CM052364.1, forward strand.
AGGAAGGTGGACCGTGCGCTCGAGGAGATTTCCTGAAGTGAAGCGCCCGTCAAAGACGAAGCGGCAAAAGTTTGCTTCGTCGTCGGTTGATAGGCCAAAAGTTGATGTAGATTTGGGTAGGGCGTGGGATGTGTTTGGTGCGGTCAAAGTGTCCAACACTTGCAATCAAACGAATGTTACAGAAGTTAAAAAGCTTTTTAACTACCCACCAACCTCATTTACTTGTCTGAAGAAGCAGAGTAAGACCACCTTAATTTGTCCTTCACACGTGGATTTTCCAATTTATTGTATAATTGATGGTAATTTGAATATAATATCAAAGCTCGGACTCCCTGTGTGCATGCCAAATTAAATCCAAACAATGAATTCTATGCTAATTTGAATAAATTATAGATGTAGATGTACTTCTTAGAATAAGATATTAATTACTAGATTAATTTTAACTAAAAAAATTTCTTGTCAACTCTTCTTGTCTTTTCCTATATATATAAACTTAACTTCAAGGTATCGATACCTAATCAATTTAACTCAATTTTAGACCTAGACATGTCTATTAAAATAAGAATATTTTTGATCAATCATCTTTGTCACTTTGAAAAGGTTTCACAATTAGCTAATTTTTTTTATGGAGTCTTGGATTTGATGGATACTGTTCTAAATGAAAGATAATAGAATATGTTTTTTTTTTTTAATTCTTCTTTCTCCTATTGTAAACCAAAATGAAGGAAAAACATACATGTCATGCAAGCCCCATTGGAGGCCACATTTCAAACAATTGAGGGTAAATTTATTGATATTTCAACGCCCTTAATATATATTATAGCAATACTACAAATAGGCAAAAAAGAAAACAATCTTTGGCTCAATCCCAATTTCCTTAAGCATACTACAAGATGCCAAAATCTTGAGTCCACCTTGTAATGATTCCCCTTTGTTGCTAAGAAGTTATGCGGACTCATTACTTGGCCTACCAGATATCAACAAAAATTATTGTCTAGAAGAACTATTGTCACACATTTTAATTCATGAGGTTAACTCAATAGGTAAAATAATTAGGCTCCTCCTCATATGACTAAAAACTCTCTTTCACCTTTTTGATTTTAGAGACCATCCCAATATTTGCCCTCTAACATCCTCCGTCCTCCAAATCCACAATGTTCTTGCTGTGGGTAAACTCTACCTCCAGTGCAACAACAAAGGAGTACAAGTTGAGACATTAGATTGAATTATAGGTTGATTTTAATACCATTTGTCATAAACATCACTAAGTCAAGTTGTGTATTGGCTTTGATATCATTTATGTGCATTCAAGTTCCTTATATGGTAAAAAACTCTCGTTGGTCCAAGCCAACATTGGTCCCCGCGCATGGTGCCGTGAGACTGGCATTTGGACATACTTTTTCGGCAGTAGATAAACCTGTACGTAGACGGCCTGTCTTTTGGCCGAGAAACTACACGATGCACTCAATTTTCAAAAACTACAAAATTTTTTTGATAAAATGAATAAGGGCTTGAAAATCAAGTACATTCATTTCCGTATACGTCACATAAAAAGCACTATTTTAGTTGGACAATAAAGATGCCTCTATAAGAAGACTCCGTTTCAATCGAAATAAAGTATATTTTCTGGTTGAAGTTGTCGGTGCTCGTATCCAAGTCCACCCTTTTAACTTGGACTGGGGGTTTTCATAGAGCAGAACTCAAGCCCCCAAGCTCTCAGCCGAATCATCATCGTCTCCACTCAAACCTCGAATTGTACCAGACCGCAGCCTGAAACCTAACAACAACGACCCCACAACCACCATAACCCAAAATTTAACAACAACAATCCCACAACAATTGTAGCCCAAAACTTAACAACGACGAGCCTACAACCATCACAGCCCAAAACGAGACAACAACGACCCTGCAACCACCACAGTCCAAAACTTAACAACAACGCCCCTGTCACACCTATCACGCCGGCAGCAATTATTATCGCTAAATTCTTGTTACTCAGCCCACCACACTTCCCCAAAGGCGCCCCACAAAGGTCCTCGTTCCCAGAAAAACTCTCCTTATCAAACCTATCCAAAAACGAAGGAATCCTGCCAGTAAGGTCATTATTCTTCCCGGAAAACTTGCTCAGCCTACCCAAACTAGAGAGCTCGTAAGGGATAGTACCAGAAAGCTTGTTGTCCGATAGGACTAAATTGTTCAAATAAGCACACTTGGCAATCTCAGGTGGGATCGGACCGTCAAGCCCATTATTCGAAAGATCCAGGATTACTAAGAAAGGCAACCATGTACATATGTCTTTAGGTATCGTACCGTTTAGGCTGTTGAGAGAGAGATCCAAGGTCTGCATGCTCCCACAATAATTCAGCGACTCGGGAATCGTGCCCGACAGCTTCATATCGCGGAGCTCGAGGCTGATTATGCGGTTCTCCCGGTCGTTCCAACACGACACCCCGACGAATTTGCATATGAACCCCACAGACGTGTTGTCGAAGGTCCAGGAGTTGAGCCTTCCCAGTGGATCGCTCAGTGAACTCTTCAAACTCTGGAGGCACTTCACGTCATCCTCCACGACCCCCGCCGAGGAAGCATTACAGGCGAGAAGCAAGGCAACCGTCACTATAACGAAGTTAAGTATCACACCATCAATGAAACCTTTCATGCTGAAAATAAATCCGGTTATCGGTTTGCTTGGAACAAACAGATTGCAAAATAAGAGAAGTGGAAAGGGTCGACGAAAGCAATGAAGTCAACGCGTACAACTGATGGGAAAGGCATGCGGTAGAGGCGACTCTTGACTTCATTTGGTGAGAGAGGAAATAACACGGAAATGGGATACACTTGGCTGGGCAATCTGTGTGGTGCAGTTTTAGCTTTATTTTTGTAGTAAAACATGTTGAGAAAGTGACGGTGCTGCCTTACCGTAGCAGAGCATGGGGATAATGGGTCTTTTTGATTCAAGATGACCTACGAGTCTTTATACACCTTGCTTTTGTCCATCATTAGATAGCAACTCTGTTTTTAAATTGTCTTTATATATGTTCTGTTTTTATTACTAAATTGAGCCATGTAATTCTTGTTTTATAATCATTTACGAACATGAAAGCTTAAGAATCTTTGCCCAAACGATTCTCTCTTGCATATTACTCCGTTGTTTACATCTCTGCCTGGTCTGTTTTACAACCGAGTCCTTTGCTCCTTTCTCTGTTTAATTCCTTATTCGCTATCAAAAAATGAACTGTCAACCCTTGAACAATGTTTGTAAACTTAGCGTATAAGTTGATTTGGTAGTCCATAAATCTACTATAAATTGAATATGAGGTTATACTGATTTTCACTCTTTCCATATCCTACTACATATATGAAAAATCAATTATATTAAAACACAGGTCAACTTATACGCTAAGTCTACTATAAATTGAATATGAGGTTATACTGATTTTCACTCTTTCCATATCCTACTACATATATGAAAAATCAATTATATTAAAAGCTGTGCCGCATCATCTCCTGGGAGGACCAACGTAGAGACCAAATACATTAATATTCAACAATATCAGATGCAAAACTGGCTTCTTTCCTGATTGCCGCTTGTATCAAGCTCTGCTGTTGTTTAACTAATTTACAATGAATTTGTACTGACTTAATTCGTATGACGCCTTCAATATTCAGGGCCATTTAGATTATGCCAGTATCACTAAAACCGGGTGTACTTTCTCATATTATCAATTAATTTTCTTTTTTACAATTAATAATGAGGTATGTTGAAAATTAAGAAAATCTTAATCCACGGTGGAGAAGTACGGTATATTTCAAATAAACTCCACACTTGATTGACACGCGTAAACGGAAACGGTGTAAATTCGAATTTTAAAAATTGAAAAGATCGTGCCGTGACCCGCCCGTTAGAAAGCCAGATCTGCTCCCAGTGGGGCCCTCCTTCCTTTCGTGCGCGCCTTGCGCCTTCAATGCGAAAGACGAAAGAGGACCGACTGAACCAATTAAACGACGCCGCTCTGTATTAAACTCTCATCCTTGTCATTGGTCAGTCTACGTTATTTGTTAGTTTAGTGATAAACTAACAAAGTCTGAGATAGTTTAGTTAAATTCAACACTTAAATATATAAATTTAAATAAATAAATTAATTAAATCACATATCAGTTATTAGTTAGTTAGCTCAATAGTAAGTTAACAAGGATTAAGACATTTTGATTAAATTCGAATATATTATTTGATTGTGTGTGCTAGTAAATAAATGAAGAAAAGAAAAAACTAAGTCACTCACGCCGTCTGCCAAGGCAACCACAAAATCAGGGGCAGATCAGGAATTAAAGATGAACCACTTTCATGTTCCTAACAAACACGAGTAGAAGTAGATTAACCTCTCCTCAGTCGTTGCTGCTCGCTGCCTGAACCCCCAAACAGCGCTCACTCTCAGTCATGGAGGAGGAAGGCCAGGTAAGTAACACCACCGCCAATGAACCAAAACGCACTCACTCACCTACATAAACACTGCCGCCTTATTTTCCTAAAACTTCGATTTCTGTGAATTTTTTGTTGTTTCGTTTTAGACAATTGAACTAAAACTTCTGTGGGCCGCAGAAAATGTTGGCATTGAAGAAGGCGTATGCGGAGATAATTCTCAACACGGCGAAGGAGGCGGCGGCCCGTGTAATGGCGTCTGAGCGTAAAGCGCGTCGCTTTCAGCAGGATCTGTGCGCCACCAAGGACGAGGCCATCCGAATGCTCCTCCGCCTCAAGCAAATGATCCATTCCAAGGTCCAGAATTATAATCCAATGTCGTTTGATTTTATCAAGATATAATTTTTATTTTTAAATTTAGGTTCTTGGACGTTCTTTTAGTGTGTGACATTGCGTCCGAAATGATTGGAGCCGTCAGATTATTCACTGCATATATTTTCTGACAGTATTCTATTATCGGGGAGAATCTCAGGCTCTCAGCTTTTGAGTATGAGTATGATCTCTTTTAGTCTTCACGTTGTTTGTTTGTCTCTCCCGGCTAATTCTAATAACGCCATTTCAGAAGAAAGCATGCATAAAGATTTGCTTTAGAAAATTGTTTGAATGACAGAACCTAGTGAATAAACTAATCTGTTTGCAATTTTGAGAGTTTGTTACTTCCAACTTGATTAATCAGTCTAGTTTCTATTTTGTCCTTTTGTATTTGTACGATTCCTATACTAATATTGTTTGAGTAATACAGAAAGGATGGAGTTGTACTTTGGATTTTGAGCTATGATGGAGGAAACATGACTGAAGAGAAATGAAATGCCTGTTTTTGGTAACATGCTTTGATAGTGTAATTGGTTGTTTAATGGTCTGACCTCAGCTAGATTAGAACCATCTAGTTTTTCAGTTAGATGCTTCTTGGTTTGGCATGACATGTCCTTAACTATTCAACAGTAATGTGTCATTGTTAGGTCTTTAAGGTCTATCTAGCCACACGAAAAATGAGAGTCTGCAACGTTCTCAACCATTTTTTTTTTTTTGGATAAAAAATGTGGAATTTGGTCTCAGTACAACCTGTCCATGAAGAGCAAGGAAAAGGTGAACCGTTGGTGTTTATTTGATGTTTATTGCCTTTATGCTTCTTTCTCAATGTAACTTAATCTTATTGCGGATCCACTTTCCTATAAAACAAAAAGCATTAATTGAAGAGCTTGAAGATGTTGTAGTTTATGAAATCATTCAATTAATATATGTTGTTGAAGATTTCAACTGGAGATGGAATTTGCGAGGTCTGGGTTCAATATGGGGGTCTTGGCTCTTTGGGTAGGCTTAGTAATATGATAAAGTTAAATGCTTTACTTGTTCAATCCCACTGGAAATTTCATTGCATGATTATTTCAAGGAGCCTTGAATATGACTGAGACGCTTGCTCTGATGTTACTTCTTCTAAGATGTTAACAAATTATACAGTATTGACCTGGGTTTCCTTCTTTATAGGCAACTGAATCTGAGATGACATCCTTGAGCCAGCGGAAACGCATTGAAGAGCTTGAAGCACAGCTCAATGAGGCAGAGGATGTCATAGGAGATCTTAGAACAGAGTTGAAGCAGTTATGGGATGCATTGGAGAAGACAAAAAGCAACCAAGTGCGAGGTTTGGATGGACGAATCATGAAAGAACAGGAATCTTCTCATGAGAAAGCAGCACTTGAGCCCTTCATACTCTCTCCTTCAAGTTCCATACTTGAAACTGCGACAAATTCCAAAATGAAGAATCCACCTCTGGATCAGATAGTTTCAGTTAATAAGTGCTGTAACAAAGTGACTGATGCTGAAAAGTGGGTGTTCCTCTGTTGGATAACTATTATGGTCATAACTCTGACTTTGCCTCCATAGTCTTGAGAAGCAAGGAGCCTGAACTGTCCAGAAATGGATTTACACAGCGAATTCGTGCATTTGAAAGAAACTTCCTTCCTGTTAAAGTGCCTTCTTCTGGAGATATTGGTGATCAACACTCCCTAAAAAAAAATGAGTCTATCTCTAAAGTGATGGATAAGGAAGAAGGGACATGTCTTCTATCATCTACTAGTACCAATAATATTGAAATGATGAGGAAATCAATTGTGGAAAAAGTAAAGAAGAAGCCTGTTAAGAAGCTCCGCATGTCTCAAAGAAGGAAGACTCGATTTTGGAAAGCCAAAGCTAGTTCAAGGAAGTCTTGTACCAATCCTGGTCAGCTCATGAAATTATCTCTACCATCTTCTGTTCTTTCCTATCGTAAAGCCTACTCAACCATTGGAAATGTTGGATCTGCTGAGGGTGGCTTGACTCTACCACCTATCAAGGCAAACAAAGAGGTAGTCAAGACTGTTAAAAATGAGAACGGGGAAAAGATGGAAAATGCGGATGCCATAGCATCATTTAGGTCTCTGCCTGATCAGCTTAGAAAACCTTGTCACCCATCTTCTGTTCTCTCCCGTTGTAGAACTTCTTCATGCTTAGAGAGTGGAAATGTCAATTCTGGTGAAGATATGTTGGAAGTAAATGAAACTAAATCCAAGGTTAAGCCATTGACCTGCTTGGAACCAGGATTAGCTTTATGTAAATATGATGCAGATTCTAGATCAGGTTCTGCTGATTGTACAGCAAGCATTATGGCAATTGATGAACCTGCTCTTGCCCAGATTGCAGTGAAGGATATCTCATTGGTTGAGAAGTCTGTGTTGGTAGAAGATGAAGGTTATCATGCACAGAATTTGATTCATCTGAGTTCTGAAGTTGATGTTGGAAAGATGAATGTACAGCTGACGAATTCCTCTTTTAAAGATGATGAAGCATCCGACGCAACCAATGTTTCTTCTAGTCCAGCAGATAAGAATAGGCTTCTAAGGTACACCTTTCAGAGAAAGCGCAAGAAGGAATCCTTTAGCAGCCCCGATGAAAATACTTCCACCGAAAACAGCACCATTAAGAAAAGGGCTGGAGAAAAGCAAAGTGTTGAGTCAGAGCCCCAAGAATGTGGCTTAGTTAATGGATCATCAAGAGATAGTCGCCGACTGGCTCAGGTTGCACGTCAGGTTGGTTTCCTTACCCTCCTTATTGCTCTTTTTATTGTGTCCAAGCCTGAGAAACGTTATTCTGGTCTCGTGTATAATTGAATAATGAATGTTTGTTTCGTAGTTCCGCATATGTGAATTACACTCTCATGCAAGAGGTGAGGTTATCATGTGTATTTGCCTAATTAATGAAGTGGTAGGAAAGGGGGTTCATTTGGCAATCATAATTATTTTGTATTTGAAATTCTTGTTGAATGTTGCGGGGAAGACATAAAGTTTCACAAGGTGGTTGGAATCATAACTTCAAATGTATTCTGGCAGTGAACCAAGTAGTTTCTTTGTTGTGGTAGAATTATGATCAGATTCCTAAAAAGAAGATCATACTGTCATTGATAATGCGGTTTTTTTTATATTGGTATATGCATTAATTAATAAATAGTTTTTGTTGCTCAAATGTACCGGTCCCAGGTTTCTATGGCTTTTTGGTGCTCTAAGTGATAAATGCTCCCTTGTCAAGTTCTATGTTTTCGAATGATTAAGCTCATGTAAGTTTATTTTTGGATTTTCACATTTTGTGCAGCTTATCTCTTTGTCTGGGAAAAGATGGTGGTAGTAAAGGTCGCTGCTTCTTACGTCAAATGAGGAGAAAGTTAGATACAATTGGAAACATATCGCTTGCTCGGTTGTATGCAAGGAATCGCTTTTGTGAAGAAATCTGATGGTCACCTGCTACATGAGATAGAGTTAAAAATCTGTCTTACATGTCCGTTAACCTCACATTCTCAATTTTGTTCTGGAAAAGTATCATGTCCACCCTTCTTTTAGTTCACTCTGATCAAAATTTTCTCCCGTCGAAATATAGATGTTACTTCATGTGTTGCCCTGATCTTTTGGGCAAGCTCTAATGCTGTTTTCATACAAGTAACTTTCTGATGATAATTCATTCAATACCGAATCTCATTGTGTACAATTTTGAAGCATTAAGGCCTAGGCGAACATAAGGCCCCTACTTATGTTCGCGAAAGAGAATTCTGCCGTTGGATCTCTGTACTTTGATTCAAATCTATTTGTTTCTCACTAATGTGGGACAGGTAAACGTTGCCATTTTGAAAGAGGGGTTGCATTCTACATGGGCCGATAAGCAGCTGATTCTTTCTTGAGGTAGCTGGTGTTTTGCAACTAGTCTTTTAGTTTCAACTTTGCTGCGAATTTCAATAATTCTTTTTTTCGTCTACATGAATCGAGGAAGCATACATATATGCAAATGCACGAGCCTACTATAAGCAAACTGAGTTGGGTTGCTCATTTTGATATAAAACGTGAAAGTAAAGTAATTGTAAAGTGAAATTGCAACGGGAGCAGGTTATTATGATTGCCTAACCATGCGTTTTGGGTGATGGTGTGGTGACGGACCGGAAGTCCACCATGTAATTAATGTCTTTACAAATGGTCGTCTGTCTGAAAGTCAGAACCTCAAACTTGGCGGACAACTGGCATGATAGGCAAGCACGCTTAACCTGATGACAATCCCCCCTTTATTCCGCACGTCTCGTCTCTGCCACCACAAAGAAAAATTTGAAATATCAGAAAAGCCGAAGAAACAAAAAGAGGCGCAACAGAAGTTCTCTGCTCTACTGCTGCGTACCACACCACAGGTAGGGTCATTTTCTGATGAGTTTATGCATCCAACAGGCGTGCCTTGGATCGTCACGTTTCAATTCATTCCAATACTCTCATCAACCGGCAAAAATCTGCCTCAGCACTGTCAATCTGTTTTCCTTTTGGTTAAAGGTCTGAGTAGGAGAATATTTCCCCTTTTCATGTACAGTGCTTCAACATTAACCTCTACTTGGTTCTGTAGCGTTTCTCAAAGCAGCACCCTTTCCTAGTTCGTGCCGTTCTGTATTTTGAGAATAGACGGGCTTTAAATTAGTAGGCTTGATCATTGATTTCAGAACAAATTCATATACTTTTAGTTAGTGGTAGTGACCTATTGTCTAAAGGATACGTTCTGTGTCATCAGTGGTCAGAGAGGCATGTTTAGCAGTGAAGAGATTCCCTGATTTGGGGGCCTTCACCCATAGGCTGGAGTAGGGTTATTGAAACCTGCACAAAAAGGAGTCTCTTGTAGTACAAATTTAGAGATCTCAACTTCCATTGCTAAGTCCGAGGCAGTTGGCATGACTTAGATCGAGTCAGTAAGCTTGCACGCTAAACGTTAAAAAATCAAAGCCTGGATGTAATCGGTTGTAGCAATCATAAGGCAACTCTTGGACTGCAATATTGGAGACACAGCACATCCGCTTGTCTTCCTTTTTGGCTCCACTTTTACACATATCATCATAGCTGCCCCTCAAAAGAAAACCTCGCTCGAAATCCGAAGAAAGGAAAGAGGAAAATGTAAAAAAATGAAAGCCCCGAGGAGTTTGTAAACGAACCGACATTCTCATGTCCTTCGCTTTCCCCTTCTCTATAAAACCGAGACACCCTTAAACCCAGTACCGTCCTCTGAAGGTGGGCTGCAGAGACACACAAAATGGAGATGAGGAAGATAAAGAGTGAGAGAGTTACAGAAGAGAGAAACCATGAAGATGAAATTATAAAGACAATTTTGTTGACAGCTGGAGCAGCTCTTCTAATGGCTTGTCTGAAACGCGCTATGGTATCGTCTCTAGTCGAGCGGTGGCGCGCTTGGGTCTTCCTCATCCTCAACCTCGTCCTCTTAGCCATTCTTTTAACGTCTATACGCTCCGCCTCCAACGAAAGCCAAGAATGCAACAACGATGGGCGAATGAAGATTGAGAGGACGAAAAGTGGGAGGCTCGGTACTTGGTCAGAACAAGTTGAAGAACATAAGGATTGTCAAGAAACGTATAGGAAAAGAAGTCAGGGAAATGAGCCGGAGCGAGTTGAAGACCGCGCAGAGGTCAATCCAATGGGGCTGTCAAAAGAGGAGCTGAATGAGAGAGTGGAAACTTTCATTGCCACATTTAGGCAGCATTTGGCCACAGATGCTAAGAAATGCAGAAGCCAGTTCTTGGACAAGCCGGAACGAGCTAGAAGCTTGAACGTTCGGCCGGTATCTCACCTGACCGTCTGCACTTGAGGGTCAAGTGTCTAAATACGGAAGTTTAGGGGTGCATTGTATTGTTCTATTTATATGAAGTTTTGGGTTGAAACTTGTTTTACTTGCTTGATATTATTTATTGTTTCGGCAGTTGACCTGTCAAAATTTGGATTTGGCAGTCGCATTCTCACTAAAAACCAACCACCATAATGGCTTGGATGTGGACTGGAGAGAAGGAAAAGCACTTACAGGACGAGTATTAACCACAATAACTTGATATATTGTCTTGTCAAGTAATATTCAGGTTATATATCATAGGCAGAATCCCATCATCAATTCATAATCACAGAGCTACGGCCTGAACTTCCAGTCTAATAAACTTAGTTTGGTGTTCTGGAATTTGATTCTGGATTTAGAGGAACTCTTTTTGACGGTATGTCCTGTCTCTACCACTTATAATGGGTCATTTGATAGGTTAAACTTGCAAGAGATCGGAAGGTCTTTGAGGGGGAAGGTTTCAGACACCACCCTTTCTCTGTTAATCTGTCGGTATCGTTAGTTTGGAGGGCTTCAATAGACAAACAAATTCGTTCTGCTGGTTTATTGGATCTCAGATTTTGTGGTAAACAAGTACTAAATATGAGAGCGTATTCTGTCTTGCGACTATATTATGTTAATGTACTGGAAATAATTAGAACAAGTTGTTGAGAAAGTGGGGCCACCTGGGAGAACAACCTTTTGACCAGTGGACAATAGGCGTAGGGATCATGCTTGCGACCATGGAACCCTTATATTCACCCATTATTCATCCGGTTGCGTTTGCGATCGATAGATCCTTTGGAGTTCGTTGTTTACGGACCAAGGATCAATACAAATGGCTACATTCAGTTGCAATTTCTTGTGTCTAAACATGGTATTAAAGCAGGTTCTTTTCTTATTCTTGATTGATAATAACCCTCACTAAATTGATGCACAAATCCAAAGCCATTTTTTCATCCAACATCACACCCAGAATTGATTCAAAAGTACTAAAATCCACCTCACCTTGCCACGTCAACATTGCCATGTTAGCTTCCAATGTCATCAATTCTTCAACAATGGCGACACAACACATGGCTAACCTTAGCCACATTAGGCCTGCACGACGAGACACCAATGCGCCCTTTCTCTCCTCGAAAGTTTCAACCTTTCCCAAATGCATTTGGTCGAAATTCCATTGCCAGAAACCTTCTGTTTTGAGTATAGATATGTGTGATCTCGACATAACTCTAGAACATTTAATCAAACAAAGACACCAACTACTTCAAGGAAGAATTTAGGAAAAATTTCAAACTCATTCAAGATTCTTTGCAATAACAAATTCAATTCGTAAATTTATAAGTTAGATTTGATTGTATTAGGATTTTTATTTCCTTTCTTATGTATTCAAAGGATTCCTATGAATTGGGAATCAATTGTAAATCTTCTGTATTGAAATCAATTATCCATTTTTCAAGAAGTAGGGTTTGGTGTTCTTAAGGTGATTATGTGAAATTCCCGGTTTCTAGAGAGTTTTCGATTTCAATTTGGTATCCAAGCCTCTCAACCATTGCCTTCATCAATGCCCTTCCACATTTTGGCTCCAATGTCCCAAACACAATCTGATTTCATTTCCACCCAACCTAATGTCCTTGTTTGGACTGAAAACATCTCAATTCCAACCATTTTTGTCCACCTCGAAGGGTCGAATTACTTGGTCTAAGGCAAGGATTCAGCCTTATCTTTATACTACAAAATTACTACCAATCGTAGATGACTCTTTCTTGTGTCCTGTTGAGTTTGCCACTACCACCGATGCTAGTGGTTTCATAGTTTCGGTCACCAATCTCGACTATGTTGAATGGCTAAAGTGTGACCAAACTACACTTGGATTGCCCCTCAACACCTGCTTGGATGTCATTGTCAACTAATTAACAAGACATAAGACCTCCTCCAACGTCTGGCATGCCCTTGCAATAGAGTTCACTACCCAAAGTAGTGCCTAGGCATTAAGTCTCCATCTTCGATTCCAAGTGATCATGAAAGGACACTATTTGGTGTCTAAATATCTCCAAGAAATCAATTCCCTGGTTGATGAGCTTAGTGGTGTAGGTGAGGTGATTTCTGACAATAAATACCTCACCCACCTCTTTAGAGGTCTTAGAGCTCCCTACGCTCTACTTACAACGGCCATCTCCATTCACACTTGAACTTTTGGCCTTACTAGAAAGGATCTGCAGGGTCTCCTTCTCACTTAAGAGGCCTAACTAGAGCTAGTAGAGTAATCCCTTACACCACTAGTGGCCTTTTTAATGGCATAGAATTTGCTAGCTTGACCATGAGTTATGGTTCAAACCCACACCCTATACCCAAATTCAACATCATATTATGGTTTAAACCCGTCTTTTCCACCATCCACCGAAGGATGCTCAACTAATGACGGCAACAACCATTATTGTGCCTTCGATGCCATATTTGCTGGTACACTGACCACTAGGCCATAACTTGTTGAGCTCAATACAACCAACCTAACCTAACTATAGGCCTAACTCACTAGGGGCTTAGCCTGGCCCAGGCCATGCAATATAGACCCTACGAGCCTTAGTCTGCTCCACCCTCCTCAACCTAGACATAGGTAGATTGGTACCTTGATTTCGTGGCTCCTAATCATATGACTCCTAAGCTTATAGGTCTAGACCATTTGTTACCTTACCATGCGAAAAATGAGGTAATGGTTGGTGATGGGATGGGCCTCCCCATCACCCACACAAGTAATTTTCCTAACTCTCATAATTTAAATATTTTTAATGTTTTAATGGTTCCTAAAATTTCAAAAAATTTACTTTCCATTCGTAATTTACTAGGGATAATAACTACACTTTTATTTTCTACCATAATTTTGGTGTTATCCAACATCTCTCTATAGGCCAAATTTTACTTCGAGGACCACTTGAATGTGGACTCTACTACCTTCAAACAAATAAAATGGTGCACATGTCCTTAGCACTTAATATCAATTTTAGTGTTGAGTTTGATAATAATGGGCTAGGTTCTCATATGTCAAAATGAATTAAGTCAAGTGGACTCTAAGATGTATTATTTGTTAAGGGATGATGATGTTTTGCACTTTTACCAATTTGGCAGGCATTGCAAATTTGAGAAAAAAGCCTTCAAACTTTATTTTATTGTTATGGAGCACTTGCAATAGAATAGGGAAAGAGGCATGCCCTAAATGTTGATGTCATTTTTCAAACATATTTAAATTGATAATAAATGTTGAGGATGTGTGAGCCATTTTATTGGTTAAAGGTAGTAAAGTCCACATTTAAGTAGTCCTTGGGCTCGAGAGTCATGTGATTGGTGGCCTCAAAATCAGGGTACCAATCTACCTTTGTCTAGGTTGTTGAGAGTGGAGCAAACTAAGGCATGTGGGATTTGGATTGCACGTACTGGGCTAGGCTGAGTGCATGGTGAGTTAGGCCTATAGGTGGTTTGGGTTGGTTGTATTAAGCCCAAGAACTTGTGGCCTAATGACTAGTGCACTGACAGATCTAGCAACAAAGGGCACTACAACAATTGTTGTCGTCCATAGTGAATCATCCTTCAGTGAGTGGTGGAAAAGATAAGGTGTCTTTAATAGGGGTGGTTTGACATTGAATCTAGGTATGGGTGTGGGTTTGAACCATAAACTGTGGTTAGGCTAGTGAATTTTGCGCCATCCAAAAGGCCATCAATGGTGCACAAGATTGCTTTGCCAACTCTAGTTGGGCCTCTTGAGTGAGAAGGAGACCTCATAGATCATCTCTAGTAAGGTCGAAAGTTTGTGTGTGAACAGAGATGGCCGTTGCAAGTAGAGCCTAGGGAGCTTTGAGACCTCTAAAGAGGTGGGTGAAGTATTTATTGTTGGAATCACCTCACCCACACTATCGAGCTCATCAACCAAAAAATTAATTTCCTGAAGATATTTAGACACTAAACGGTGTCCTTTCATTATTGCTTAGAATTGAAGATAGAGACTCGACACTTAGGCACTAATTTAGGTAGGGAACTTTACTACAAGGGAACACTAAACATCAGAAGATGTCTCTTGTTTCATCAGTTGGCTAACGATGGCATTTGAGCAAGTGTTGAGGAGTAATTTGAGCAATTTGGTTATGCTTTAGCCATTTAATGTAGTCAGGATTGGTGACTTGAACTATGGAATCACCAACATTGGTGGTAGTGGTGAACTTAGTAGGACACGGAAGAGAGTTATTAATGATTAATAGTAATTCTATAGTGTGGAGATAGGGTAGAATCTCTGCCTTTTAGACCAGGTAATTCAACCCTTCAAGGCAGACATAAGTGGTTGGAATTAAGATGTTTCTGGTTTGAACAAGGACAACGGGTTGGATGGGTACAAAATCATATTGTGTCTAGGCCATTAAAGCAAAAATGTGGAAGGGGATCAATAAGGGTAGTGGCCGAGAGGCTTTGGACACCAAATTGAAACTCAAAATTCTCTAGAAATTGAGAATTTCACAAAATCAGCTCAAGAACACCAAACTCTAGTTCTTAAAAAAGGGATAATTGATTTCAATACAAAAGATGTACAATTTGTTCCCAATTTATAGGAATCATTTGAATATACAAGAACGGAAATAAAAACCCTAATACAATCAAATCTAATTTACAAATTTATGAATTGAATTTGTGATTGTGAAGAATCTTGAATGAGTTTGAGTTTTTTCCTAAATTCTTCCTTAATGTGGTTGGTGTCTTCATCTAATTGAATGTTTTGGAGTCATGGCCGAGATTTCATATATCTATGCTCAAAACAAAAGGTTTCTAGCAATGGGATTTTGACCAAATGCATTTGGGAAAGGTTGGAACTTTTAAAGAGAGAGGAGGCGCATCAATGTCTCGTTGTGCGAGGCTTATATGGCTAGGATTAGCCACATGTCGTGTCACCATTGTTGAAGAATTAATGACATTGGAAGTTGGTGTGGTGATGTTGATGTGGCAAGGTGAGGTGGATTTTACTAGTTTATTATCATACTCATGCAACAAATATTATATTGCCTTTATAGATAATTATATAAAATTTACTTGGATCTATACTTCCTAATTGTGTACTCAATTCCTTTCTATTTTTGAGAAATTTAGTTTACTTGTTGAAAATTAGTATGATTTCATAATTAAATTCATTCATTATGGTGGTGCTTTTAAATTTACATATAGGGATTTTACTACAATCTTATATAACTTGGGTACTTACTAATGAATCTTTAACCCTTACACACCATTCCAAAATGGTTTTGCAAAGTGAAAACATTGCCACATTGTTAAAATTGAGCTTTTTCTTCTTAATGAGGCCCATGTTCCTTTACATTTTTGGGATTATGTATTTGAGATTGTGGTCCCCATTATTAATAGGCCTCCAAGCCCTATCATTCATAACAAGTCTCCATGGGATTTATTTTTTAATTAACCACCGACTATTTTTCACCTATAAGTATTTGGTTATCTTGTTTATTCCTATTTAAGGCTATATAATAAACATAAATTACAACCTCATTCACATCCGTGTGTTTTTTCGGGATATCCCTTAGGCTATTAGTGCCTATGCCTTCAAACAAATTGATACTTTATTGTTGTTGATGCTAATTTTAATGAGTCATAATTTCCATTATTGACTTATATTTCACCAGAAACCTCACCATAAGCGTCTTACATTCCTCTTCAATTGTCCTTACCTATAACACCTAGGCCATAAGTTCCAAATTCAAAACTTCATTCCTCTCTTCCCATGGCCTTTAATCCTTCTCCTTCTCTTGAGCACCATTTAGCTTTGGTAGCACCACACATTCCAATACCACCTCCTCTTACTAGATCTACTCACCCCATGACTACTCATCTAAAGGGTGACACTATTGCCAGAAGGACCTTAACTAGGCAGCACATTTACACCTTAACTATCACAACTCATCCTTATAAGGAACCCTTATGCTTTATTGAGGCCTCCTCATCACTTGACTAGAGCAAAGCCATGACAAAAGAATACATTGCTTTAATTAAAAATCAAATGTAGGAACTTATGCCTTCCCCTAAGAATATTATTCCCAGTAGATGCATACAAAACTAAGCTTCATTTTGATAGAATCCTTGAATGTTACAAATCCCACTTAGTTGCTAAAGGTTTTCACCAATGTTTTGGCATTGATTATACTGAAACATTTAGTTTGGTTACAAAACCATTCATTATTTAGACTCTCATTTCCATTGCATATGGTAAAGGTTAGACAATTAGGCAACTTAATGTCAAGAATGCCTTCCTACATGGGACCCTTGATGAACATGTATTCACGCATCAACCTCAAGGATTCATAGTTCCTTAACAACCATATGATGTTTGTCGCATTAAACAGTCATTATATGGCTTAAAACAAGCCCCATGTACTTAGAATCATTGCCTTACTCAATTCTTATTGAAAATTGGTTTCTCTATTTCTAAGGTTGATTCCTTTATTTTCTTTATTCATATTGCCACTTATAATGTTTTTAATCTTAGTCTATGTGGATGATATCTTATTTATTGGCAGTCTCAATGCTCCTCTCAATCATATTTTGGAACAACTTCAATGAAAATTTGATATCAAAGATCTCAGTGATCTTTACTATTTCCTCAGTATTGGAGCCCTACCGACCACACATGGCCTTGTAATCCATCATGCCAAATTTGCTTAGGATATCTTCTAACATGGTAAAATGGGTAATGCTAAGGGAGTTTCCACTCCCTATACCACTGGTCACCCACCATCCATTCATGATAATGAACCTTTTTAAG
The DNA here is from genome assembly GCA_028551485.1 of Casuarina cunninghamiana. NCBI lineage: Eukaryota > Viridiplantae > Streptophyta > Magnoliopsida > Fagales > Casuarinaceae > Casuarina > Casuarina cunninghamiana. The sequence goes on from CM052364.1 coordinate 16,477,538, forward strand.
ACCTTACCCACTATAGGAGTATTGTGGGCATCTTTCAATGTCTTACTCTCACCCATCCAAATATCGCTTATTCTGTTAATACAACATACCAATACATGCATTTTCCTACCATCACTCATTGGAATTTTGTCAAATGCATTCTTTGATTTCTCACTAATACTATGCATTATGGTATTCATATTATGAAATTTTCCTCAACCCAGTTACATGCCTACTCTAATGCTGACTAGGCCGATGACTGTGATGATCAAAGATCTATTGGTATCTTTTGCATTTACCTTGGTAATAATCTTATCTCATGGGGTTCATATAAATAGAAAAATGTTTCACTTTCCAACATTGAAGTTGAGTTCAAAAGTCTTGCTAACACCACTGCAAAGCTTATATGGATTAAATCTTTTCTTCGTGACTTTGGTGACCCATTTACAATGTTACATACCCTTTGGTGTGACAATCTCTTTATATTATATCTCTCTATAAATCTTGTTTTTCATGCTTGTACTAAACATGTAGAGATCAATTTTCATTTCATAAAGGAACACATCAAGAATCATCAGCTCTATATTCAATTTATTTCCTCTATTGACCAACAAGTTGACATATTCAACAAAGGACTATCATCCTCACACTTTGCCATACTTTAAAACAAACTAACCATTTAGTGTGACCCATCAACTTGTAGTGGGATATTAAAATCCACCTTACCTTGCCACGTTAACATCATCACTTTAGCTTCCAATGTCATCAATTCTTCAACAATGGTGACACGACACGTGGCTAACCCTAGCCACGTTAGCCCTGCATGATGAGATGTCGGTGTGCCATCTCTTTTTCGGAAAGTTCTAGCCTTTCTTGAATGTGTCTGGTTGGAATCTTGTCATTGGAAACCTTCTATTTTGAGCACAAATATGTGCAATCTTGGCCATAACTCTAAAACATTCAATCGGTCGAAGACACCAACCACATCAGGGAAGAATTTAAGAAAAATCTTAAACTTATTCAAGATTTGTAAATTTGTAAATTAGATTTGATTGTATTAGGGTTTTTATTTCTTTTCTTGTATATTTAAAGGATTCTTATAAATTGGGAATCAATTGTACATCTTCTGTATCAAAATCAAGTATCCGTTTTTCAAGAACTTGGGTTTGGTGTTCTTGAGGTGATTTTGTGAAACTCTCAGTTTCTATATTCAAAGGATTCCTATAAATTGGGAATCAATTGTACATCTTCTGTATCAAAATCAAGTATCCCTTTTTTCAAGAACTAGGGTTTGGTGTTCTTGAGGTGATTTTGTGAAACTCTCAGTTTTCGATTTCAATTAAAAGGTTAGTTGAACTCTTCCATTCTATAAGTACATGCTAAAATTAGTATTAAACCAATATAATATCCTTTGGTAGGCTCCATCAACTTATATTCACATCATCTAACATTTAACATGCCTGTGTGGTTTAACCCACTTTCACATTTTGTTTAAACTCAACATGTCAAATTTCACCTTTTCTCTCCCCCAAAGAGGTTACATGTGAACTCATGGCCAATGGAAGTAGCAATTGTTAGAGATGGTTTTCACCCAAAAAGGGTTGATTGGAAGAAATTGGTCTAGGGGTTCAACCTTCCTTACCAATAGTGTCATAAGGTGAAAGGGAAGAAAATTTTGAAATTGGAATTTTTTGTATTATTTTCTTACAGAACTTGTACATAGGACATCCTATTTATAATAGAATGATTATGATAAGGAAAATATACAAAGTAATAAAATAAAATATTTTTATATTGTGTACAAAACTAATTTTTCAAATAATCTAATTCTAAGAATGACTGATCAAGCCATATGAAAATAATCAAGAAAAATATACATGAATATTTCTAATACTTCCCTTCAAGCTAGGGGTTCTAATGGCTTGTAGATGTAAAAAACACTAAGCTTGCCAATAGATACGAATGTTGTCCTTGACAAAAAGCTTTGGTGAAAATGTATGCAAATTGTTAATTTGTCCTTATTCTTCTTGTCTAGATAATACATTATTAAACCTTATTTCTCATAAAATGACAATCTACTTCAATGTGTTTCATTCTCTCATGGATTATTGAGTTTGTTACAAGTTTGAATGCAACATTATTGTCACAAAATAAAAGAGTTGGTTCTTTTACCCATGCTCGAAGAACTTGAAGTACCCCCTTCATCTAACCAACTTCATAAGTAACCTTGACCATAACTTGATATTTAGATTCGACAGATCATAAATAGATAATTGATTGTTTCTTTGTCTTTCATTATAAGCAAGCACTATTATTGCTACTTATTGGCCATTTGATGCTAGCATAAGCACAATGACATATTGGCTATTGGATTTGAGTGTTGGTATAATGAAATACTAGCTATTAGGTATAGGTGTGAGCAAGACTAGAAAAGCACCATCAGGATGTTGGTCTTGAATCACAACCTTCCATCTTGGGAATAAAAATACTATTTTCATTTGGACCTACAAGCCCTAGCGTTGTTGAAGGAAACCACAAATCTATAAAGGCTACTATTGTCTATGATGTGATCACTTGCTACATAGCTATCGCCTAATTCGATAGAATCACATGTCACCAACATGGAGATATTCTGTCAAGACAATGTTAGTGAGAAATTGCCTTTGTCATAACAAAAGCCAAGGACTTATATTCTACTTCAATAGATGACTTGAAACTGTGGGTTGTCTTTTTTATCTTTAAGATATGCAATTTGCTCCTGGAAAGAGGCAAAACCTAGTTATGGACCTATGTGTTGTACTACATCTAGCCTAATTTGCATCACTAAATCCATATAAATTGAATGATTATTGGACTGTATTATGAAGCCAAGGTTTACTTTCCCATGAATAGTTGATTTTGATAATAATTGCTATCTTATTAAGGATGCACAAATGAAGAAAATCCTCATGCAGGGCCATAAAAGGGAGAATCTTTATGTGTTGTTGGGATTAAAAAATGAAGTGCATTTCTTAGTTTGGCAACAAACTTCAAATAGGCATGTGTGGCACATGTGACTTAATCATCCTAATCGTAGTGTTTTGAAGGCATTAGTTGGAAGGAATCTTATTTCAATAAAAGGAAAGATCCCAAATGATCTATTTTGTACAAGCTGTCTTGTCTACAAAAGTCAACAAATGACATTTTATGACTCCATAAATCGTGTTTCTACTTCTTTAGAAAAAATACATAGTGATTTATGGGAACCAATTTCAAGGGTTTTATTTTTATATGACAAAACATATTGAAGTTGATTATCATTTTGTAAGAGAAAATGTGGCACTTGATACACTTACTACCATTAATGTTCCCTCATCATAGCAGTTGACAGATATTTTCACCAAACCACTGTCAAATCATAATTTGATGGTAGTAAGTTTCAAATTCATGCTTATTGCGAGATTTAGTAAAAGTAGGCCTTAACGTTATTCGTTTGAACAACATATTAACTCTTCTTGGAGCCTTTCTCAATGAGTTGTAGTGGGTTTGATGGCTCCTCATCATTTTAGCATTCATCTTTTTTCTGAAGTAGATTTTGCAATCACCTGGTTAAGGGAAGTGCGAGTGATTGACAACCACAGCTACCTACTCCTCCAATGGTTGCTTGATTTTCATACAAGAAGGCATCCCTATACTGCAATTGTGTGGATGACATTTCTAGGTATTCTTCTTCCTTGCTATAATCCCATTTATTTGGAAAGGTTAGGAAACATGCTAGGTAAATTCCTAAAGGCTAATGTTGGCACCCTCAATATGACAAACACTATGAGTGTGAAAATTTGTATGGCCATGGATGTAGCCAAGACCAAACCAAGTAAATTTTATCTCAATTTTGATACTATTGGAATCTAGTGGCAAAAGATAGAGTACAATACCAAGATTGGCTATTGTGCACACTGCCACCTGTAGGGACATAAGGCCTTAGTGTGTCGTAAAAAGTTACAGCAAACTACGAGAATGAAGGCTAAATAGGCTACTGTTGGGAAAACTAAAGAGCAAGCAATATTAAGTGCTAATAACCCCAAGTGAATCAAGGGCAACCAAGGTAAAGAAGTCCAAGAATTTCCACCAGAGCATAATGATACTAGAAGGGAAGAACTTCCTTCTATGAGTCCTCTTAGAGAGGAACCCATTCCACTTTCAATGTTGGTGGAGGTCCTGCAAAATGTCAACACACAGTCACAAGTGTAGAATTCCTTTGTAGCTTTGAGTCATATTGATGACAATGGGGACAAAAATGAAGGTTCTCCTTTGAATAAAGTGCATGAGGCTTATGCTGAGGTTGGTGATACCTAATCACCACCAGATGAGGAAAACTCCTCGAATCCAACATTATTTGTTGTTATGGAAGAAAAAGAACCTAGTCCCGTGCTTCTTGATCTTTTCCCTAGTAAGAAGGTGGAGCAACACCTAAGAAAGAGCCTTTAAGTTTAGAAACAGAGGGAGCGGATAAAATGGACAAAGGCTTTTGTTAAAGCTATCTTAAGTTCCTTGAATGATAAGAAGTCTTGACTTTGGTGAATGATTTCATATCCATGAATTTACATGAATTAGAGGTGTTTTATCATCTCCATGAGACAAGCTGAAGTTTGGGTCAAACTAACCTCACTTTCTATTTTGTATTTTTTCTTCCCTCCTTAATGGAGGCTTTGTTCTTTTATGTTGGCCATGTTAGGTTTATGCCTTGCATGCCTTTTGAATAATTAATAATAACAATTTAAAAATAAAAAGTAAAAACCATTGTCAAATTATAATTTTCTCACTCTACTTGTTAAACTTAGCCTTGTAAACCCAAGTTTGTGGGGGCAATGTTAGTGAGAGAAAAAAATATGAGAAGGGCAAAAAACATTTAGAAATACTAAACCCATGAAGAAGAAGAAGTCAACACAAAGAACCCACTTCAAGAACCTAAAGGAGTCTAGAAGGTTCTAGTTGTACTCCACTCAATCAAGCTCAATATGGAACAAAAGGCTTATATAAAGTCTTAAGAAAACAAATCCCAAGGCAAGTTTCAAGACAACAACTTAGGCCGCATAATAATGAGTTTTGGGAAAAAGATGTCTTTATAAGACCAATGGAAGATGACCTTCAATCATCCCACTCATGTGTAAATACTAGTAAATGTAGATAGATGTTTATTAATTAGCCATTGATGTATTTACAGATTGGATCATTTGTTATACAAATACATTTCTAGTAAAGGAAAAGCCTTGTATTCCAGTTACAAAACTCTTTCTTTTATTCTTAAAAAAACCTTATCTCATTCGAAATTCCTTCAAAATCCTATTTTTTGTTTGACCAGTTGATAGTTTTCTTTTTGGATAGTAAGGTGAAAAATCTAATTGAGGGAAGGCATTGACTCCATTACTAGAATTTACACGCAAAAATGTGAATAGCTTTCATTTAAAATTAGCAAGAAACATGTAATTTTTTCCTACTCCTTGCTCAATCAATGTTATCACAAGGTAGTTTTTGGCCCTTTAAGCTTCTTTTCAATGGCCTCCAAATCATTCTAGAGTGTGGAAAGGCAATTGTAGACAATGGTAATGGACAAGTTGCCCTATTTGAATTCTATGAAGTTCTAGTTAGATGAGAAAAGCTTAATATATCCTTGATGTTGTCCCAAATTTACTTGGTGTTTTTGGTTAAAGATGTTGGAATTATTTGGCTCAGCATTTTTTTTTTATACTTAAATGAGATTAACATCTCAACTTGCAACACTTGATGTATAGCTAGGTGTAGTATTTCATGCTTGCTCACCAATTAGTGAGGGGTTTTACATTTCCAAGAATAAGCTCCAAATGGGGGTTTGAGTGGACTTGGTGTGAAGAGGCCCTTATGGGTTGACCTAAGTACCGGAGCTCAAGTAGGTAAAGCCATTGAGGCTTGCTACTCTCTTGTGTGATAATGTATCTACATTACAGATTGCACTAATTCTATATTTACAAAAGAATGAAGCATATCAAAATAGAGTGTCATTTTTTTATGAAAAAAATTGTTAAAAGGAATTATTCGGATAGCTTAGGTGTCTACTTGGCAAAGCTTGCATATTTACTAAACAAAACATTGAGTATTTAGCAGCAACATTTTCTATTGGACAAGTTTGAAGCGTTTGATCTGTATGAAGTACCAGTTTGATATAGAATGTTGAAAAAATGGTGCCACATATGCATGTTGGGACCATCATCGGCAGGAAAATAGCATATTGATGGTGGACAACAGATTGACACGGATCATGCTTGTGACCATTGGACCCTTGTATTTACCCATTTCTCATCCGATAGTATACAGAATAGATAGAGCTTCATTTGGTTTTTTGTGGCTATATAATTACAAACTCAAGTATCAATACACATTGCTTCACTTAATTGCAATTTCTTGTGCTTGAATAAGTTGTAGGTGGTACTTTCAACTTCATATCTGCATACCGAGATTTAGGATTGGATTGACCCTTAAATTCTCGCTCGGACTTAGAAACCCATCTAAAATGCTACATCAAGACGTGGACAAGGCTTTTAATGTAGTAATTTCTCCATTTTTGACTAAGTTTTATTTGGTAATGAATTAGACAAGTGCTATGTATTGTATGATGAGGAGGTAATGGAACTGAAAATGAACCTGGAAATTAAACATAAGGCTGATTCAATTTTATGAGGAGCTTATAGGTAATTCTATAAATGATGAGGAGATCTTACTGCTCATTGGTATGATTAATATTTGAAACTGTCACATTTTTATTGCAGATGAATGGGTTGCAATGACTAGTTTTTGCAGAGGAAATAAAAACTATTATGTTTTCCTGTGTGGTGGAAAAATGCTCAAGGCCCTACCCATGTTTTTAAACATACTTGGGATGTTCTTAGAAAATGCAGAAAGTGTAATTAAACGTTTCTCTTTTTCAAGAAAAGATGTTAACGCCACAATCATGTTTAAAGACAAGTTCTAAATCCTTAAAGGGTGAGAGTTGGAGACAAACTTTCTTTGTAATAATATTTACAGATGTGCGTCTGAAATCTTGGCTGATTGGCCTAAGGCTTGTTTGGATGATTCATTAGAAAAACATTTTTCGTCCGCAGGAGAAGAATAGGTCAAAGTGTGCTGCTTGCACGATGCCCTGTAAAGAATTATCATAGAGAAGGTCTTTGGCAAGCTGTAACATTAAGGTTGATATTATAAAAGACGTAGCTGGCATTAAATTCAATTTTAATACTGCAATCCGCTGGAAGTTCTAAGGTTGGCTGACTCATTATCACCTCACTGATCTTTTCTGTTATCCGGGAAGAAAGAAGAATTCAATATATAGTGGAAATAATATTGATCTTCAATTTTCGTACGTGGGTTTGAAGTTATATTGAATACATGTTTAAACAAACCGAGCTAGAGAGATTTCAATATGAGCAAGGAGTGGCGGGAAGGTAGTTTAGGCCTATGAGCAAGGGAAAATTTTCAAGGTGGGTATTATCTCTATATTAGAAGTAAAAGTATGAATTCTTAAACTTATAAGTAATAATATTTGTTTATTTATTACTTTAAAGTTTTGAGATAAACTTTCATAATTTGATATAATATCAAAATTAGTACAAATAATAAGATTTTCTCATTTAATACTTTAAAATTTTGAAATGCACTCTTAGGTTATATCAAAAGGTTTTGTGAAGCAATGGTCCTAGAGTTTAGAACGTGGCAGACACAGCCTTAAGGCTCTTGCAGCTCATGGCTGTGTCTAGTTGAGGTCGAAAGGTATCTGCAGTGACTGCATACCCCATCTACTTGTTAGAATGTCTCTGTCCTTGCTTTGGATGTGGGACATTTGACATGCATTGAGAAGAAAATCGAACAGCGTCCGCCTTAATTGGTGGTTGAACCAGCCAGGGTGACCATGGCCCAGACGAAAGGCTGCCTGTCAGCTGAGTCCAGGACGGCCGAGGCAGGCTGCGCCTCTGAAAGACTTCCCCTGACCTTGCCAAGCCGAAGCATCGCTCTGTTACTCTGCAGCGTTTGTTTTTTTTATCCACTTCTGGACTGGAATAGGATCCCAGCAATCTCTGTACAGGAGTATAGATGAACCACCGACAGTCCAGACGACGTACAATAATGATAAGTAACTATAAAGGTGAGGACGGACAGGGGCTTAGACGCAGTGAAGCGATTTGATGGAACTCCAACACTTTATCACCACCAACTTGGGAGACGCCATGAGTCCCATCTCGTGGTCCTTCAAACTTCTGATCTTTCACGTGAATTATTGTTATAAAGGCAACAGTTGGGATTTTCAGAATCCTACAGTCAAGCCGGCGTTGCAGGGATTTCTGTACATATTTCTATGCGAAATTCAACTGACACAATTGTAGCTGTACTCCATGAGAATTTCTAGAGGACAACGATAGAAGTGGCAGGGGTCATTAATTCATATAGAGATATGGTCCAGTTGGTCTGTTCTACCTATTTCTAGTGGAGTAGCCTCTTTTTCATGGTTTCGATCAAATTGTCTCCTAAATCTTATACCAATCATTTAAATTAAGGCTCTTTATTTACTTCGATCTTTGACTGTTTATAGATTCTAAGGTATCAGATTTGAATATATCAGGCTGTCATTGTGATACATGTAAATTTTAATGAATTAAAGCTAAAAAAGTTCTAAAGTCTGTGATCTTCCGTGAGCAGGACTACTCATTAAGAGTCAAACTCAATCCACTGTGTGGGTGAAGCGTAGCGTCCCATGAAATTTTCCGTGCCCAAATTGTACCATGCTAAGAGATGTTTATTGAGTTGTACTTCGTGGCGATCACATTTAAGAGTCCAACCTACCAAATTAAGTTTTTTTTTTTTTTTTTAATTTTTTGATTTCTTCCGTAATATAAAAGTTTCTCTCCTGGCTGGATTCCCAGTTTACTCTTTTACACCTTGACCACAACTCAAGGAATAATAAATTAAACAGAGAGTAAGCTGTTTGCAGAATCTGGCCGAAAGGAAACAATAAAAATGGATTTAAAGCGTAATTAACTAAGGGAATTCAAATATTCCTTTTTAATTATATACAAGAATCTTCAAGCCCCAAATTTCTTAAATCTCTTTCAGCTAATTTGGTTACCAGTTAAATAAAGGTTTAATATCTAAGAGATTCTTGAGGATTAGATGTAATGCCAGACGGAATATCTCAGGTTGGAATGGGGATCCCAAATGGCTCCATGATCATATGAAGGAGTAGCAGAGATCTAATTGGTGCATCTAATGTGCTTCTGATCGCTTATCTCAGATGGTCCATCATAGGTTATTGTATGCCATTACATGCTTGTGCTAGATTGACTTTGACATGTAATAATGATGTGACATTGAAGTCCATGAGACATACGTGAGCAGCACCACCTACCAAGTCTAATTATCAAGCAAATGATAAAACTTTGTGCGGACCATATCTTTTGAGGTTTTCCTTCCGAGCAAGTCATTGAATTACACCACGAAATGTGGGACAGAAGTTTCTTCCTGCAGTTTTGACTTTACATTGGTATGCTCTATCATCCCTCTCGGGGTTATCGGTACGAGTATAACGTATAATTCCTGGGTCTGTCTCTTTCTGTTCCTCCGTCTTAGAAGGCGATTGACACAATGGTCCTCAGCGGAAAAACCCAGATTAGCATTGAAAATATTGATAATAGCAGCCATGCTTGGAGGTGATGAACAGCTTTCTGTTGATGTGATCATAGCATGCATCCACTGGATTGCTTTGTGAGAAATGGATATTGAGAACCAGAAGTCGAGAGCTCGAAGGCATGGCAAATGGCTCAAGTGGAAGCATAAGAGAGACATCCCAGCTCACTTATATGATGTTTCAAGTTAACTTCTTTTCTTCTTCTTCTTTTCATGACTTTCAACCTTTGTCATACATTAAATATTAGATTTTCTTACAGATGAGGTTGGAGATAAGAGTGATCATTTCCTGGATAATATTGTCGTCCGGTCAGTGGAGAACAACCCATGCATTTCACTCAATGAATTGAGGTAAGATTTTGTAAGCTCTAGGTATGATTGTTTTGGTTTCTGAGTGACAACTGAAATATGTTATCCTACTTCAGAATCTTTGTGGGTTCTTGGAATGTTGCCGGAAAGTCTCCTATGGGAAGCCTAGCCGTAGATTTGGACGAGTGGCTGAATCTCAAAGACGCTGCCGACATGTATATTCTTGGGTATGTGGAAATTGTGGGTTCTCTTTAACATCCTTCCTCTCTAATTCCTATGTTTCAGAGAAAGATTTGGGTAATTTGACAGCGGAAATTACTCACTCGCAGATTTCAAGAGATTGTACCACTAAAGGCGCGAAATGTGTTAGGAGGAGAAGATCTAACCGAGGCGACAAATTGGAACATGCTTATAGGAAAAACTCTCAACCACGGCTACGGATGCTCTTGGCTGACACCGATGTTGAATGTGATCTCAAGCGAGGATAACAACTACGTCGCAACTCCCTACTCGAGGAGAAAGAGAAGTGCTAGGAGACGTTTTGGCACTCCGGCTAGAGAGAGACCCCGGGATCAACAAGAGAAGCTCAACAAGAGCTGTGCGTACGAGCTAATGGCGAGCAAGAAGATGGTTGGAGTTTTTATAAGCGTGTGGATGAGAAAGGAATTGCTCACCAAGTACTGCGTTTCAAATGTGAAGGTCTCTTCAGTTGCTTGCGGCGTCATGGGTTATTTGGGTAATAAAGGTGCTGTTTCCGTTAGTATGTCAATTGAAGGCACTAGTTTTTGCTTTGTTGCCGCTCACTTAGCTTCTGGCGAGAAAAAAGGTGACGAAGTCCGAAGAAACCACCAAGTCTCGGAGATTTTCAGGCGAACTTCTTTCCCTCGATGCTCCAAGGAAGATTGTAGTTCTCCTCTCACCATCCTCGGTCATGAGTAAGTACACCTTTTTTTCTTTTTCTTTTTTTTCCCTAATACAACATATTTAAGATGTTAAAACATTTGCCGATTTAAATCTTCAACCACCCAAATTCGGCCTGGGCATCAATCTGTTTTTCAGTAACAATTTTCTTGTACTCGCATAGTTCAAACTCCTGTTCTGAGAAGGGAATTAATTGCAACAAGATCTCAAGTCAAATCACATTACTCTTGGCTAACATCTTAATATAATAAACAGTTCAACATTCAATATAGATTTCTCTTCAGATTCAAAACAAATCCAAAATACCTCTGCTAACCCAATAAAAGTATATTCCGTACAGCCCTTAACAAACATAAATTGAAGAGGATGAAGAGTTCTATATGTTAAATAATCCTTGTTGAATGAATTACTGATCTCTGACAAATTAAAACGTACTTTGTTTCATGGAATAGCCGGATATTCTGGTTTGGGGATCTCAACTATAGGCTATGCTTGGAGGACAGTTTTGCTAGGCAGCTGATAACAAAGCAGGACTGGATAGCGTTGAAAGAGTTTGATCAGCTCCGAAGGGAACAAGGAAATGGTAGAGTATTCCAGGGTTGGAAAGAGGGAAACATAGATTTTGCGCCTACATACAAGTATTCTTCCTTAAATCAAAATCGTTATTCAGGAGCGCTTCCAAGCAGAGCAGGAGAGAAGCAGAGAACTCCAGCATGGTATAATTATCAACCACAGTTTCTGGATTAAATTTTGAACCTTTTTTTTGCAGGGCCGTCATAGGCCACAGCTGGGCTCTAGTGTTGGTGTTTGGTCTGAACTCAACAGGCCACATAAGCCCCCGCCCAGTACTGGGTTGCAAGTGATAGTTTGAATGAAAATTTCCATCCTCATACTAATATTGCCTTCTTTAATGTGAGAACAATGCATAAAAAGAGATCATTTGATGGCAGGTGTGATAGAATCCTATGGAATGGGAGAGGAATAAAGCAACTATCCTATTTTCGCAGTGAAAGCAAGTTCTCTGATCATCGGCCTGTCTCTGCCCTATTCTCCACACAAATAAAGCTGCTAAGTCTACCACTGCAGGAGTTGTTGCAGTGCACACCTTTTTTTCCACCATAAGGCCTCCCCAAAACAACCGTAAGTTCTCGCAGATGGCCAAAACATTAGTTTTTCCTTGAAACTATACTTGTACACATTTCCGTATTTGCCATCATAAGATTGATGGAGTCATCAACACTATTATCTAAACTATTGCAGGTCAGAGTGGACACATAATTAAGTGGTCAACAATCCTATAGTTGAATGTAAAGGATATCGAAGCATCACCAATTCAAGTGCATAACTGTATATCATATAGAATGGACGCAGCTAGCCTATGTAGCTGCAGGCTGGCTTCTCCAGATATGCTATAGTCTCTGCCTGCTCTCCTATACAAATTTCTCCTTTTTCTTTGGGATCCTTTTTTTTTATTTTTCCTTTTTGATATGGAAGTTAGATCTGATAGATGAAAAGAAAAGTATTGGTTTGTCTAGTTAGGAACTACCCAGAAAAGAAAGGGTATGAGGTTGGTAACATTGGATTCATTATAACATTTCTGGAAATAAGATGAAGAATATGTGAAGCTTTATAAAACGAAATTCCAGAATATTAGCATGTATTAATCACCTTTTGCACAACTTGGCAAATCAGGGTTTTCCCAGAACACAGGTCTTGTTTTCTAGACCCCGGTTGTCTTTTATATGAATAGAAGTCCCTCAATTTATTGAACTCAAGTTCTAAATTTGTTACTTATATGATAGGATCAATACAAGGAATGCAGTGATACCAAGTTGACCACTTACAAGGGATCATTTTGCCTCATTTGCCCGAAGAAATCCTCCAGAGCCTCCACATTATCTAGATGACACCTCGGACATATACATCTTTTCTGCAGTTCCTCACCGAGGGAAGCACATGTCAATTCCAATTCAGAAGTCTGCTTGTTTTCAGTCAAAGAAACATTTTAGGCAGGATGTAATCAGAAAGTATGATCCTTGAAGCAACAGTGAAATAGCTCAGATGACAAAAGAAATCATAGTTTCCCTACCCTCGCTAATTGTTTTTATTAAAAATTAAAGGTTCCCTTTGCAGGCAAGCTTGTTAGCGTCTCTTTCCTACTGCATCTTCTTGATAACAAAAGCATTAACTTGTTGAAGAAGCAGTGCCTATAAGCAGCTTGTAATAACAGAAACTACGGTTTTTCAAAAGGTGTAATAAGACTTGAGGGCAAGGACTGTTAACCGAATCTTCATGCGTATAATACCGGTCTGAAATCATTTCCCTATGAATGGAAACGATAACAATATAAGTGTAACTATATTCTTTATGTTACACTCCTAGAAACTATTCAAGGTATGAAGAGTAATGTGTGGGTGACCTTGAACTGATACCATCCCACATGGTAGTCGAAAAGGATATTTTCTAATGCTCTCTAACACTTTTGTCACTTCAACTATCCCATCCATTAGAAACACCTTCTTCTCGTAATCGGTCAGCTCCTGCTGGACCTGCAGCAGTCGCAGATAATTCAAGTATTATAGATGTGAAAAGATAAACTCTTGAGGACAGGCATTTAGAAAATCTTATCATAATGCAGAACTTTTATGAGAACCAACTTCTCACCTGCCTCTGAAATTTCTGTTCTGCTTGGTATTCTTCTTCCTCTTTAGTTGTTTGAGATATTATACGGGCCAGTTCATCCTCCAAAGTTTTCAAAGCAACTCCACCTACTTCCCTTGTTTCTAGATAAAGGTAATTCCATGTAAGAAAGGTTGCATTGGAAAAACTTGTGAAACTAGGGAGGGAAGAAGAGACTGGAAAAACTGAGGGAAGTGTGAGTGGCATAGAAGAGCTGCGCAATATATGCCATTAACAAAGTTGGCAAAAAATTTCACTTCAGATTTTATTTCTCCAAAATTAGTATTACGCTTCTTCCCTTATTTAGGACATCGTCAAACAATGGCGGCAAACCATTCTATCCAAAGATCACTGTTCAATAAACTTCTAGAAATTCAACTAAGGCCTAAACTCCAGTTGCCACGGATGTGGAATTGATTGGTGATGAATAATCAAAACCGCCAACCAGAATATCAACTCCATCCGTGGAAGGCTGTGGATTTTAAATTTGATAGTTGGCCACAATAGAAATTGGAAATAGTTGCATACTAGATCTTAGCAAATTAACTTAGTGGTTAATTAGTAAGAAATCTAATTGTGAGGTTTGAGATTCAACATCTCACATGTGTGTATTGTAATAATAATAATAATAATAATAATTGTATAACTGTAAAACTTTTATTTTAGGAACAGGAGTGCCATGAATTAAAAACTCTGTAATATTATTAAGCAGAAAACTGTAAACAAGTCATTACCTGCGGCGGCATCAACTAGAGTTTCTTGGCGAACATTGCAAGAGATTAGTTCTTGGAATTTTCTGCAATAACAAGCAGTAACAGCCCACGAATCAACACCAGCATACATCTGACGCATTAGTAAACTCACGGTATTAACTAAAAGGTCCCAATTTTGACATCCAATCACCCATCCCCATTTACCTAACCCAAAAATAAAAAAATAAAAGAAAGAAGCTCACGGTTGCTGCATCTTTTTTGTGTGCAAGTTAATAAACCTACGGGCATCATAACCATCTAAAAGATACCCCACAGAGTAGACTGTCCCTCGGCACCATTTTGTGCGCGCGCGTAACTTGTCGTACTCAAAAAATAAACATTGTCGTGAATCAGATTGCCTATTTCATATACTCTTTAGAAGATTATGAAGCGGGTTAAAGGAAAAGAGTAGAGCAGCCAGATCTGTAAACGTGTGACCAACCTAATCGTAGTGTTGAGCTCAAACATTTGGCTTATAAACTCATCCCTGCATGGACAACAAGAACACTTACTAAAAATACCAGAAATCCAGACGCTCTTGATGAAACTATAATTCCATATTCAGAAGAAGTATAATGTGAGGAGATGAGAAGTCTGTACCGCAGAGCTTCTTCTTTATCCTTTTCATGATCCCAGGTTCAACGGAGAAAAATATAAGCAGAACCAGAGGTACACATGTCAAAGCAATCACAATTCACTTAGGCTTGTTATCAGAAACTAGACTCGAAAAGAAAAATTACAAAAGCCTGTTCAGTACCTTAAGAGCTTCTAGATCTGCTCCAATAGTAGATATTTCCTCCTGAATCAGAGAAATTCTTGCCTGAAAGAAGTCAAATGTAATTGCAATAAAAGCAATTAGACCTAGACTCGAAGAAATCAAGAAGAAATCCAATTACAAATAGACACGAAAATCGCTTGTTAAAACAAAAGAGAGGGACCTCTAGCGTCTGAATCGTCGCTTCATTCAGAGCCAATTCAACTTCGTAACCTTTGAGCTCCTGCTCGGCAGTTTCTTTTACGCGCTTAGCGTCTTCGAGCTCCGCATTTGCTGCGTCAAGCTCGGACCGAAGCTCGTCGATTCGCTTCTTTAAGCCAAACAATCTTCTCTCTGCATATGGTCAAAACATGTACCAATGAATATCTGCAGACACTTTTCAGAAAATGAAAAGAAGAGAAAATTCGAAGTTTCTGTTCGGCCTGCTAAGAAAATGCACAATAGTAGAAGAAATTGGAATAATTGGGATCAGAGAAAAAGACTGATGACAGTCTCCCGTGCCTAATTCTAGAATATGGACTCATTTTCGATGGACATTGTTATGTTTTTGAATGCAAAAACAACATGGCACCTGAGATTTGAGATTCAAAGGTGACTTTAATTTTATTGTTTCTAACATTTTCTCACGGAACCAAACGGGAATAGCGAAAATGGAGGCGTATAAGCGGTGTACCTCCTTCAGATTTCTCAGAGGCGTAGTTGCGGATTAGAGTCAGAAGCTGCCTCTGAGGGTCACTTCCCGCCATGGCTGTTGAGGTTCGCGCTTCTTTTTCTACTCAAAGCACTTAAATTTCTTTTTGGTTATAACCGTCGCTGCCACGTAATAGACTTTTACGGCCCTCCAATTATTTATGAAGTATGAGAGTTGCATCCTCGAGGTTTTTTTATTTATTATTTTTTTTAACCTCGAGGTTAAGTTGGTTAAGTTTAAAATAGAGTAATATAAACTTAACTTAATTTGTTCTGGGTGTCATGTGACTTTGAACTCAATAATACTGTGATACTAAGTCGGATGGTTAAAGGTTGAACCCACAATTACTCCCATTACTTTTCTGAATAAAATAATAAACACTATAAAGTCATTAACAAAAATATCCGATTTTAGGAAATTATGAATGGGGCCCAAGCTAAGGCCCAAGTCGTTTGTCTTTCAGGACTTTCCCAAATCAGTTCAACACCCATGATTTCAAGAATATTTTATTATAGTAGATCAGGGTTATTTTAGTTTATGGGCCCATGTACAGTTTTTAGCCCATCTCACAGTCCATTGTATGTATACAAAAACTCTTTTATTCTTTCATTTGAAAGCAATTGTGAATAGAGCATACAGCCTGCGGGCATTCTAGAATCGCGTTTGCTGATTTTTCACGCTCTATTCAAAGATGGATTGACTACCTCTAAGTGACGCTAATATTATTCCACTGATTTCGCCGTACTTGCATATTAATACTGGGCGGGCAACTTAACAAAATTTTTTCCTACAAATACTAGCTTGCTTTGAGGAGAAACTTTTTGTTGCTGATGGGCGCTTGATGGTCCTTCAGATAAGGTCGGATAAGATGAATTGCAGAGGTTGATGGTGGAAGGACTGGCAATGGTGGGTGAGTGCAATATGGGGACTTGTCATATAATTGTTGTCTTGGACGAAGGGATGTTGGTCCAAAAGAGGTAAGCGCTCAAGATTATCCAAGTGACGCTGAGTTGGCAATGTTGGATAAGTTGGTGTAGTGCCTAGACAGTAAAAACGCCAAACCTCTTGCTTTTACTCTAATGGTGATGTTTTCTATATGGTCAAGCCTCTGTATTTCGTTATACACAAAGTTATGTATACCTTGCCTTTAGTTTCATCGATAAGAGTAGCATTATTCTCGCTTCAACTCGTAAGGAGAGTTTTTCATTATGACTGCTCCATGAAGAAGTTTTTGAGATATCATGCTCCCACAGAGTGCAAATTGTTTTTGCAGTATGGAACCAGCACTGTTCCACCTTCAGGGGTAGCTTCACTGTCAAATCCAACATCAACTCTTACGGATTTTGCCTTCAAGGCACGCTTCTTTTGTACTCTGCTTGTTATGCAGGATGCCACTGACTAAAATCTGCAATTTGCTTTAGTTGGATATCCTTTTGGATCCATCTTCGCTACGGTCAATAGTAAAACCACACTTGAAAAGATCCGAAGTTGAGCTTTCATCACACCCCTAACCAGCAGAACTTGCAGCAAGCTTATCGCGTGATACAAAAAACAGCACTTCTTTTCATCTAAAACCAGGTTCTTTGTTTTTGTTTTTTGGTCTTTCTTTTCTTCTCCTGAGCTATCACAAATCAAGCTTTGATAAAAAGAGTTCGGTAATTTTAGCCTGTGCATTGATGTTCAACTCCATGTGAATTGGTGTCAGGTCCCTTCAATTTGTAAGCGACATATGCTCGACCAGTTAAACCCGACATATCCGACACAGCCCACCAAAAAGAATCTGAACCGGCTAAGTGTCCAACTTTTACGGATTTTGCGGAAACTCATGATGACAAATTGAGACTCGTGCACTTGGTATAGGATTCCTTCTACAGTTTGGTTCTTAATCATTGCATGACTACTTGGTAAGGTAAATCTGTGGGTTGCTATAGAAGTGGTAAGGTAAATCCATACGATTGGTAAGAGCAATATCAACAGAATGCACCTCATGCTTTTATAAAACGACTTTTTCAAAAGATAAAAAGAATAGGGTTCTAAAAGAAAGGACGAAGCCGGAGAAGAAAAAGTATTCCTGAATTTCTTGGGGCTGAAGAAGAACAATTGTGGAAAATATCATGTCCACCATGAAAGAATATCCGTGATGATCATATAAATGTTTTTTTGTTTTTTTAAGAATTTTTATAGGTTAAAGGATTAGGGGATTTCGGTATATTGAACCTGGAGTCTCTTTGGTCCATATTATCTTGATTCTATTATGATCTTACAAGTAACTGAGCCCGTCATGCCAAATGTAACGAACTCAACCATTGAGCCAAAAGGCCTAAGCCCGTTGGCATGGCAGGCTCAATTACCTTTAGGACTATAATATGTTCCAACCGAACTAAAACATCTTGACAATTATCACATGGAGTTAGTGGGTGAAGGAAGCAAAAGGGAATATTTACTTCCACAATGCGCAAGGATACAGAATAAATTCAGCACGATACAATAGGTATATCCAAGCATAATGTGGGTTATCAATATGCAATTTTTTTCTTTCGAATGCGTCTGTGTGATAATATACTATGTACATCAGTAATGACGCAACACAAGATACTAGTGGGAGATCACAAGTACTATTTTCTAATTCCGGTCTTGCTATAATAGAATACTTATCATTCAACACAGGATTTCGTCTGCATTGTGCGCTTCTGTGCCACCATCTATATTTCATGATGACACTAGTGAGAGTTGTGGGCATTGCGGATTCAATGCACACAGAGTACTGCATTCTGCATCAATTTTTACTTCTATATTGTGATATCCACACCAACAATACATTCCTGCCCAGATTAGCTAGAAATGTCACAAAAATAACCATGGGTTCTGTTTTTCTAGAAAATCCTTAAGATGTGTACATGTTTTACATGATCCACTGTGGACACCTATACAGTTTATTTGAGTGTGGAGAGTGATAAGGCAGGAGACAACTTCGATGTTCTTGTGCACCTAATCATGAAGCTTTTAAGTTGTCTCCTTGGTCGCGAAAGGGAATTATGGCACTTCCTATAGGATTAAGATTAGCTGCGCCAATGAAGCCCACTATATCAAAATGCCTTAAGATCTTCTATTCATGGTTGGACTGAATTGTAAATGTCAAAAAAATACCAGACAAAGGCGTGCTACAATCTCAAAAGACTACCGACATGAACAAGCATGCAATTCCCTCCCTCCTTGGATCCTTGAAAAATTTGCAGTTCTTGTCAACAAGATACGATCGTTGTCTCCAACCTCTCCTATGCATAGCAGCACCAACCCCACCTATTGGCATGAACTCTTTGGGCAAGGAAAGAAACCTTTAACTATGGAAAATTTGTCACCAACCACCATCACACATGGAGAGGAAATTCTTCCCAAAGTTATCACAAATCAAACCAATTCTATGAAGAATTTCCTTTCACATCGATCATCAAATTCTTAGAAATAATGTGAATTTAGTCTAGCATTGAATTGCATATATTTCTATACTATGTATAGGATTTATAATAGATCTATATAAATCGATCTCTATGTATCTGTTCATCATCCAATTTAAATACAATGTTATACTTTTTTGTTCTTGGTTCCAATGGATCTAAGGTTTGTTGCTCTTGATTTTTTTTCTTTAAGGAATTGTTGCCAATTTCTTGGAGTTTTTACCTTCTATCTAGGTATTACATAGCCTACTAGCAAAAGCCCTCCATCATATTGCCGATCTCACTTGAAATGGCCACCCATACTTACCTTGCTCAAATTGAGAACCAATCCACGTTGGCGCCCAACAATGTCTTTATTCCAACAATTGGAATGCATTTTGAGGGACACAGTTGCCTCATCTAGAAGGCAAGGATTGTCCTCTACCTCCGTGCAAGCTACCTGCTACCAATCCTTTATAGATTGTATCCTTATACTGATAAGTTCATAACCAAGACATTTAAAGGAGGCTCTATCATCCACATCACTAATCTAGCCTTCACTAATTGGCACATTTGCAGCCAAATGGTGCTAGGTTGGGTGCTGAACTCCTTTTTGGTCCCAATCATCACTGGCCTCTACAAATTCAAGTACTTTGCTAATGTGTAACATGCTTTGGCTATAGAGTTTGCAACTTAAAGCATCACATGCACTTCATCCCTTTCGCTCCACCTTCAAGCCATCACGAAGGGTCATCAATCAGCGATGGAATTCCTTTGAGATGTTAACAATCTCACTAACCTACTCGTCACTATTGGAGAACCCATTTTTAACGACAAATTCTTGACCCACCAATTTTGGGGTGTTAGACCCCTAAGCTTCCCTCACAATGGCCATTGTTGTTCACATAAGGAACATAACCCTAAGTAGAGAAAACCTTTGAGATCTTTTCCTTATGGCGCACCTCAATCTAGCAAACAATCCTTCACCCTTTTGCCAACCTTCATCTTTGGTTCCACCTTGAATGATACTCACTAAATTGCACACCTCTTGGGTTTGCAACAAATTGTGCCCTATTTCAAGTAGCAAGGCCACATCATCAACAACCAATTAGCGACAAACTCTTTTGCCAA
Source organism: Casuarina cunninghamiana (assembly GCA_028551485.1). Lineage (NCBI taxonomy): Eukaryota > Viridiplantae > Streptophyta > Magnoliopsida > Fagales > Casuarinaceae > Casuarina > Casuarina cunninghamiana. The sequence continues at coordinate 16,497,896 of CM052364.1, forward strand.
TTGCCTATAATCCTTAGCCAACTTTGGCCATGTCCAATGACAATGGTACATCATTTTTTAGATCTACTACCTCCTATGGCCGAGGGCCACCCATTGCCAAGCCACATACAGCCTAACTCAGGCCCAAGCCAAATATGCTCCTTAGGCCCAATACCTTAAGCAAGCCCATCACACCAACTTGCCCCCACATATGCACAATTAGAGACTCAAACTAGTTCCTTAAGCCATTAATCACATTACCAATGATGGATTGGACCTTGATAAACTATTCAACTATATTGGCAACCAAAAGGTCACAAAGACAATGGAGTGAGCTTACTTATAATCTACATAGGTAACCTTCAAAAAAAAAAAAAAAAAAAAAACTTGAATATTTGTGATGTTCTTGTTGTCTTATCTACTTCGAAGAACCTATTATCTGTCTCCAAGTCTATAAAAGACAATAACTATATTTTTAATTTTATCCTAATTGTTGCATTGTACAAAGCCTTCATATGGGCCGATGAAACGTGTGAGCTAATATTATCGTTTGGTCATGCCATATACAAATATGTAATACGCATACTCTAGATAAAGAGAATAAAGTTTTATAGGATCTTCGCTATTATCTTGTAATGCACATCATATAAGTAAAAGTGCTTGCTCCAACCATCCTCCCACCAAAAACATTTCATGGGCCTTTCTAAACATAGTTCATTTGACTTTTGGTGTTTGCTCCCTTAATCTCTTTTCAAGGAAATAAATAGTATGTTTTTCCATTAACGATCATTCAAAATTCATATGGCTTCATTCTATTCATTCAAGGGACCAATTTATCCCAATTTTTGAGAATTTTCACACACTTGTTAAAAATCAACTCAATACAAAAAATAAAAAGTATTCAATGTGATGGGGCTATAGAATTTGTATCCAAACCATTTTGTAACTAATTAACAAAACCAAGCATCCATTAATGGATCTCAAGCCTATAAGCCTCTCTTTAAAATGGACTTGCCAAAAGAAAGTATAAGCACATTCTCAAAATTAGGGTTTCAACGGTCCATCATGTAAAAGTCCCCAATGTTATTAGGACTTTGTTTTTGAAACAACTTATATCATTAATAGTTTACCTACTCTAGTATTAGAGAATCATTCACCATGGAAAAAACTCCATTACACTACACCTTCCTTTTTAAGTGCCTATCTCAATTCTTTGTGTTTCCTTGACATCCCATGCAATATAAAAGGTATTGTTGACTTTGCAAGAAAATCAAAACATATATTATTGTAGATGCAACCTTTGACAAGCAAACTTACCCTTTACAACAACCTCAAACGAAAAATCCAATGACTAATACTAACACTTAATTTCTTATTCCACTACCCTATGTTATCCCTACAAATTCAACACAATTACCCATACTCCAAAACCACACCAACCCCAGGACCATCTTTAGCCCTTGCTATGAGCAACTTTTGTTATCGCATGCTCTAAAGGATGAACAATAAAACAATAAGATATCAAGAATGCCTTCTTACATGACAATCAAGATGAAGAGGTTTAGATGTCTCAATATCATGGTTTTGTTGATCTACATCATCCACATTATGTATTTCAACTACAATGTTCACTCTATGGCTTAAAATAAGCCTTTCGTGCTTGGCATTATAAAGTCAATCAATTTCTTAAAACCACTGGCTTTACAATTTCCAAAGTTAATTCCTCATTACTTATGTTATATATATATATTGTATTTTCTTACTAGTATATGTTAATGAAATTATTCTAACAATAAGCCCTAATGCTTTTTTTTTTTTCAAAATCTTTACACAATTTTAACATGAATTTGATAGTCAAGATCTTGGCCAACTTCATTGTTTCTTGGTATTGAAGCTCAAAATACCAATAATGGCTTATTACCCCACTAAGCCAAATTTGCACTTGAGATTATCCATAATGCAAAATTGGTGATAGTAGTGATGTTTCCACACCATGTTCTATTAGCCACTCACCCTTAATTAATAATGGTGATCCCTTTCTAAATCTCACTCACTATGGAAGCATTATTTACACTCTACAATACCTTATGCTAACAAGACCGGATATTGTCTATAGTGTCAACATAACATGTCAATATATGTATGCACTCACAACCACTAATTAGCAATTTGTTAAAAGAATTCTTCAACTTCTTGTAGATATTCCATGCTACAACATTCATCCCACATGCAACTTCATAACTACACTTACTACCTTCTTTAACACTAGTTAGGCTAGAGATCACAACTACCAACAATCCATAGGCAGATTCTGCATCTTCCTCAAATCCGTTTTTATCTTATAAAACTCTTAAAAATATAAAACAATCGTCCCTTCAAGTATAAAAGTTGAATTCAAAATTCTAGCTAACATTATAGCCAAATTGATTTGGATTGAAGCTTTTCTTTGGAACCTCTATGTCTTATTGCCTTGAAACCTAACACTTTACCTCGATAATCTCTTGGCATTATATCTTACAAATAACCTTGTGTTCCATGCCAAGATTAAACACATAAAGATTGATTTCTATTTTGTTTGCAAATGAATAAAAAAAAGTATCTATATACTTTATCTCCTTTATTGATCAAACCATAAACATCTTCACCAAATAACTTTCTTCTCCTTGATTTGAGTTACTACAAGACAAGCTCATAGTTTGAAATGATTCATCCACTTGTGAGGGGATATCAAAAAAATAAATAAATGTTTTTGCTACCTCAACTTAACATGTCATCACGCCATGTTATGAACATCCATACTTGTTAACAAACCATATGGTAAAGGTTTCCATGTCATCCTCTAGATCATGAGATGTGGTTATCATCTTTAGCCTCTCTTGCATATAGTAGCACCAACCAAATCTAGCCAAGAAATAAAACCTTTAACTATGGAAAATTTGGCACCAATAACCGTTACACAAAGAAAGGAAATTGTTTCCAAAATCATTGCAAATCAAATTGATTTTGTTAAGACTTTCCTTCCACATTGATCATTGAATTCTTGAAAATAGTTTGAATTTATTCTTGTATTAAATTGCATATATTTTTATATCATGTATAGGATGTACAATAGGTTTATATAAAATGATCCTTATGTACATGTTCATCATCGAATTCAAATACAATTTTATACTTCTTTGTTCTTGGTTTCGGTGGTTCTAGGTTTTTTTTTTTAATTTTTTTTGTTCAAGGAATTATTGCCAATTTCTTGGATTTTTACCTTATATCTTTCACTAGCTAGCCAACTATGTCCACTTAAAAGCCAAACCTTTTCCAAGTCTTTTTTCATAACCAAAACTTGTCTTACCTTAACTAGCCTTTTGAAAGCCTAAAACTATTTGCAAGATGACCTACATTTCACACTTTGTACTTGTAATGGATTAATGTTTAGATGATCTTTTACTATCCCTATGAAGGAAGCTCTTGCTTCTCCCTTAAACATCTAAAATGTTGATCACTTGATTGATCCTTGTCTAAATAATTGGAAACAAAAGGTTGCTAGAGATATCTTTTATGCCACCAGTGACCTTGCATGTACCTATTTTTATTGTAAAGTTTTAACCTAAATTAGCCTTTTCTATACTTTTTCAGGTCTGGTAATAAGCAAGAACTAGAAAACAACACAAAACCAAAAGATTAAAAGAGAATGAAAAGAAAAAAGAGAGATTAAAAGAATCAAAAGTGTCAAAGGGAATAAGAGAGGACAAAAAATTCATGATTGTTTTAAGTTACTAAAAGAAATAATAATAGTTTGATGGAAGACTACAATGTAAATGCTTCCATTTTGGTAGGTAAAATTGATCTATCTATCATTATTGTCATTTATTTGGAGGGATTTGAAATGACAATTTAGAAGTTGTCATCAATGATTAGTTTGTCCCATCTTTAAAGCTAGAATAGCTACTTATGCTTCCCTAAAGGTAAGATCTTAGAAAGTGCATTTTCATCTAAGCAACAATGGCTATATTACATACTTATCCTAAGTGAATCTTGGGCTCCTGTATCAAATTTTGCTTTCAAAAAGCTTGTCAATGGAGTAGTCTAGGAGATAGGGTGACACTAAGAGAAAGTGGACTTCAAGGCTAGAATGTGAGCATTTTGGAGATTTTTTACTTCACTATTTATTGGATCTGAAGTCAAAATGAGTTTGCAACAAAATTTTCACTAAAAGTAAGCAATTATTAAATAATATTTAAATATAAATTTATTATATTTAATTTATAAATAAACTTTTAAGTTAAATTTTAAACATTTTCAAATGATAGCAAGATTTTTGGAAAGGAAGAAAAATGATCTTCTAGGAGAATTTTTCAAGGAAAGAAAGTAAAGAGAAAACATGGTTATGGACATTGGACTTATAGATGAGGAATGAACGGTGGACCCTTTCTTGATTGAGTTCTCTAGGATCCTCATCACTTTATTACCATTTCAAACAATCTAGGATTCCTCACAACAAGATATACTAGAAAAAAGAGAATTCTAGCAACATAAAATTTATATTAAAGAAATTTATCATATACAACCTCAAAGATCACAACAACACATCGAAATAAATTGGATTAACTAGCAAGATTGACTACATTATATGAGCCTCCATAAGGGATGACACCTACATAAAACCTTAACTAGTTCTAGGAGAAATTTAGCTTATTCTTGCTTGTCTTTGTCTCGACTTGGTTCTATATGGTTCCCCAATTCCAAAATGCACCATTTTCACTTAGCATTAAATGTACCACAAAAGCCTCCTTTTTTCCCTAAAATGCAGAACATTAACTAAGTCATGACAATCGCCACCCTTCTATGAATCCTTGTCCTTAAGAATCAAGATTGAAGCAAAAATTGTGTCCAGATGTACTTAATATCTTTCCTTGTAAGATCACATAGGCTAGTATAAAAATTGGACTAACAAAGCAACTTCAAGCCGATCTCCTCTTTGCACCAAGTGATGGGCCAATGTCTTGAATGGCTCTGCTAGTAGTCCACTATCATTGTCTAGCAAGTGCACCCTAGGATGCATCTTGTAAGTTTTGTCAATGGCTTTCTTCAACTAAAACACATGAAAGACTAAATGGATAATAACATTTAAGATAATGCCAACTTGTATGCTATCTTTCCAATGCATTGAGTGATCATAAAGTGGGCGTAATATTGTGGAGATAGCCTTTAATCTCTTCTTTTTGATAAAAAGAATTGTTAATAAGTCTAGGCTTTCAAATATACTAATTCCCTCACTTCAAACTCATGCTTCATTTTTTTTCTAGTTGGCATAAGGTTTCATTTGAGCTTGGCTATCTTGAAAATGGGACCAAATCAACCCACTCTTTGAGCTTACTCCAATAAAAAGTCCTTAACACTTTCCTTATCCATTAACTTGTAGTTATAGTATGGGGTTTCACTTGGCTGTCAACCGTATAATACTTTCAAAGAAGTCATCTGAAAGGAAGTATAGTAGTTGGTATTGTACCACATTTTGCAAGTACTAACTAAGAGTGTTATCTCTTATGCCTCTCCCTACTAGAGTACCTCAAGTATTGCTTTAAGTATTGATTAACCCTCTCAACCTATCCATTGATCCCAAGGTGATAAGTCATATTACAATTAAGCCTAACTCTTAAGATCCCAAATCACTCTTCCTAAAACTTATGGATAATGCATTTTTATCACTCACAACCACCGCTAGTAAACAATGCAATTTTTCCACTTTATCCATAAAGATTAAGGCCACTTGAAAAACTAAGAAAGGATGAGATAACCCAATGAAGTGAGCATACTATTGAACATCATGTGTTTGTATGTTTTGATTGAGAAAAATTTTATTATGGTTGAATATATATATATTTGAATATATGTTAAATATATGAAATGGTGTGCACATATTGAAAATCAAAGGAAGTAAAAGGTGTGCAAATTATAATATCAATTAATGATATTATAAAGTAGCCGGATTCCTACATTTTATTATCAAACATCAAATATGAAGTCAATTTGATTTATTCTATGCATATTTTAATTAGTAGCTTAATTTATATTATTGTTCATATCAAAGAAATTGATACTTGGAATTGGTGTGCTTATAGGTACATTTGAAAAGCAAAGGCTTGTTACATTGGAGTACACATCTTCATTGGACCGACCATATATCTATATATATGGGTACATGAAACATAAATATATGTACATATATACATATATATATATATATATATATGGAGCCCATGAAGCTAAGGCCCATGAAAGTGTAGCCTGCGAAACTGGAGCCCATGAGATGCAAAACCCGAGCCCGTGAGAAATAAAGCTGGAGCCCGTGAGAAGTGAGGTTGGAGCCCGTGAAATTGAAGCCCAGTGCCTTTCATTTAAACAAAACGGTGGCGTCTTGAGCAGATAAGAGCTTAAGCTCTTATGATTGAACCTGTCTGAAGCCCTAGCCGCACAAGTCACCTTCCTCCTCTCGATCTCTCTCGCGACGCCAACTCCAACAGGAAGAATGATAAGGCGACTGAGTGTCAGAACGGCTATTTTGTTGGAAAAATCATGTTCTGCAGTTGTATGAGGTCGTGTCTATCAAATCTCAATGGAAGAAAGTCAAAAAGGTTTGAACCGAAACCCTAACGTGTTCAAGGTTTGAATATCTGCTATAAAAAGGAGCTTCGGATGAGTATTTGTGCTGGCTGATCGATATACTTGCTGATTTGATCAAAAGAGATTGAAGCTTTCATTGATTTGCTCTTGTTGCCGTGTTCTTCAATCCTTGAAGAAAAAGAAAATCTTCGGTGATATTTTCTAAATTTGTTATCTTGTGAATATCATTTGATAGATTGATCTTTGTATGTGCTAGATTATTTGAAAACATTATTTGCACAAAAAGATCATTGTAAATCCGAAACCCTAGATTTGTGAAACTTGGAGATTTCATGATTAGAGTTTGGATTAATTATGTATACATTCGATTAGCTCTCTAATAAGCTTAAATCCTCACCCATATCATATATTTGAGGAATGAGCTTGATATATTAAGGTTTTTATAAACCTAACTCTGTAACCGTGAGCTGTATAACTCCTTTTGAGGAGTTGTGGGGTGAAGGAAAGGTGCTCTTCTAGTTTGAAGTAAAGTAAACTTCAACTTGGTTTAAGTTGAAGGAGAAGAGGGTGGAAGTAGGTGAAAAGTGCCGAACCACCGTGAAATTCTTGAGTGTGATTTTTCTGTTCTGATTTACATTCTTATGCTTTGATATTATTATGATAGTTAATCTTATTGTGATTGCTAAGCAAGAAATCAAAAAGAAGAATTATTTAAATTAGCTAATTTCTAAATATCCAATTCAACTCCCCCTTCTTGGATAGCCATAAAACCTAACACATACTTCATAAGACAATCTGCCATCATTAAGACAATGTCTTTGGCATTACTCTTTAGCAAGCCCTTAATGAAGTCCAAGATAATTTCTTGCCATGCTTAACTCGAAATCAATAAAGGCTACAACAAGCTTAGATATGGCACTCTCCAACTTGTATCTCTAATAGGTGTTACACCTAAATATTCTAGTAGTCATAATCTGTTTCATTGCTAGCCAATGGAATTGTTGTTAGATTCTTTGAAGAGTACCAAAAACTCCTAAATGCCATCATACTTTTTAACTATGCAAGTTTTGTGCAAATGTTGCATAATTGCTTCCTACAACAATAGTTGGCTTCCCACCATTATCTTGCATTGGTACCTTAACACTCCATTACTCAAGCTTTAATCCAATTCACGAGCCAAATCCAAGACAAGGCCTTCTAAGATGGGTCTTAAGTGTTCATCCCCTTTATACTTTACAATACTTCTTGAATCCATCATAGTTATAAGATTGTTATAACTTATAACTCTAATTCTTTGGCCCCTAGTAGCAATCGAAAGAGTGTAACTCAAGCTTTAATCTTGTTGACTAGCCAAATCCACAACAAGGCCTTCTAAAATGGGCCTTAAGTGTTCATCCCCTTCATAACTTTATAACATTTCTTGAATCCATTGTAGCTATAGGAATGTTATGGCTTTTAATTTTAGTTCTTTAATCCTTAATGGCAGTCAAAAAAGTGCATCAATGGCTTAGTTCTCATTCTTTTCCTATATTGAAATCTCATAATCAAATCCTAGAAACTTAATGAGGACTTGTGTTGCGCAAAGGTCGTAACTTTTTGTTCCAATAGATGTTGTAGGCTTAAATGATCTATTCTGATAATAAAACTATTTTTCAATAAGTACAACATTTATTTCTAAGCTACCATAATGACATCTAACAACTCTTTCTTATAAGTGGAGAGCCCTAAATGTTTCGGAGCTAGGTAAGTGATATGTCTCCAACTTTACATCAATATTACTCATATACTCCCATGACCAACATTTGTTTTTACTATGAAAGGTTTCTCAAATGCTAGTGGTGCTAACACTAGAATGGAACTCATGGTCTACTTTAGATTCTAAAAGGCCTTTAAACCTTCACTAGTTTGTTAGAACCATTTTTTTCTTGACATGTGTGTGAAAAATTGACTAATTTATCCATAATTCTTTACAAATTACTATAATACCTTGTGAGGCCAAGAAATCCTTGCAACTCCCTTACCAAGGATGGTAGTGGCCATGTCATCATACAGTGTATCTTCTAAAGGTCTACTTCAATCCCCTTTTAAAAAGTAATGTGCCCTAAATACTATACCAATTATGTGAAAGCACATTCACTTCTCTTAACAAATAATTGGTGATTCCAAAAAATAATTGGAGTAGTATTTGAATTTGATGGTAGTGACTCTTTAATTTTTAGTTATACACTAATATATCATTAAAAAATATTAACATAAGCTTTTGAAGTGCTATTGGAAGGTGGAGTTCATGAAAACTTGAAATGTTGTCTATGCATTCATCAATTTGAAGATCACAAGTAGGAATTCATAATGTCTCTTGTGGATTTTAAAAGTTATCTTGTGAACATCTATTTGGTTCATCCTTTCCTAATGATATCTAAACATCAAATCAAGTTTTGAAAACCATGCAACCCTATGTAATTCATCTAATGACTTAATAATGATGGGAGTGATAAAATTATCTTTTATTAGTGATGTCATTCAATGCCTAATAATTTAGGCCAAAATCTCCACAATCTATCCTACCTTTACACCAACAAGACCAATGAAGTGAATGGGTTGGTTCTCTAGCAAATTATTCTTAAATCCAACATTTCATTAACCATTTTCTCTATTTTCCCCTTATGCATAAATGGGTAGTAATGGGATCTTAAGTTACCTAATTTGCTTCCTGAGCAAAGTAGAATGTATCAAACTTCTACTAGGAAGGTAGTTAAGCAATAGTCCCGAACACATCCAAGAACTCTTCTTGTAGCCTAACTTATCTCCAACAGTGCCATCTCCTCCGTAGAATTCATAGATATAGCTTATAAGTGCCTTAACATATAATGAAAATTTTCTAGGTTCCACTAACAAAAATTAGTACCACCAATGGCAAACAAAGTCTAATCAAACCTTTCAATTCCTTACAAGTTAATTTTCTTCCATCCATATATACAATTAAAATGTTTTCCACCATGTCCAAGCTAGTAAGGTTAACTGATCTCTCCCTTAACATCCCAACTACCACATTACATCCTCCCAAAGATAGTAATCTTATGTCAAAAGTAAAATCACAAGAATCTCTTGCATTGTTGATTGTCCACACTAAACAAAACCTCAGCCACCTTCACCAAAAAAGATGTCATCTCCTCAATAGCATGATACATTCTCTCCTATACTTTTATGTCAATAAATTTAAATGAGGAGTTAATGTTGAATACAATGTTGATTAAGATCTTCTTGCTACAAGTCTATATTTTAAAAGTGTCAAAAAAGCCTTCACCTGATATTATGTATATTGATTGTGTGCCTTCCTTTTCTTTGTTTGCCTTAAAAGCTTAAAAGGGTTCAAGCAAAAGTGTTATGGTTCAACCATGTCTTTTGTCTCATCTTCAATGCTCACAAATCCATGAGATTTTTTGACCACCACTTACACTCTAGTCTCTGCCAATGACCTCTCAAAGCCTAATGGTTCCACCCCTTATTGTTTCACCAAATCTAGGTTCAATATGCTCACCTCTACATCCATCTTTTCTTGCAAAGCATGCTCTTTCTCACCTCTTAATCATTCCAATCTTTCTAGCACGCATTCAACTCAATTAATAAGTAGTGAATTGGAAGATTTGATTGCTTCTTGGTTCCCCAATGTTCTCCCTTGCTTATGCCTCCAACTTGTTCTCTAAAGCTTGAAAATGACCTTCCAATTAGCCATGCTTGTTTGCATGTCTTTACCATGGTTCCTCGCCCTTTAAGCACTAGATCAACAATTTGATACCACTTAAAATGATCTTGGATTTCTCACAAGGCATAATAAATTCAAGGGAAATCCGATGGCCTAACATTTATATTGAAGAACTTTGTTCGAATACAACCTTAAATATCATAATAACACATAGAAATAGACCAAATTAATAGCAAACTAATCTAGTGCACTATAAGAGCCTCCTTAAGGAACAATGTTTGCATAAAACCCTAACTAGTTTAGGAGAAGCTTAGTTTGTTCTTGCTTGCCTTTGTTTCAAGTTTCTAGTCCTTTTTTATTTCCCAATTCCAAAATGCACTGCTTTAGTCTCATTTTTTCCCCCCAAAATGGACAACACCACTTAAGCCACGACACCATTCTACGAATGGAACTTAATATCCTGAGATCTTTACACATGCCTACTTCTACCTTCAACTTGCCGCATGTGGTGGAATGGAACTTAATATCCTGAGATCTTTACACATGCCTAATTCTACCTTCAACTTGCCGCAAGTGGTGTTGCTCAACAGGAGATCTTATTTGAGAACTACAATTTCATGAATATAAATTTATTTCTTTCAGTTCACGAACTAGTCTTTTAATTCAACTTTGGAACTCTTTACGAGATCTACAGACCACTCTAAACAAGTTGACCTACATGCGTCCATTGCAAATGTACTAGAGTCAAGTGGCCAAGGTGATGAGTCCACAAAAAATAGGAGAGAAAATGCTATAGAGGAACAGGAGTTTTAACTACCAATTTATGCAAGAGGGCACTGAAGTTCTTCCTGATCACGGGAGACTCATATATATGGACCGCCTTTACGGGGTATTGCCCCAGAGGCTTGCCGACTCAAACTAAACAAATCCTTCACAAAAGTAAACCCTTGGACGGGATCACGCCCATACTTATCAATTATCTAGAGTACTTGGCTTGGTTTCTTGGTTCATCATGTTCTATCAAAGTAGTTTTCTTTGTTCTTTGGTCTTACGCCCTTGAATCCTTCTCCAATAGGATTGTGCTTCACGATCTTGCTGAATATCCTCCTTAATTCCCCCGCAGGTTTGTTCAATCGTTGACTAGAAAGAAACCAAAAAAAAGAAACAAGAAAGGGTACTCTTTGATTGTGATGGACGAGCCAGTAAATGCCAGCCATTGACGCCAATCGAAAATCCTTCAAAACAAAAAACTAAGAGAGGAGTAGATGAGAACATTACCACTAAACTAACTAGATTTCGTGCAACGCTTTACTACTAGAGTTATATCAACACTTTCTTTCACACGACTAGAACTTTATAAGATAGTTGCACCAACAGACCAAAACTTCTCTTAGCATTCATGTCATCAGTTTAGTAATCTAATTACAGAAAACGTACTTTTGTCTATCAATAAACACAACAGTCGTGGAAATTATGATATGACATTCGATTGATACTCGAAATCATCCCTCTCACTTTTCCCGGCCATTAAGGGACCCCACTGCCAGAACAACTGTGTCAATCTGCCTTCTGACTCAACAAAAGAAAAAAGCGACTAGGAAGTAGTTGCCGGCATCATGACTTATTCGGCACCCCTAGTACACAAAGCGGCTCGCCATCTGCAACTTTTGGGGAAGCGTGAAGTAGGTGCTTTCGAATGTAGTTCAGTAGAAGTGCTCGCTGGGATCCCGTCTGCTACCCAACTATAGAGACAAGACTAGACTTGAGTTGAGGACCATATCAAAAGATATGTAACAGCTTTTTGCATACTATATCCGTAATAAACGCCATCATCTTTGAGTCCGAGAACGTGGAAACAAGACCCTGGCAAAGAGAGCTTTTCAAGTCCATCGCACCACCGCCTTCAACGGAAGTTGCAAAGGACGGTAAAAGAAGCTCTAACTTGTGTGAAGGGTCCATTATCAGCCCTTTGAGGAACATGCTTAGATGACTCACCATGGAACGAAGTGCATACTTCCAAACGATTAGAAGGTGGTAAAAATAAAAAGGAGTAGGGTTGTTCCATGTGGCCTCATTACAAGTCACTCTTAGAATATTCCACAAGATCACTGCCATGGACCTCATTGTCTTTCCTTCCAAGAGATTGATTAATTACCTAACCTTCGGTGACAGTTCCAGCCACTTTAAAGCACAAAAAGAATATCCAAGTTGGGGGGTAGGGGTTGTCTATACATTCATCATCATTAGTCTATTTGGACATTTGGGTTCCTATTAAAACCAACTAATACGTTGATAACTAGGACTACCAATCAAGATATCTGTCTGATTCGGTAAAGCTTCACTAAGTTTCGGGGTGGAACTGAAAAAGAGAGAAAGGTAATGCCTCACTCCCATTTCCAATCGTAGCGTCTTTTGCGGAAGAAGTCACTTTGCTACAGTCAAGCCCACCAAGTAAGTAGATCTAGCGACGCAACTTCACACCACTCAATGAGGGAAGACTTGCCCCCGCCATTTTTGAGCTGGGACAGACACGAATATCTTTTTCAGTTCTAATATGGTGGTAACAGGACATCACAAGAAAAAGAGATCTAATGAGAATTTGTGGTCGGATTTTGTATTGATCGAGTTATAAGGTTAACCTTTGATTACCCCGTTGGTTTGATTCCAAGTGGCTGTGGCCAAGTTCAATGGTTAACTTCGTTGTTCTCTCCTCTCCCATTTTACAATGCACGCTGTTTATTTCATGATTGCTGTAAAGTCTTCTATCACCAAAATAAACAAATAACGAAGAAAGGAACTGCAGAACTATTAGCAAACATGAATCAACCAATTTCTTTTCTAAGATTAAAATTTTCTGGCTAAAATTTTCGATTCCACCACACGTCTAAGTGCACGCTGTCACACATGTCGCTGCTTTACTTACAAAAAGACAGTGGATGGATTATCAAATTGAGAAGCGCCGCAGAAACTAGCAGGATGTGTGACATCTAAAGTGGCATAAGAAGCGGTTGCTAATCATCGCGTTCTTTTTGTTAGTCGAGTACTTTAGCACTTTGAGATTGAATGCCGATGCTTTTATTTTATAACTAGACAACTAAGATGCGCATAGCCAGGGTCTAGCTAAAGGCTAATCTGCTGCTAATAGCAAACTAGGCCCTTTTGTTTCTGCGTCTAATAATGAGCCATCAATAATGAAGTGAGTGCGGTGCCTGAAACAAAAAAATCATATGGACATGGAATAAACAAAATGCATTTATCGCTGATGCTTGCAGCTGTCATCCCACTTCAATTTAATGTGAGTCCACTGGACCTATGACTAAGCATTCATCAATACACATATCTACGTGTAAATATTCGTTAACATTGGGCCACCATCTACCATTATCATTGCAATAGATGGCCGGCCAACTGACTATTTTAATACGTGCTGGTGACCATCCAGAGATATCATTTTCTAGCACTTAAAAACTTAACAGCAGTTGTTAGGTCTTCATTTTTTTTTTTTTTTGTACTTTCTATGCGTCTCATGGCGTAAACTAAAAGTTCCAGAACCTATCAACTGCGGGCAATTTTGAAGTCCCTGTATATAGAATCATAATGTTAAAACTGAAAAGTCCGGTAATTCTACATACGGATGGGATGAGAGCCTATTTTGTATCACACAAGTAAAACCAAAATTATAAGGAGAGATGTATATGATCTCTCAGCGGCTTACGGTAGAGATAGATTCTAAAATAAAAAATAAAAAAAAAAACTAATAAGCCTAAATAAAAGAAACAAGTCAATATAATAGAGACCAACTTATACAAGTAAGTAAAAATATACAATAAAAGAAAGAGAACAATATTATCCTAATTTCCCATAAGTGCTCACGTCGTTTTCCAATAAAAACTTTAATCTGTAACTTTGTTTGGATATCACTTTTCTTTAAGGATAAATACCAAAAAGAACCAAGTTGCCCTGCGTAGGAATCGAATAAAGAAAAAGGATTAGCTTAAGCAAATGTAAAGCTGTTGTTAATGTGAGTGTCTCTGCACTAAAATAAACAAAAACATTATTTTTCACGCCGGTCAATTGAGTGTCTCTGCATAGGTTCTCAAGTCCTTGTCTTCCAGATTTTCCATCATCTATTCTTTTAACTTTTCACCTTGGCTTAGTTTTTGCATAAAGAATACGGCTACTGATAAAATATTGGCAAATTGCCTATGTAATTATACCCCTACTTAGTCAATTTTTGTGGTCATCAACGTCACCGAGCTGAATTATTACAATGAGAGGAAGGTAAGCGCTTAACTGCTTGCGTTACTTGTCCAAATTAAATCTTAGATCTCTAACTGTTTTTTAATGGTTCTATACCAAGCAAAAACGTCATTGCGTGCGTTTACAAAGGCTCTGAAAACCTTGGGGGACGACATCATAGAATATTTGACACAAAGTCTACATGGGGTGTGGGACATGTGGTTTCGTATAGACCAAACAAGATAATGCCCTGTTGGAACATCTTAGGATCCTTTGCTTACCGACTGATCTAGGAAGATTGGCTTATTTAACACAAACAACCGACATCGATAGAACATATTCAATTATGAGAGCTTGTGACTTTGTTTCTTATTGTAGAAAGATAAACATTTTTAGGATGATCTTCCTTTCATATAGTTTCAACTAATAGGTTTGATTACAGGACTTTCTTAACAACTCTTCTTCTCATTAATAAAATGTTGATGTCTAATCTACGATAATAACTATTACACAGCTCTGACTTCGATATACAATTCCTAGACGCAAATTTGAAGCGACTAATTGAAAACATATCATAAATATTATAATACATTATAATACCAAAGAGATCGTGTACATACATAACGGAGAAATGGTTGAGAGTCAAACGTGGAGATGCGTGGAGGGGATTTTCTAATTCAACTAAGACAACCAAAGAGATATTGGAGCATGTGAATTGTGTGGACAGCATGTCATTTGCTGCAAGTTATCTTTATACATTGAGGTAGGCGTATGCGAGTGCGTCACTCAGTTCCTTGAGTTTGAATCTTCAAATTGAAGCAAATGGGAAACCATCCTGGCTTGCGCATGACCTGTCTGGATTTCTTCTGCGATCGATTCCTGACATTCTTTTTCTTAGAAAAGCATAAAAGATTCTGTGGCTGCTATGTACGACGTTTGGTTAGTAAACTGTTACTTTCCATAGAAGAGAAAAGTAATCGCAGTCTATTACAACACTATGGGGTTTTGTACACTTTTTCCGTAACTTTTGGAACAAAAGTTTGCCTCCTGATTATTCCCTCCAATTCTTTAGTTGAACACGCAAGAAAGGCTATCAAGGGTAGGTGGTCTTTTTAGCAGTCTTTTGTTGAACCACGCCTGAGTAATGAAAATGCTACTAAAAGATAGGTACGACTCTAAACTCAACCTCTTTAGAATTACAAATCAACGTAACCATGACGACGGCAAACTTGGTTCAGGCTTTGTCTGTTTCTTGAACGAATCTGACCTCACCCAATTTGACGTATCTTCTGGGAAGTGATGTTGCGTTTTGTCGTAATTTCTAAACTTATGAAAAGGTTAAGTAAATTTCTCATCTTTGCGTGATAAATATAATTATATGTGTCTATTGTATTCTAGACATTTGTACAAATGAGCTTTCATTTATAATGGTATTAACTTTTTTAAATCTAGAAGTGAAAATTAATTCATTTAATTAACTCTAATTCTAAACTATTTATATAACTATCATTTTATAAGAACGTAAGCAGTAGTTATTTACTCTGAGTAAACAATATATTAATGAATTGAGTAGTTTGTCAACAATTCTATTTTAGTAAACCCGTACTCCAATATGATAAATTTAAAAACCCAAATTTCGACTCCATTAGAACTTGAGTGTACCTTGTGGGCGTTTTAGGCATTTAAAAAATGCACAATTCCCGTGGCGTGTTGGGAAAGGCTTATTGCTTCTTTCGAGGAATATTTCTCGCTATAAAATTCTTCCCGAGAATCGTATAGGTTAAAGTTAAAGTAAGAAACTATTAGTCTGACGAAAATAGACCGCCGTAGCACGAATGAGTGTAAGGTATGCCACGTACATCAGCCGCCGACCGGCTCTTTACTCCTTCCAAGCACTTGTCCCGTTCTTTTTGACGTCGGAAAGCCAGGATTAACAGCAAAAAACTTTACAAACCGTGAAAATAACAATGACATCTTTTAATAGACTTTACAAATTGTGAAAATAATAATTAGGGAAGTAAAATAAAGAAACAAAAAATAAATCTTGTCTACAAACTATTAAGCCCTCTAAATCTTGTGAACGGTGATTATCAAAATATTCCTATGCATTATGCTTATTGAATCCGATCCATATCATCGAAAAATGAGAATTTTTCTTGAATAGACAATATGATGTTGACCCGTAATTTATATATCAACTTAGTAAAAATCTTTATCAATCCTTCTCTCCCTCGCCAGATTACTACCGACAACCAAACTATGCGGAGGACAAGATTCGCAGGGTCCATATTCAACTTAAACCATGCATAACAGGTTAAAAAATTACATGCACTCTGGGCAATTATGCCACTGGCCGCAATCCTGTAGCTTGATAATGAGAAAGTAGGAAAGGGAAACAAGCCTGAAGTTGCATTCGCTTTCATGATCGAAGCCCTTAATAAATAAACAGAAGCAACCTATACTGTGTACGTATCTGAGACCGCGACATTCCGGGGATGAGAAACCTTGCAAATATTTTTAAGGGGAGGATGGGTTGGTACAGGACTGTAGTCCTGATGTGGGTCATAGGACCCCCACAGATCGTCATTAATGACGCTTCTCAAGAATCGCCTTAAAGTCAACTGTAATTGTCTACCAGCCCACGTTCATCCGGTTTTTTCTTAATGTCATCAGACCTGTCCGTGCGTCGTTTACCGGCTGACCACCTTTTGTTTCCCGCGGCCACCGCCACTTGGAGCTTTTCGCTGACACGGACACTTATAAATAGATGCCTCTATTAACTTGCTTCCTCATGAATGTTAGGGACACACCCTTTTGGAAACAAACAAAGGGTAGAGCAACTACCGGAAGTGGTCCGGGAGTATTTCTGCTGTTTGTTTCCCGAGAGAGATGGGGAAAGTGGGAGAGGAAAATAACGGCGTGGTCAAGAAGAAGAGTAAGGGTTCTATTCGCGCCATTTTCATGCATGCGGATGCTATAGACAAGTGTTTGATGGCTCTAGGATTTCTTGGGTCCGTCGGTGATGGGTTCTCTACGCCGCTGGTGTTGTTCATAAGTAGCCGTTTGATGAACAGCGTTGGCACTTCCTCAATTTTGTTAACGCAGAATTTTACGCATGACATCAACAAGGTATCTCTCTCTCCTTGCCTCTATCTCTGTCAAATGCAAACCACAAGCACCTTTACCGAGGCACAACACGAGCAAAAGCTAATTGGTTTTGGGTTTGTGGGTGACAGAATGCAGTGGCTTTGTTGTACTTGGCTTGTGGATCATTTGTATCTTGTTTCATAGGTGGGTTTCAATGTTATATTGGTTCTTTTTTCTTTTTCTTTTTTTTTTCCTTTTTTTTTTTCCTTCAACACTTTGCCAGAACTGATCATAGATGAAACGCTGATTAGTAGTTAATTTTTTTTCCGTTCTTAGAGGGATATTGTTGGACAAGAACAGGCGAGAGACAGGCCACAAGAATGAGAGCCACATATTTGAAGGCAGTGCTGCGGCAAGAAGTTGGTTACTTCGATCTGCATGTGACAAGCACATCCGAAGTTATCACGAGTGTCTCCAACGACAGCCTCGTAATCCAAGATGCCATAAGCGAAAAGGTCCGTGATTGATTTTGTAGTTTCATTTTCCTTTTCCGTCATAATACTAAATGGTTTTAGGTCTGATTCAGGTCCCAAATTTTGTGATGAATGTTTCGATGTTCGTTGGAAGCTATATAGTAGCGTTCCTTTTGTTCTGGAGACTAGCGATCGTGGGATTTCCATTTATTGTGCTTTTGATAATACCTGGTTTGATGTACGGGAGGACTCTAATGGTTTTAGCGAGGAAGATTAGGGAAGAGTATAATCAAGCCGGCAACATAGCGGAGCAGGCAATATCTTCCATCAGAACCGTTTATGCCTTTGTTGGGGAAAGCAAGACAACAGCAGCGTTCTCTACAGCCCTGCAAGGGTCAGTGAAGTTGGGAATGAGGCAGGGTTTGGCGAAAGGCTTGGCCATCGGAAGCAACGGGGTTGTTTTTGCTATTTGGTCTTTTACGTGCTATTACGGTAGCAGAATGGTCATGTACCATAACGCCCGCGGTGGCACTGTTTTCGTTGTCGGCGCTGCCATTGCCGTTGGAGGACTGTAAGCATATATATAAATATAACCTTTACTTGCGGAATCTATCCGATGATTTACACTTACTGCGTTTGAAAAAGAAAAAAAAAAAAAGAATTGCCTGACTACTCATATAGTGATTGCTAGTTCCTCTTGTTCGTTTTGTGCAGAGCGTTAGGAGCTGGTCTGTCCAACTTGAAGTACTTCTCTGAAGCAAGTTCAGCCGGGGAACGTATAATGGAAGTGATGAAAAGAGTCCCAAAGATCGACTCCGACAACATGGAAGGTCAAATTTTGGAAGAGGTCTCAGGCAACGTCGAATTCAAACACGTCGAATTCGCATACCCATCAAGACCCGAGAGCGTTATCTTCAGAGATTTCTGCCTGGAGATTCCGGCAGGAAAGACGGTGGCTTTGGTGGGCGGAAGTGGCTCGGGAAAATCCACATTGATATCCCTATTGCAAAGGTTCTATGACCCAATCGGAGGAGAAATACTTCTCGACGGGATTGCAATTGACAAGTTGCAGCTCAAGTGGCTAAGGTCGCAGATGGGTTTGGTCAGTCAAGAACCTGCGCTTTTCGCCACCACCATTAAGGAGAACATACTTTTCGGGAAAGAGGACGCCACTATGGAAGAGGTTGTTGAGGCTGCCAAAGCTTCTAATGCTCATAACTTCATTAGTCAGCTTCCCCAGGCATATGATACCCAGGTCTGTCCTACTTTTCCTCTGCTTACGTCTTTAATATTCAGCCATAAATCAATCTATTTCTTCTACCAAATCACCCTGGCCTCTCATAGATTCTTTCAGTAATCATCTCCGTCCCTCTCTGTCTCCCACCGATAAACGGAATATTATCCAACCCTATTATATTCAGTTGCTCGGTTTGGAACCGGAACATATTCCATCAGGGAGGCCCTTGTCCCTAGAAATTTGTCCTGCCACAGAGAAAGCGACCTGCCGTGCTTTCGCCCAATTATGGAGTTCTCGAAGGGTAGGAACGCAATTACAGCAACCTTGACCGAAAAAAGAATAAACAATAAGAATAAAGTTTTAGCTCAAATTATACGATTGATCTGGCAAGATTAATCGACCATATTAATTATCTTCCGTTCAGATGATAAAGTTGTCAGAATCTGACATGTTTTTTAAACCAAAATTGGAAGTTTTACTGTTTGCGTTGATTAATTATGTACGTGAAACATGTCAAAAATAGGTTGGCGAGAGAGGCGTTCAAATGTCCGGAGGACAGAAGCAGAGGATTGCGATCGCGCGAGCAATAATCAAGAAACCCAGAATCCTCCTCTTGGACGAGGCCACAAGTGCATTGGACTCGGAGTCCGAACGAGTAGTGCAGGAAGCCCTTGACAAGGCCGCGGTTGGCCGCACCACCATTGTCATCGCTCACCGCCTGTCCACTATTCGGAATGCAGACCTGATTGCCGTCGTCCAGAATGGTCAAATCATGGAGACAGGGTCACACGAGGAGTTGATCCAACACGAAGATGGTCATTACACTTCCCTCGTCCGTCTTCAACAAACAGAGAAACAAAAGAGCCCAGAAGAATTCAACCAAACCGGTTCATCTTCTGTATCAAACGTGGACTTCAACAACACAAGCAGTCGCAGGCTGTCTATGGTGAGCAGGTCAAGTTCTGCCAACTCAGTAGGGCTGAGCCGGCTTTCATTTTCTGGGCAGGATATCGTAGAAGAGAAAAAGTTCCCAGTGCCATCGTTCCGGAGGCTGTTAGCTATGAATCTCCCAGAATGGAAGCAAGCATGCTTGGGGTGTTTGGGTGCCGTATTGTTTGGTGCGGTACAGCCAGCGTATGCGTTTGCAATGGGTTCCATGATATCGGTTTATTTCTTGACAAGCCATGATGAAATTAAGGACAAGACCAGGATTTACGCACTCACTTTCCTTGGGCTGGCTGTGTTCTCGCTGACCATTAATGTCATCCAGCATTATAATTTTGCTTATATGGGAGAGTACTTGACGAAGAGGATCAGGGAGAAGATGCTTTCCAAGATACTCACTTTTGAAGTTGGGTGGTTTGATCAGGATCATAATTCAAGTGGTGCCATTTGCTCTAGACTCGCCAAGGATGCCAACGTGGTACGTATATTTCTGTATATTTCTCTGCTCTCTGTAGACCACCAGTCGTGTCTGATAACGATGACGAGTCTTCAAGAAAAAGTTACTGAAAGAAATTATCTTTGGTCACATTTGTTTAAAAGGCTACTTTTGTTTCATGAATTTAAAAAGATAACCACCGTCCTTAAAAATTGAATCGTCTTGAAAAGACTATCGGATAAAAAATTGCTCGTCCGTATGGTTTGTTTGGCCATCCAAGCGCAGACAACGGACTTAGCATTAATATAATCCTTGATGCCTGGGACCCTCTAATAAAATGGGTAGCAACCAATTGCTTCGGCTTAATTAGGTTTACCTGTAGTTTTCACTGGAACTATGATACAATCAACAATTAACTTCTTTTATTTAGTTCTGTGGGTAGTGACATAGACCTAAGTCCACAAAATGAAACATTAAAGCTAGGCAATTACCTCAATTAGTATGCCAATAGATTCATATGGTAGCTTTCGTTGAGGTTTAGGATAATGACTCGATATGACTTCGGTTAGTTTAAGCAGAGTAAGGGTCACCCCAATCAGTTATTAATTCAATTAACAAGCTAACTTTAGTAGGGTCTAGGATAGAGATTGAATAGGACTCGTTCAATAAAAGAAAGACATATATTGTTGTGCTATGGTACAAGTAAAGCTCTAGCACATATTGTTTGGGATGTAGATTTTAATATCATAGGCCGAGCCCTTTTCAACCACCAGGTTAAGACTAAGGACCACGATGATTGAACCCAGTGTAAGAGAACTGTTAGAAAACCATTATAGAACTTATATTTTCTCATGCATATGTAATCTTACAAGGTAGGACCATTTTGCAGGTGAGATCATTGGTTGGTGACAGAATGGCCCTTCTTGTACAGACCTTCTCCGCTGTAACTGTAGCCTGCACAATGGGCTTGGTCATTGCATGGAGGCTGGCCATTGTGATGATCGCTATCCAGCCGATCATCATAGTCTGCTTCTACACTAGGCGTGTCCTGCTCAAAAGCATGTCCAGCAAGGCCATCAAAGCCCAAGATGAAAGCAGCAAACTCGCTGCTGAGGCGGTTGCCAACCTCCGAACTGTCACGGCCTTCTCTTCCCAAGACCGAATCCTGAAAATGCTTGAAAAGGCACAAGAAGGCCCACGCAGAGAGAGCATAAGACAGTCCTGGTATGCCGGAATTGGGCTCGGCTGTTCTCAAAGCCTCACAACTTGCACTTGGGCTTTGGACTTTTGGTACGGTGGGAAGCTTATCTCACAAGGTTATATCACAGCCGAAGCTCTCTTCCAGACCTTCATGATCTTAGTGAGCACCGGGCGTGTCATTGCCGATGCGGGGAGCATGACCACCGACCTGGCCAAGGGCTCAGATGCGGTTGGGTCGGTCTTTGCTGTTCTGGACAGGTGCACAAAAATTGAGCCGGAAGACCCAGAAGGCTACCAGCCGGAGAAGATAACAGGCCGCATAGAAATTCGCGATGTCGATTTTGCATATCCAGCTAGGCCCGATGTGATGATCTTCAAAGGCTTCTCGATCAACATTGAAGCCGGGAGATCAACGGCCTTGGTGGGACAAAGTGGGTCCGGCAAATCAACCATCATAGGGCTAATTGAGAGATTCTATGACACATTCAACGGCACGATTAAAATTGACGGTCGGGATATAAGGTCATTCCAGCTCAGGTCACTGAGGAAGCACATTGCACTTGTTAGCCAAGAGCCAGCGCTATTTGCTGGCACCGTTAGAGAGAACATTGCTTACGGAGCGTCCGATAAGGTGGACGAAACGGAGATCATCGAGGCTGCCAGGCTGGCCAACGCTCACGATTTCATCGCCGGCCTAAAAGAGGGGTACGACACGCCGTGCGGGGACAGAGGAGTGCAGATATCCGGAGGACAGAAGCAACGGATTGCAATAGCGCGTGCCATTCTGAAAAACCCGTCGGTGCTGTTGCTGGACGAGGCGACCAGCGCACTTGATAGTCAGTCAGAGAAGGTGGTGCAGAATGCGCTAGACCGAGTGATGGTGGGGAGGACTAGCGTGGTGGTGGCGCACAGGTTGAGCACCATACAGAACAGTGACACAATTGCCGTACTGGACAAAGGGAAGGTGGTGGAGAAGGGGACCCATTCTTCCTTGCTAGCCAAGGGGCCCGCTGGAGCTTACTACTCGTTGGTTAGTCTTCAAAGCAGACGAACCGATAGTGCCGGCCAACCACTCAACTAAATCGCGAAGTTTCTTCGACCTTAAGACACTGAGTGCTACATAAGTCTTAAATAATTCTTTTTTCAGTGATTTATCTTTCCTTAAAAGTGTAGATATGATATGATATATATAGGCAGAGAGCAGAAAGCATGCCCAAGATATTTAGTGTGCTATGGGTTCCTGATCTAGATCTAATGCAGAAGCTTTTGATTTGGTGGGTCTTCCACAAATTCTTATCTTAGCACACATGGGCTTCCCAAGCTGCTCCCATGCAGCCGGACAGTATGAAAAGCATTCAATGTCTTATTTTATCTTTGTCGGCGAAGAGGGAGTGGAGGTTATGGCTCTTCATGTTGCATCATCCTTGGAAGCTTTGTCTGCGTTAGGTGGAGATCTGTAGGATCGATTAGTCTTCATTCTAAGAAAAATGAATTGCAATTTGATCTTAACATAAACAAGACTAGAAAAGGAAGAAGTATGGAAAAAGAACGCAAAATTTTACTTGGTATAAATTAAGATACATGAAATCAAACTTAGAAGCAAGAACTATATTTTTTCAGCTATTGCAGAGCTATTTTTCACACATGGGGAATACATACTTTTTTTCCCACAAATTTTCCCATATAGATTAAGCTTGATTCTTACAACTCACTTATTGACAGGCAATCATCAAGCAAGTTGACACGTGTCATTACCAAGTGTTCGAACTGGTACAAGCTGATACAAGCAGTCACCGATAACTTCATTCCAAGTTTACTGCAACAACATTTTTTAGTTTGCCTTGTCTTAACTTTATGGGAAGGATGACATCTCGAAACACTCACCCCGGAGCGTTATCATAGCTAGCAACCTTCTAAACTTCTCAAAAACTTCAAATTTTAGAGGTTTTATGAACACATTTGCTACTTGCTCCTTACTCCTACAAAATTAGCTTAATTGTTCTTTTAACAGTTTGTTCTCCGATGAAATGATACTTCAACTTGATATGCTTGCTTTTCTGTTATTGATGGATTTTTGGCTAAGGTAAGACTTGATTTATTATAAACATGCTGTCTTATTTTTTTAAAAGTTAGACATTACCAACAAGTTTTGCAACCACATAGCTTGACAAGTTGCTTGAGATGCAACAACATATTTAGCCTTGTAAATGGATGAGGTCGTATGAAAAGGACCTAATCTCACATTAAATACATACCCAAAGATGGTATTTCTTTCATTTAAGTCATCTACAAAATTAAAGTAAAAAAATCTTCTAACTTCACTACTTTTCCATCTATTCTTTGTGCAACCACCACTATTGTGGTGCTAATTAGCTTCAATAGTTCACTATTAGAATTTCCTTTCAACTTGTGGTTCATCTCAACCTATTCAATAGTACAATTCATAGATTATAAATTTAGGTGCAAGTGACAATATAACATATTATTTATGATTTTTGTATTCATGCATTTGACATCCTTATTGCTTGATGAGACATATAATTGCTACTCATATTAGAAAGACAATAATTGCTACACCATTGTTGCCCTATGTTACACTTGTTGTGTCATTGGATATTGTATCAAACTAGGTGACTTGCTTACATCTTTGTTATCTGAAAAACAACCAACAATTATTAGATTCTTGGTGAAATAAAAACATAAAGTTATGAAGTACAAAATTTACAAACATTTGCCTTCTTGGTCTTTTAAAGATTTGATGTCTATGTGCCTTAGCCAATTTTTTATGTTGCGATAATGAGGTAGCTCATTATATAGCTACAAATCTGATTTTTTAACAACAAATGAAGCACATTAAAGTAAATTGTTATTTTATCAGAGAAAAATTACAGAAACATATCTTCAAACAAAATATGTAAATACATGAGCAACTAAACAATTTATTTACCAAAGCATTGTCTAATAACCAACATTAGTATTTGTTATCTAAATATGAAGTTTTTGATTTACATGACTTGAGTGGGAGTATTAAAATTGACATGGGGCCATGTTATTATAATGGGTCTAAGCATAGAATTAATTCTCCTTGTTTGAATTTGTAAGAGCAACACTTTGTATTCTTGAGCAACAATTAATAAAGTTCTATATTCAAGCATGTAGGCATTAAATCTCTTGTTTTACAATGATTGCTTCATGATTCTTTTGTACTTAGTTGGATTTCTATGGTTTTTCAATATCTAACAAGTCTTGTTAAAGAGCTTGAAATTCTTATTACACTAACACAAAAAACAGTTGATGGTGTAAGCTATCTTATGGAGGTGAAAGGTAGGTTTCAAGATCAAATGGAAAATATTACATGTTCCTTAAGGTTTTGAAAGATTTTAAATCTCAAAGGTAGATGCACTACACCTATTAAGCTTTATTTCTTCAACTAATGGTAGATTGCATATAAAGACTGGTATCTTGTGTTATTGTTTTGTCTTGCAGAAACTATTGGTGTCACTACAAGGGTGAAAGAATTATTTAAAGCAGAGAATAACTTGATTTTATGGTTCAAAAGGAAGGTAATGAGATGACTCTTCACAAGGATGGGAGTCCTTTGCCAAAGATGACTAGTGAATTTCAAGAAGCTATCAACTTTATGGACAAGACAAAGGTAAAAATATCATTTTCCTATGGATTCATGCTTTGAAAATATTATAAGGCATTCTTAGACATTTTGAGTGTCAACAAGAAGGAGCACAAAGACATAAAAAGAGGTTTAAATGTTTGTTATCATAGGTTTTTTGGTTTATTAAGACCTACAAGTTTCATTTTATTAATTTTAAGGTTGCCATATGTTTTGAGTCATCCATACTTGCATGATGAGTTCAAATGATCTCTACCATAATTTACAAATCATACTTCACATCTCCAAAACTCATTTTAGAATTTAAATGATCAACTAGCCATAGACAAGGTTAATTCTTATGCCTTCCTTTTACCTTTCCCATTTTAACTAATTTAATTGATCTTGAATGTTAAATAGACAAATATATTTCTTTTAGCAACATATTTGGCAAGATAGGATCTTTACTTTTGATGTTGACCATGAACTTAGTGTTGAATGTCTTGAATAAGAAGACAATTGTAAGAAAAGATAACAATATAGAAAAGGGAAGGCAACGAGTGAGTGAATTACTCTATGAATTCTATTGTAATGAACTCTACAATGTAATAAATATATATATAGGCCTAAGACCTAGCTTTATAAGGAAACTACCTATATAAAGAAATAACTGTAAATACTAATACATCCAAGAAACCTAATACAATCAAGAATTCCTAATATACTAATAATTGACATATATTCACAAATGCTTCCCCTTAAACCAGATATTTGAACAAGTCAAATGCTTCAAGCTTCGAGAGAAGATGTTAATGTTGCATACTATAAACTGCATTGGTTAATAAGTTGGTAGGTTGCTTCTTGGTTGAAATATGACATTTTGCTATAATTTCTTGCTAAGGCTTTTCTCTCACATAGTGATAGTCAACACCAATGTGTTTTATATGTTCATGCAAAAAGCAAGTTGATTGATACCTTCTTTGTAGCTTCATTATCACAAAATAACAAGGTCGGTCATCTTATTTAAAATTCAAAATCCTTAAGTAGGCTTATGGTCCATATTATCTCACTCATAATAAATTAAATAGCTTGATATTCTACTTCTGCTAAGGGAAGTAAGTTAAGAGATTGCTTTTTGGACCCTTCATGAAATCAATGAGTTTCCAAGCATGATACAAAAACCTATAGCTAGAGCTTTTCTCTCACATATTGATAGTCAACATTGATATGCCTTGTATACTCATGCAAAAAGCAAGTTGATTGATATCTTCCTCATAGCTTCATTATCAAAAAATAACAAGGTTGGGTCATCTTATGTCAAATTCAAAATCTTTGAGTAGGCTTATGATCCATATTATCTCACTCATAATAACCTGAATAGCTTGATATTCTACTTCTACTGAGAGAAGCAAGATAAGAGATTCCTTTTTGGGCTCTCCATGAAATTAATGAGTTCCCAAGCATAATACAAAAATCTATAATGGATCTTTTCATCATGGGACATGTACTATAGTTTGAGTCAAACTAAAACTCATAATTTAACTTTGAAGAATATAGAAACATAAGCCCAACACCTTTGCAATTTTTAAGTTAACTTTGAAGAATATAGAAACATAAGCCAACACTTATGCAACTTTTAAGATATTTGATTACTTTCATGGATGCCTCTATGTGAGATTGTTTGCAAATATTCAAAAATTGATTGAAGAGTTCTACTGGGAAAGTGATGTTAAGCCTAGTAAGAATCAAACAAATTAGTTTACCAACCAATCATTGATAAACTAAAAGATCTTTAAAAAATAAATCGTGTAACTTTTTCTTTAAGTTGACATCATACTCTATGCTCATAAATTTCTTATTTTGCTTTATGAAAATCAATGATGGTTTGGAACCAGTTAGCTCTACTTCAAAGATAAGCTTTAATTTATACTTGTTGCTTAAGGAAATCGCTTAGATAGAGTAAGCAATCTTGATGCTTGAAAAAAACTTACACTAATCAAGGTCTTTCATGAAGAAAGTAGAGCGAGGATACCTTTATAGGTCTAAAATGGCCACTTAACTATTGCATGTGATTAAAATGTTATTAACATAAATGAGCAAAATGACAAAGGAACTATCCTAAGTTTGGGTGAACATAAAATAATTATAGCAAGATTGATGAAAACCATGTGTGATGAGTGGGTAAAGTTGGCATTTCACTGGCGAAAAGCCTACTTTAACCCATTTAAAGACTTCTATAGTCAACATACTAAATACTCCATTTGAGTGTAAAATCCAAGGAAATTTTCTATATAGATCTCCTTAAAAGATTTCTATGAAGAAAAATATTCTAAACATCCATTTGAAAAAGTGGCTAGTGGTTTACCACAATGATATTGATGATGAGGTGGACATTCATATGCTTGTCTATAGGAGAAAAAAATTTCCTAATAGTTTATGATCTTCCATTGATTGTATCATTTAGTTGCTAAGCGGGCTTTATGTCACTCCAAGTTATTATCAAATTAATATTCACATTATAAACCTATTTACATCTAATCGAACAACAATTAAGAAGTAAATGAACCATGTCCCAAGTGTAAACTCATTATCCATGGTAGTAACCTAATTAGGGTAGGTCATGAATTCGTGAAAGGTGTAAGGTTCATGGATGACAAAAATATCTTGGTTGCACTAATCAAAAGAAAATAATTAGAAATAGGATAGAAAGATGTAGAGAAGGTGAATGGCAAAGTAGGACAAATATAATTTAAACTCTAGATGGGTGATCAGGCAATATGACTATATTGCCACATTGGTCAAGGTTGACATTAGACTCTAGGCCTCACGGTTGATAGGTGAGGAGGATGAAATAGTAGAGGTAGTCTTTGATAGGATTATGGTGTTAGGAGAATATGAAAAAAATCATAATATTTATATGCATCTTTGCATCATAGGTTTGGAGCTAATGGGGTAGCCTAATTGCCCAAGGAGGATTGTGGTAAGAAAGGAAAAATCTCCTCACAGAAAATCACATCACAATTCATAAAAATATTTTGAAATGCTATATCATAGAGTAAGTAGCCTTTCTAAGGAGCATAACCTATAAAAACACATGAAAAAGCTCAAGGACTAAATTTTTCACGGGCACTCAATGTAGCAGCATAACAATGATACCAAAAAACACAAAGGTGTTTGATGACAAGTGATTTACCAAACAATTTTTTAAAATGGCTTAAACCTTTAAGAGATAAAGGTAAATGGTTAACGAGATATGTAATAGTGATAAGACATTCACCCTAAAATCGTGGCGAAATGTAGACTTGAAACATTAAGGTCCGAGAGACATTTAATAAATGATGATGTTTTTGTTTGACAACTCCATTTTGTTGTGGAGTATAGACACATAAGCTTTCATATAAGTTTTCATCTTGTGAAGGGATACCTCTTATAAAAAAGAATGACTACCACTTACAAAAAAAAAAAAAAAACTTAAATTCAATATTTAAGCAAATATTTTGCAATGGAACCAAATTGAGTGTGGACTACGAAAATAAAAAATTCAATGTTTAAAAATACTTGGTTTTTAATATGAAGAAGAAAATTCTAAGTTATTCAAGAAAAATTGTCTACAATTATTAAAAAATAACATATACCATTATGGGTGGGTTTCTATTCTGGATCCTAGACATCCATATGACCTAACTTAAAAATAAATGTGGTTTTTGATTGATTGGTAGGAAAACTTGCACGTGTTTGTTTTGCTAAAAAATAAATAAGACTTGGAAAATAATGTGGGTGAGAAATATTTTTCCCATTTGCAAAATATGAGTGTAATGAAGAATGGCCAAGTCATTGATGCCAAATATTATAACTTTTATTATTATTATTATTATTATTATTATTATTATTATTAAAATTAGATTCTGAATTACAAGTATTGACTTACCTAAGAATACAAGAAGTGTTTCTCATGGAAAACAAAAAATAGAAAAAATAAAACTAAAACTAGCTAGAATTGAAGATTATAAAAAGTAAAGTCCACTTTTAGCCTTTCCTAGCTCAATAAAGGTGTTAGAGTGGAAGCATTGCATCATACATTTATTAGAACACAAATCAAGCAATAAAGGTACACAAGACACAATCTTTAAAATGGTTCAGCCAAAGTTGCCTATATCCACGATCACCGATAGATTTATTAGCCCTTTCTCCTTTTCCATTATCAAAATCATTGAGAATACAAGTGTTATCTTTCACTCTCTATATCTAGTTACTTTTTATCGAGCTCTTGGTTGCTTGCATAACTTTGGTGTTGACTTTCTTTGCAATTTAGGGGCTTTGCAAATCTCCAGCACCATTCTTTATGCATTAAGCTGCCAAGCCATGTTAAGCCATAGAAGGCTTTAAGCCATAAGGTTTCTGAGCCTCCTTCCAAGCCACCAAGCTAATTCCATATTGCTTCTCTTTATAGGATATACAAAACCCTAAAAATAAACCTAAGGAAAAGGTTACAATATTGTCCTCATCATCTATTCTAATTCCAAATACATCAAGGGGTAAATAAGACATTAATGCCCTAACTAATTATGACAAATCATAATAAATCTCCCCTTATTTGGAATAATTAGTGCAACAACCTTGCACGATAGGTGATTAACTGCATACATAACTTTTCAACAAGTTGTTTAACAAATGAGTAGTCAGATCCATCTCTTTTAGGAATCTTCGTAGCCCTATGAACTTCATGACACCCACAATCATAGTTATCTCCAAGCTCCTAAGGACAACACCACTTTGACTTCAGCTTATCCTACTAATCCTATCAATAAGTCAACTGTGAAACAATTAATAGTACTCTGATCACCTTAGGGTTACTGCCATGTCTATGTCCATATTTCACTACAAAGAAATTACATCATAATTGTATTTATTTGTTGCTCATGTTTGCTCTATAGGCAATATTGGTCTCAACACTCTCAAGTAGCCATAAATAAGTCAACCAGGGAGAATACATCACTTTGCCATTGTCCACATCTCATGGTGCATCCTTTAATAACAAGTACTTGTACCATCACAAGCTTTCCCTCGAACACTAAATCTCCAAGTGTTCACATTATAAATAGTCTCACTCAGCAAAATTAAGACATTCTTTGTATTAGTGTCAACTAGCCAATCCAATCATGTGAAATCCAAACTACAGAAAAATCATCTCTACCTCCTCTACATATGCAATGTTACCTTTCAAAAAGGATCAAACATTCTTTGAGCAATGACTCTAATCCTGAGCCCATCAATGTTTCCTCAATGTCTTGTTATCTCCTAATCTCAACAACGCGAGATCACTACTTGAGATTTTCTTTTTTCTACCTCTTACCCCCAGTATCTCACAACTTTGTCTCCTCTTGCCTACTACTATTAATTGATTATGAATTGGAAGCACCAGATGAAGAACACTTTCCCTCTCAAATCCTTATATGCCTTCATGTTGGATCCCTATACCTTGACTAAACCCATAACCCAAGGATCCTAAACAACCATATAGTAGATAGAATTGTATCTCATTTGCTATTATCAAAAGACAACATTCAAGGTAATAAATGAACAACACCTTTTGCATCCTATTCAAGAGCATAGTCCTTAATCCCCTAAAAATTAACCTTTACTTTTATAATCATCCCCTGACCAAATGCATGACCAATAGATCCTATATTCCTTGCAGAGTATATAATGAACAACAGTAATCCAATCCGAAGAAGTCCACTAATAAACTAGCAAAGACATTTTTAATCTTGTGACCATAATTAACATTGAAAAGTTAAGACAAAAGCACCAAGTAACACTATACTATAACTCCATCTTTGTCATCCTTGATGGCATATCAAACCACCATCTCAATCCTAAACAACCACATAATAGATAGAATTGTATCTCATTTGCTATCATCAAAAGACAACATTGAAGGTAATAAATGAACAACACCTCTTGCATCCTATTCAAGAGTATAGTCCTTAACCCCGTAAATATTAACCTTCACTTTTATAACCATTCCCTGACCAAATGCATGACCAATAGATCCTATATTCCTTGCAGAGTATATAATAAACAATAGTAATCCGATCCAAAGAAGTCCACAAATAAACTAGCAAAGACATTTTTAATCATGTGGCAATAATTAACATTGAAAAGTTAAGACAAAAGCACCAAGCAACACTATATTATAACTCCATCTTTGTCATCCTTAATGGCACATCAAACCACCATCTCAATGCCAAATTAATCAAAATTTTTATCACATTTAAACATGAATTCTCTAAAAAATTACATTTTTGAATCTCTTAAAACCTTAAAATCATAATCTAATTATATCATTAAACATTGCTCAAAATTCTCTTGAAGACTAACTAAAAATACCTAGAAAGTTTTCTTAAATGCACGTGTGATTCATGTACCACCAACTTTGTCTGTGTGTGGGCCTCATGCACCTCCCCATGTGTATACTTCACATACCTTGCACAATTGCTTGCACGTGCATCTCACATGCCTAACAACCCGTTTTGTGACCCAACTAATTTATGTTGTTTTCCATCACTTTTCCGATTGATTTTTATTGCCAAATGGTTCTTACTTGGCCAACGCATCATTCTAATACCGTGATTTTTCCGATCTACCACCACTTGCCAAATTTCTACTACCATCCGTAACCCAACCCGACCTTTCCGGCCACATGTTGCCATCAATGGCCATGATTCTTCTACAGTTACCACCAAAATTAGCCATAGATCATCTTGGTAGTCCTTTCTTGCTCCTAGATGTCATTGATCAACGCAAATCTACCAAAAACTTCTCGGCCAACTATCCTTGATTTGATGGGTTTAA
Organism: Casuarina cunninghamiana; assembly: GCA_028551485.1. Classification (NCBI taxonomy): domain Eukaryota; kingdom Viridiplantae; phylum Streptophyta; class Magnoliopsida; order Fagales; family Casuarinaceae; genus Casuarina; species Casuarina cunninghamiana. The sequence goes on from CM052364.1 coordinate 16,530,275, forward strand.
GAATTCAGGTCAAACCTAACCCAACTTGATAGCTTAACCTAATTCTTAAATTAACTCAACAGTCTTGGGCTTGTACCTAGCCCAATCTTCAACCTACTACCTTGGTCCATATCCAATGGGCTTGGCCCATCTAAAATAAGCTTGAACCTACCCAATGTCAAACACTTTTTGTTTACGCTTATCCTAGCTCGTAATCTAGATCCTCCTAACCTAGTTTGTTTTTGTTGATTCATTGACTTGACTCCACCTAGTTGATTGATCCATACTTAAATCCATTCAGATCATCTAACTTGCATATTAACCTGATTTTGCTTTATGCATGCATCTCATGTGTTGAATCCAATTTTCCCATATGGATCACTTATGCTTAGATTCGTTTCACTCTAGACCCATATCTATGTGCCTCTATTCAAGTCCCGAACCAGGTAGCACAACCATGTTCTGCGCTTTATGGGCACTAACACTGCCAACGTCAATATCGCTGCCTCCGGTAGTCATCCGACAACTTTTCAATGACCTTTTACATGAAAAACTCTAGAATTGTATATTAAGTAGCTTGATTCTTGATATGACCTCCTTTTCTCCAAAAATAGCCTCCTTTATTGTTTATAAGCTAAAATAAACTTTTGAAATGGGTTTTCTCCAACTCATTTCAAACTAGCTCATAAATCATCAATTCCATGGCCAAATCTTCACTAAAAGTACCAAGGAAGAGCCATTTACTTCTTCATAAGTGCCAATCTAGGTAAATCTAACTCAAAATTAGTTGTATGATCTCCCAAGCTTTAAAACCCAAAGCTTCGACTCAAATCATGAGTTGTTTCTAGCTCAAAATCGATGAGCCTTAGCTTTGATACCACTTTGTTAGAATATATTAATATTTTGATGATGACAAATAGAAAATTATAATTGCTTGGAAATGATAATTGTTTGTTTATTGGTTTAAATTGTCAGAATGTTTTTGTAGGAAAAATGTAAATTAATGTGAGAGCCTAGCATGAATTAGGCATGACCTATATCTACTTAGGAGTTCGCTTGAAGTAAGCCCAAATATAGAACTAAATTAGTAATGCCTTGTTTGCATGAGCCTAGTCCACAATGTCGTGTGTAACCTAGTGAGCTTGAACCAATTATTGTTGGACGTAACCCACGCGACCTATAAGTGAGCTCACGACCTAGAGATTCGCTAACCTAATGGCATGTGTGTGACCTGTGAGCTAGCCTATGACTTGCCTTCGCTATCTAGGTGTGTGACCCGATCTAATGGGTGACTCATGCAGTGAGACCCGCATTCAATGCCCAGTAACATCGCAACTTGCTGCTCTAAATTTGTCATCGGTAATTACTTAAATAACAATGAAAAAAACATCATTTGAAAGATATCAAGGAGTAGAACAAATCTATGAAAAAAATCAGTGACCCATAAAGGATCAAATTGAAGAGATTAAAGTGTTCTTCGCAACTCATGACCTAATTGATTGAAAGAGCAAATGGAAATAGATTAGAGTGTTTTTGAAGCCAAAATCATAGGGTTTATCAAACAAGAAGTCGATTCTTTGATTTGTGAAGTACCCACAAAGATTTACTTCAAGATTGAAAAGGATTGAGGAGGATTCAAGTAAAACCCAGAAACCCAACCCATGACATGTTTTGCCTCTGTGAAACTTCAAATGATTAACTTAAAATTTGGATGAAATAGTAGCATTTTGGAGCATGATTTTGAATGGAATTGAGATAGAAAGTAAGTCACATCTTCATTCTCTCATATGAGCACGAAATTAGGTAGAAAATGAGGAAAGAGAAAGCTCAACCAGGAAGAAGATGTGATTTGCTTTAAAGATGTCAGAACGACTTTTTGGAAGTGAAAGATTAGTCTTTTTGATCCTATTTAAAAGCAAAATGCTTACTAGTATTGGGTTGACAAAAATCTAAGAAAGAAAGTTTCATTTAAGAAACTCACACTCTTCTCAAGCTTATCAAACTCATGAATTCATTCTTCATTTTGATGATTCTAATATGATCTCATTACTGCTTTGATATTCTTGTTAGAAAATCACTTTGTATTTCAACACAAATTGTTATTGAGTTGATTTTCTACAAGTAAATAGTGCAAGGGTTTGAACAAAATTTGGGGCTTTTGTCCAATTCATTCTATAATAGCTTTCTAGCATCTGTTTAAGGCTTTTGAACTAAATTTTGTATATCCTATAGAAGCCCAGTTCCAAATTTGTAATATTGGGGTGAAAAACTTGTAATTGGGTTTGAAGGATTGTTATTCCTTGTAATCAATTGTTGAGTTGATTGGAAAAGTGACTCTAGTAGGTTACTAAAGTGGGTGGAGTAGGAGTTAAGGTGGCTCAAGCCGAACCACCTTCTAAAAATCACTTATCTTTGTGTGAATGTTTTACTTGCTATCATATAATTGTTAATTATCTCACACAACAAAAACTAAAAAGACAAGAATTTTTGAGAAACTTAACTCACCCTCGCTATTACTTGCTATAGGATCCAACACACTTGTTAGAGTGGAAGCATTGCATTGCATGTTTATTGGTACACAAATCAAGCAATAAAGGTACATAAGACACAATCTTTAGAATGGTTCAGCCAAAGTTACCTACATCTACTATCACTAATAGATTTACTGGCCTCTTCTCCTTTTTCCATTATCAAATCATCGAGAGTACAAGTATTATCTTTCACTCTCTCGATATAGCTACTCTCTATCAAGCTTTTGGCTACTTGCATAAAACCTTAAGCCATGTTAAGCCATAGAAGGCTTTAAGCCATAAGGCTTCTGAGCCTTCTTTCAAGCCACCAAGCCAATTTCATGCTACCTCTCTTTATAGGATACACAAAACCCTAAAAGTAAACCTAATGAGAAGGTTATAATATTGCCTTCATCACCTATTCTAATTCCAAATACATCAAGGGGTAAATAAGACATTAATGCCCTAACTAATTATGACAAATCACAACAAAAAGCCCCATCGAATAGTCCTAAAATATACAAAAATTGTTAAAAAAATGGTCACACAATTATTATCATAAGTTAGTTTACAAGTGGATAAGAGGTTGTGTCTTAATCATAGAACATATGAAATGTGTGTATAAGGCATAAGATGGGACAAGTTTCATCATGTCTAATATGAAGAACAAGACTACTAGATTTATTAGGAAGTGTAATGAAAATGGGTGACACACATGGATAAAATGAGTCCAATATATTTAAATCACAAGTAAGGTGATCACTTGCCCCTAAGTCAATGATCCAAATAAATGAAATGGGCTTAAAGGAACAAGGCCTACCTATGGAGTTTGTTGCTAGGTCAAAAAGGCTCACTTGATTGAAAAGAGTGATAGGTCTCTATTGTTAGTCCATGGTCAAACTAAGCTCAATAGAACCATTATAGATGCTTTTAAGAGTGGGAGGTGTAAAGCCCAATAAACTTGGACCAAGATAAGAGGGCTAAGTTAGGCCACCATAATCAAAAAGGTTACTTCCATAAAGGTTAGGGAAATATGGAGGATCAAAACTAGGTAGATTTTGAGGCCTAAAGCCAGGTGGGTTATGGCTTGCAAAATGAGGGGAAGGTTGTTATCTATCTATGGTAGCATTGTTGGTTAGAGGCTTATTCCTCCAACTCTTTATTTATTTATTTATTTTTAATTCCTTTTGTGTTAGGACTTCTAGTCATGAGGATACCCAACAATATAAAAATGGGCCTCTTTAACGTGAGGTGATGGGCTATGCATTTAGAGATGACACAAATAGGAGTTGGTATAGGTTGCATGGAGCAAATAAGGTGGTGCTAAAAGGAATAGAAGTTTTGATCAGCCATGGGTTATAGCAGCTAGGGATTGAAGGGTAATTTTGGAATTTTGGCAAAGAGGAGCTACTAGGATTTTAATGGAGACAAGGATGATCGTGGGGGCACTTTGGTAATTTTGAAAATTTTGAGGGGCTATTGAGTGAGCAAATTATTGTGTGAATTTTGTTGTTATGAACTTTATAATGTAATGCCTATATATATAGTCCTAAGACTAGCTTTATTAGGCAACTCGCTATACAAAGAAATAATTATAAATACCAATACAACCAGAGAACTCAATACAATTAAAAAAAATCCTTATATACTAATAATTGACATATATTCGCCAACAGCTACAAAGCAATGGTGAAAATCCACAAGTGACGTAATGGTGGTCAACTATTTTGCTTTTTGTCTCTTTTCGAGCAGTTGGCATCGCCTGGCATGAGGATGCTCACCATTCAAAAGCCTGACTTGATTGCCGTGTTGGCAAAGGTACTTTGTGGTCTCGGGATGGGGTGAAACTTAAGCCTCTTTTTGCTTGAGACGAAAAGCAAATGCATTCGGTAACACCAAATCGTATGGCACTGCATGTGTATATAAGGTTGAAGAGTTGTTTTAGTAATCATCTACCTTTTTGTGTAAATTTACAGATCAGCGGTGGATGGTATGCCTCAGCACGGAAGATGCGAACTTTGCGTCTAGGTTTCTTTGTTGTCTCTATATTTTCCATCCAACTTTTGTACTCTTCTCCTTGGAAATGCCCGCACAGAATGTCCAACTTTGACCGCCTTCTTTCTAGTGCATTAAACCAACTGAAGACTAAAGTATATTTAAGGAAATTTCAAGCAAGAACACCCAGAAAAGCATCACCAATCACATTTTTAAGTGGTATTTTATGGTCCTTCTCGCAGCCACACGGCTCTCAGTTGGGCCTAGTCTTCATGTGGCGCCCAGGCCTGCTTCAGAGCGTTAACCTCTACCAGACATTATTGCTCTTGGGAAGCATAGATCCATCTCGTTATTTCCGCTGGTTACCTTGGCCAAGTCCATTAGGACATTCATTTTAAATCAACCACTTTACATTCTTTCTTGCTAAAAATCAAAAAGCTTTCTTTTTCTTCTCTAGAACATTCTCCCTGTAAGTATGTAATATGTAATTGTTGAAACCAAATGTTTTTAAATTTTAACAGTTAGGACAACATACCAATATTCGGATCATTTACTAGAATGAGAAAAGCGAATTAAAACTATTACTCAACATGTTATATCCACCGCAAATCTTTGCCATCTTGGCGCTGTTGGGACGAAAATTTGGGCAGGAGAAGAAAGCCGGCCAGTTGAGACTTATTTGGCTGTGCAATCTTTTTGCTGTGATAAGGCATGTAAAAAGATGGCCATACTGCTATCTTCATCTGTTTGGTCCAGCAATGAAATCCAAACCTTATTTACCAGGAAAGATCAGACGGCATCACTTAGCAAGAAGGATTAGAATCCAGGTTAGAGAGGGATTACTTTCCCAAGGAATGCTTACCGAAGCGAAATGTTAATCGGGTAGCTTCTGCATATCCCTTACTCCCAAATGGTTTCAGGCTTTGAGATCAAGGTAGGTGACAGAGCGGATCTAAGGGGATCCACCACCGGAGGACACCAGTAGTGACGTGACTCAACACTACCCACACATCCAACTTGCCCACACTACATGCATGCGGTTCTGAAAGAAGCCATCATTGGCTGCCATGAGATATCGTCGGAGTGTCCGGCTCTTTTTTGTTCTATTTTCCTACTTTTTAAATCATGGTCAGAATAATTCCCTACCCAAACATTTCCAACTTCAAAATCTTTTATTTTCCTACTTTTTTTTATCCATTAACTTTCAAAGGCCCAAATAAATGCTTTGTGATATAATGTTTTGCTTGCACTGTTTGATCCAAACTGTCCTTAAAAAATTGATAATAGTTAAGAGCCATGAATACGGAATGCAGCAAGTTGACGCGGGCCTTTAGCAATGGACATTCGAAATCAGGGATTTTCGGGCAACTTGAGGAGATAAAATATTTTATTACAAAAGGTAATGAGGACTTTCAAACTCTAATCACCATCATCTAAGTCATACAAGATGTCCAACATCAAATCTCAATTGAGAGAGTTCTTATTAAATTACTACTGAGTTAATTGGTTAAACAAAAAATGATCAGTGTATTTAAAAAAAAAATTTCCTTAGAATTTAAAATGTATAATTTCTTTACATGATGAAAAAAAATAGTTTAGGAGTTGCTATGTGTCATACAAACATTGGTTAACTGGTTTTTCTGTCGGTTAGAAATCATTGAGAAGCTAATTAGAGGTGGTCCTTGGGACATGAACAAACCATAATCCCATGTGAAACCATTGACAAGTAAAACAATGGGCTAAAGAAATGTGTAGGGGTTTTTCTCGGCCGAACTCGAATCCCCCGGTCGTTCCAAAACATGGTACAGAAAGCCCCCGGACACACCCCCTCTTCTCGTTGTGACACGAAGTCTCACATACCAAAAACCGGAGCCAAAAGTTTTTTTCTTTTTTTTTTTCCCATTCAACGTAAATTTCCTCACAACCCTTTTGTTAATTGCTGTTCTTCTTGGTTTTCTTCTTTGTATGGGATCACCAAACTCTGGTGTTACTATTCTTCCCTTTCCAAGAGATCTGTTTACCCTTCGAGTTTGGGAAGACTGCTTCTTTATCCCTTGGCAGGTCTTGCTCTCTTCGTTTTCTGTTGATTTGTGATTTCGTGGGCGACGGGTTTGTGTGCTTCAGGCGGAGATGAAGAGATTAAAAGAGGACGTTTACCCTGGCCCTTCTCAATTCAAACGCCCGTTTGGCTCCTCGCGCGGGGACTCGTAAGTCTTCTTTCCCTGTAGGCTTTGTCTTTTGTTTTTGCGCCCGCTGGTTCCTCTCTAGAATTGCCCTGATTCGTTGGGTTCTCTTTGGTTTACTAGAAAGTGTTTCGTGCGAAGGTGGGTGTATATGACCAATACTTGATCATGATGTTGGCGGTGCTGTATTCTAAATTTACCTTCAACGTTTCTGCTTCAAATATTTATTATGGTGTTTGCTGAGTTCGTCTGGGGTTTGTTATCTGATTGACTTTAATCAACTAATTATTGATTTCGTAAGGGAGATGGGCTTCCTTTACCATTATTTGAATCGTACTCCAAATTGGTTAATTTTGAACGGTTTCTGATTTTTCGTATGGGTGTCGTTTGGAGAATAGTTTTGGTGGAAGAATCTTGAAGTTAATTGAGGCCTATGGAAACTTAGTTTTTCGAAGAGCGATTTTGCGAAAGTAATTTTTCAGTTGAAATTGGCCGATCGTCAGCCGAAGTTCAAAAACTTTTCTGCCATCACAAATGACACGTGTGGATAGTCTTAATAGGTTATATATAATAACTAGAATATGGATATTAGTGATCTGGTAGCTCATAGTTATTCGTAATATTTTTTGAGTTTGTATTTATTTTCTGAATGTGAAGCCATGGGCAATCACCAATTCCTGCGGCTGGAGGAGGAGGAGGAGGTCCTGGTGGATGTGGAGGAGGGGGAGGGGCAGTGGGAGGGGGAGGGGGTGGAGACGGCGGCAGTGGTCTTGGTGGTACCTCGCAGAAACTAACAACCACTGATGCGTTAACCTATCTCAAGGAGGTGAAGGACATGTTTCAAGATCAGAGGGAAAAATATGAATTGTTCCTTGAGGTCATGAAAGATTTTAAAGCTCAAAGGTAGATGCATTGCACCTATGAAGTCTTCTTCCTCAACTAATCATAGGCTGCGTCTAAAAGCTGATATTTTGTGCGATTGTTTTATATTGCAGAACCGACACTGTAGGTGTCATTGCAAGAGTGAAGGAATTATTTAAAGGACACAACAAGTTGATTTTTGGGTTTAATACCTTCTTGCCTAAGGGGTATGAGATAACCCTTGACAGTGATGAGGCTCCTCCACCAAAGAAGACAGTTGAGTTTCAAGAAGCTATCAGCTTTGTTAACAAGATAAAGGTGAAAGTATTGTTTAACTTTACTTTTTAACTACAGATATATTTCCTAGTAGTTTAATGATGAATTTTGTTCCTACAGAAACGCTTTCAAAATGATGAACATGTTTATAAAGCATTCCTTGACATTTTGAATATGTACCGGAAGGAGCACAAGGACATAAATGAGGTCTACAGTGAGGTAAATGTTATGGTTGTGTGTGATACTTTGCTATTTTCTTGTATTTGAAAGTTAGGTGTTTCTTGTTGTACTGTTCTTGCTGATTTCTGGTCTTTACCAATTTTCAGGTTGCCGCACTTTTTGATAATCATCCAGATTTGCTGGATGAGTTCACAAGATTTCTACCAGATACCAAACATAATGTATCATCACCTGTCCAAAACTCATTTCAGCGTTTCACTGAGCGGGGCTCTGCCACACCCATGTTGCGGCATATGCATGTGGACAAGGTTATTATTTATGCCTCCCTTTCCCCTTCTTCTCATTTTTATTCTTTTAAATTGGTTCTTAAGGGTAATCAAAGAAATATACTTCTTTCAGCCACGTATTCGGCGGGATAAGATGGATGCCTCCCACATTGATCATGATCTTAGCGTTGACCATCCTGAGCTAGATGATGACAAAGCAATGGTGAAAATGCACAAGGAGCAGAGGAAACGTGCTGAAAAGGATGGTAGGGATAAGAGAAACCGTGATCAGGATGATAGAGAACCTGATCATGATAACACTCGGGACTCCAATTTGCAGATGTTTCCTGACAAACGAAAATCTGGAAGGAAGGTTGAAGGATTTGGAATGAATGCAAACTTTTCTTCTCATGATGAAAAAGATATTGAAAAAAGTGAGTCAATAATACTGTTTGATTGATGAGTCACAAGCTCAAGCATCATCTATATTTGTTGCACATCTCAGTCATGGTGTTTGAGTTTCTACCTTTTAATTAAAGCAGCTGTCGTAATTTATTACAGAGGTCTTGTGGGTCAACATTGGTAATCCATTCAGATTTATACAGTGATTATCCTTAACCTGTGAAGGGCAATATCTGCATTGTGTCTTTGATACTGTGTTAGAAAAAGATATGTAAGATATACATTATAAGTAACTGAGGAGGAAACCCTACTAATTTGTTACTATTTATTAATCCAATATTTAATTGTAATATTGGAACATTGATAGATGCATGAAATTAATTAGTCATTAGTGAGATCTAGATTTTTTTAATTAAAAAGAAAAGACTTCCAGAGTCATTCTCATAAATATGTCAGCTTCATCATTTTCTGGTTTCCCATTTCATGGCAGGTACATGCAACCAAGGATTCATTTTACTTGAAAAAGTTAAGGAGAAGTTGGGTGCTTCAGATGAATACCAATCGTTGTTGAAATACCTTCATATATATAGCAATGGAATAATTAAAAGGAATGATTTACAAAATCTGGTATGTCCTGCACCATTTCTACTGTTATTCCAGAGTTTTAAATCACATAGAGCGTGCCCTTAAGCATAAATTTCTTCATCTGCTTCTACCACTGTACTACGGATCTAGTTTGGTTAATGATTGTAGCTGTTTCAACTTTATGATTTCAGTCTTTTTGAATAGGATTCTCCAATTTCTTAATGGATGTTTGTTGATGCTGTAAAATTGTTTTCATCTTTTTATCTTTCTTTTTCTTTTTGTGTGTGTGTGTGTGTGTTTTGGGGGGCGTGTGGGGGTGTTGTGGGTCCGAGGTGCAGTGTTCAATATTAATTGGATGTCTTACTGGCTTAGTCAATGCATATCTCACTGCACGTGTCATAGGTTACTTATTCTTTTGAACATCTTACTCTTTATATGTTTTGCTAAGGTAATGGCTTTTGTAAATCATAAATCTTGTTAAATGTCAGCTAAACTTGTTAGTAGCTTTAATTAGAAATGGGAAATGACTGGGGAGTTGGTAATCAAAACAACTGGGAAAAAATAAAATCTATATACCTAATTCAATAGTGTCTTTTTGTGAAATGCTAGATGCTGCATAAGTGGAGATAAAATTGAAGACACCTAGAAAATGACGTAATATTCATTATGCCATCTGTGCATTTGTTCGTGTTGAATAGACCTCTCCCTAAAGGACAAATTACGATTCATCAGAATTTTGAAAATAATTTGCATCAAGATGTAGTTTTTCTTTTTATAAATTAAATACAGTTGGTAATTGAGTAGTAGAGTAGTAGACCTCTCTTGCATTGTTTTAACAATGGCTCTCAGACTAAATTTATGAGTTGTTTTTCTGCTTTTTTGTGTAAAAACTAGCTTCCATTTAATCCAAACTTTTGATAGTTTCCTTTATAAGTTATAAAGCTACTGACTGTTGAAATAGCTGTGGTCTTCACTCCTGTTTGCCAATGTGATAATTAATTCTTACTGGTACAATCTAATGAAAAGATCTAGGGTCACTTGTTTAAAGTGATGATGTTTGAAAATCTGCCCATTTCAGGTGACAGAATTACTTGGAAAATATCCGGATCTTATGGACAGGTTTAATGATTTCTTGGAGCGCTGTGAGGATTTTGGTAATTGTTGAATATTGCCATTAGTTAAGATCTTTTCTTGTGGGCCCTTATTCATTATAGGTTGTTTCTGATCAGTATCTTCATTGCAGATGGGTTTCTTGCTGGTGTTATTGGCAAAAGTATGTACAATCGCATTTCCTTCCCTTTTCTCTATTATAGAACTGTAGATTTTCGTTTGTTTCTTCTTGGAGGAAGTTGTTGCTCTTTTAAATGGCATAATTTGACATAGATCATTTCTCCTGAATTTTCCTTTCTTTCTTTTTTTCTTTTTTTCTGTAAATTCTCTAGTAATTAACCTGTTGATGGCAGAATCAATAGGTAGTGAGGGCCAGTTATCCAGATCTCTGAAGGTAGAGGACAGAGATAAAGAGCATAGGCGTGAAACTGATGGAGCTAAGGAAAAGGAAAGATCCAGGGAGAAGTACTTGTATAAATCCATTCAAGAACTTGACCTCTCTGCTTGTGAACGTTGTACCCCCAGCTATAGGCTTCTGCCTGAAGATGTATGAATTTTGTTTGTGCGCCCTGCTTTCTTGTAGACAAAATGAACTATTTCCTAATGAAAGATTAACCCAAGGTGCTTGTCCCTTTGCAGTATCCTATACCTTTTGCAAGCCAAAGGTCAGAGCTTGGTGCTCAAGTGTTGAATGATCATTGGGTATCTGTCACTTCTGGAAGTGAGGACTACTCTTTTAAGCATATGCGTAGAAATCAGTATGAAGAAAGTCTTTTCCGATGCGAAGATGATAGGTACATGACTTGATTGTAGAGTTTTGTGAGTTCTGTACATGGTTTATTTTTGTCGGGCGTCCACTTTCTTTAAGGTGGCGTGCATCTATTATGTGCATGAGGGTTACATCTCATGCTAAAATTAATATTACCCTAGGGCATCCGAATTTTAATACAGGTTTATAGGAGTTTGAATATGAGACTTGGGATCTGATTTAGTTCACTGGATTTCTCTGATTTTTTATTAATGTGTTATCTACTCCTTATAACTACTTCTTTTGGATTTTCCAAGGATGAAAGTTGATAATCTGTCTTTTTCTTTTTGCAAATATTTTGATATATAGTGATTGAATTGTTCATTTATATGTTATCTAGGTTTGAGTTGGACATGTTGTTAGAATCTGTCAGCTCTGCTGCTAAGCATGTGGAGGACTTGTTGAACAATATCCATTTGGAGACTCCTTTCCGAGTTGAAGATCACTTCTCTGGTCAGTATTTACTAGCTAAATATTGGTCAATTTTGAGGTTTACTTCCTGGTGTTTGAGACTCACAATTGTTTTTATTTCTGATTAACTCAGCTTTTTTCACCCCCTTGTCATTGCAGCTCTTAATCTAAGGTGCATTGAACGCTTATATGGTGACCACGGACTTGATGTGATGGACATTTTGCGAAAAAATCCAACAGTTGCATTACCTGTTATCCTAACTCGCCTAAAGCAAAAGCAAGAGGAGTGGACAAGATGCCGCTCTGATTTTAACAAGGTTTGGGCTGAAGTATATACTAAAAACCACTATAAGTCACTTGATCACCGCAGCTTCTACTTCAAGCAGCAAGATTCAAAGAACTTGAGCACAAGATGTAAGTAAGGTTTAACATAAAGATGTCTTCTATTTAAAATGTTCTGTTGTTGTATAAAACAGGTACTTATGGTTGTTTCTTACCATAACTATTGTTGAATCTGCTCTGATATTCCAATATCTCCTCCTTTTCTGATATGCAGATTTGGTGACTGAGATCAAGGGATTGAAGGAGACAAAGCAAAAGGAGGACGATTTTCTTCTGGCTATTGCCGCTGGAAACAGGCAACCTATAGTTCCACATCTGGAATTTGAATACTCTGATATCAGGATTCATGAAGACTTGTTTAAACTAGTTCAATATTCATGTAAAGAGGTTTGCTCAAAAGAACAGGTGTGTAAGGTGATGAGGCTTTGGACTTCCTTCCTAGAGCCAATGTTGGGTGTTCCTTCTCGGCTTTATGGTGTAGAGAGTACTGAAGATGTGGGAAAATCTAAGCGTCGTCCTATGAATTGTACTGCATCAAGCATTGGAGCAAGGGATGGAAGTCCTGGTGTTGATGCTACTATATTGAATTCTAAGCAACAAAAGGTTGCCATCAATGAGAATATCTGCAGGACTGCTGGAAATGGAGACCTAGCAAAAGAAAATAGGTATCTTGGTGCAGATACTGTCCGCAGAGATGATATTATTTGTCATACTCTTTGTCCAGAAAAAGAGCAGAAGAATACAGATGTGGCCGATAGAATATCAGGATTAGACACACAAGTTGCATCTATGGAACGAGTAGCCAATTCCAGTGCACCACATGGGACTGGAGCAGAAATTAGTCATGGAAAAACCAGCTTGGAAGTGATTTCAGGTTTATATTTAAGGGTTAATTCTGAAGTTGGTGTCCTTCACTCAACTTATATTATTTGATCTATATGCCATAGTTTTTTACTTAAATTTGCTGAATTTTTTTCCCTATTGATTTAAGGGCTTGGTGCAACTCCAACCAAACTTTGCCCCACTGTCAGTCAAGACAACCAAGTATCTAAAGTTAATATTGGTACTGTGGCATCATCAGAGGTATGACTTATTAGTTTTGGTATTTTTCTCAGTCTGCTTGCCTCAGCTATATTTACAGTAACATACATATCTTTTCTGGGGCTTAAAAGTTGTTATATTGACTCTAATATGTAATTATCACTTTGGTGCTTCAGTCAGCTGATGGTACCAAACCAGTTTTATTGGCAAATGGAGTGATTGGAGAAGGCACCGATGCCAACAGATGTCTTGAAGCATCTGCTAGGCCTTCCAAAATTGAAAAAGAAGAGGGTGAGTTGTCACCTAATGGTGATTTTGAGGAAGATAACTTTGTTGTCTTTGGAGATTCTGTTGAGTTGTCAATGTCAAAGACAAAACAAAGCAGGCAATACCAAGCTGGGAATGGACAGGAGATAAATCCTCAGGATGCTGGGGGAGAAAATGATGTGGATGCGGATGATGAGGACAGTGGAAATGTCTCTGACCCTGGTGAAGATGTTTCGGGCAGTGAGTCTGGTGGTGATGAGTGTTCCAGAGATGACCATGAAGAGGAAGATGAAGACCAAGATGAAGCCGATGCCAAGGCAGAGAGCGAAGGTGAGGCTGAGGGAATGGGAGATGGACATGCCACTGGAGGGGATGGTATGCTGCCATTGTCAGATAGGTTTCTGCTGTCTGTGAAGCCTCTCACAAAGCACGTGCCAGCATCATTTTTTGACAAAGGAAGACAAGATTCTCGAGTTTTTTTTGGGAACGATGATTTTTTTGTGCTTTTTAGGCTTCATCAAGTAAGAAGAGATTATTGTTTAGTACTGGTTATATGTACTGGTCATATGTATTGTTTAATACTTACAATTATATGCCCTCTCTGAATTTGTCAGATACTATATGAAAGGATTTTATCAGCAAAAATAAATTCGACAGGTGCTGAAATGAAATGGAGAACTTCGAATGATGCTAATACTGGTTCTGCAGATCTTTACTCCAGGTACTCTAATGCTGCATATTTTGTTCTATTTAAATAATACTTAAGCACAATATTTTGGCTACATTATACATCTGTTTTGCAGATTTATGAGTTCACTGTATAATTTGCTGGATGGATCTGCTGATAATGCAAAGTTTGAGGATGAATGCCGAGCTATAATTGGAAACCAGTCTTATGTGTTATTCACATTGGACAGGTTAATCTATAAATTAGTCAAACAGGTTTGGTCACCTATCTTTTTCTGCTAAGTCATCCCTTGTTAACAGCTAATTTTCTAAATTTGTGGTTCTTGCTGCAGCTTCAAACTGTCGCGACTGATGAGATAGACAATAAGCTCCTTCAGTTATATGAATATGAAAAATCCCGGAAACCTGGGAAGTTAGTTGATTCTGTTTATTCTGAAAATGCACGTGTACTCCTTCATGAAGAGAATATATATCGTTTCGAATGTGTATGTCCTTGGTGCTTAACCCTCTCCAAACCATAATTGCATGTTGTATTTGCTTCAGTTGATATACTGTTTTGCATATCTTTGATCTTTTTGTCCTTTCCAGTCGTCTGCATCCTCCCGGCTGTCCATCCAGCTCATGGACAGTGTGAGCCAAAAGCCTGAGGTTTTTGCAGTCTCCATGGATCCTAATTTTGCAGCTTATCTGCATAATGATTACCTGTCAGTCTCTCCTGGAAAAAAGGAGCCACACGGGATTATGCTGCAAAGGTAGTAATCTTGCAATTCAGATTTACACAGTTCAGCATTTATCTTCTCTTTTCTAGTATTGGCTTGTTTTGACTGTCCAGGATCCGCTACTTTTTGCCTTTTCTAATAATAAGTTTTTTTATTTCAAGGAATCTTTTCAGTATGGCTTTTTGAAACACCCCCCCAACCCAGAAAAACAAAAACAAAAAGTAGGAACATATAGACATTTGATTGTTGGTTAATGCTGTCTTTGTCTACGATAACATAAAGGGTCCAGGTTTTAGTGATGTCAAGTACCTCTTCCTTTCTGTTATGCATGACCGATTTTCTTGTCATTCAAGTAAATGCCTACAGCCCTTTTCGTAGTTTCAGATTGATTTTAAGCAGGCGGATTTTTAGATCTTGATAATGAAGTAGAGTGTAAATTGCTGCTTATTCCGATATTTACAGAAACACACCTAAGTTATGCTTTGATTTGAAGATGGTGGTTCTTTAGATTTTGCTAATTACTAGTTCTGACTGATCTTTGGCAGAAACAAGCGAAAATATGCTGGCCTAGATGAGTATTCTGCTTTATGCATGGCCATGGAGGGTATTCATGCCATCAACGGTTTGGAGTGTAAGATAGCTTGTAACTCATCAAAGGTATTTAAAATGAAGTAGCGATAGAAATGACCTCAATCATGTGTACCTTACATGTTATTTCTTCTTGCTTTTTTTCTAATTTGACATTTCTTTTTTACGTTAGCTGCAAAAAATTTACTAGGTACTAGTATGTTGCGAGCTGTTGTGATTTGAAACAAGAAAGACAACTATAGTTTGGTTTATCACTTTTAGAAGATAAAATTTGTTAGTATTGACAATGATAATGTTATTTGGGATCGAAAAAATAACCCTGGAAAAATGAAAATTATTGAATGGCATATTGAACCATTCTTGTTCTTTGTCATTGAGTCCTTTAGATGGAGTTACTAAACCAAAAGGGAGGGAAAAAGAAAGAAGAGGTGGTTCTGTAGAGAATAGTGATTAATGGCATCAGATTACATGTAACCTACCTGTATTGTGTTCTCTTTTCCGATACACTACCCTGCTGTTGTGGAGTAACGTTTCTTGAATTAATGAACTAAATTGAAAGATAGCTAGAAAAATAATGTACTTTGCTTGTGCTGGTTTTCTTACTTATGAAGTATTATTTGGCAGATCTCCTATGTTCTGGACACCGAGGATTTCTTCTTCCGTCCCCAAAAGTATGTGAGATATTCATCTAAAGGGACTTCGTCACGGCATCATGAGGCAAGAGTACAACGCTTCCACAGATTCCTATCATCCTGATAGCAGTCCATTCTGAACCACATGTTTGGGAATGAAGCACACACGAGGTAAAAACATGAGCCTTCCTACAGGTCTTCTTCTACAACGGCATTACGTTGTAATTGGAGACTGATCCTACTATTTATTTTCATGTCTGTAGGTCTTCAGCATGATGAAACCAGGCCAAACCATAGGTGTAATGCCGGACTATACTCCTATATCTAAAGCTATTTGCCGGAGGACAACTGAAGGGGACGGCTCGGTGATGTACCATGCCATGAGGTCGAATTAGCCGCACTTGAGCCATTATGTAAATAGAGTTAATGCTTACTGCTCTGTAAAAATAGATTTGTTCTGTAGATAGGAGCATTTTCTCCTTTGTCTGTGTAACCAAAATTTTAACTATGATTGAATGATGGATCCCAGTTATGGGAAATAGAAAGAAAAAGGAAAAGAACAAATCTTTTAAGGTTAGAGATCCTTTGTATGTCAGCTCCATGATGCCACTGTAAGGTCCACTGATGTATTAATAGTCAACACACTTAAATTTACTTTTTTATTTTGGTATATACTTTAAACATGGCCCAATTGCGGCCCACTATAGGCAAATTAAAAAAAAAAAAAAAAAGAGAAATTAAAAAAGTGGGTCCCATCGATTCTCGTACATGGACCTGTGACTTTTGGCCATCCACGTGTGATGTTCTTTTCTCGACGAGGCTTCCACGTTCATTGCCGCGCCATTTCGGCAAGGCCAACCTCCGATATTACCGAAACAACCTTATCCATCGATAATTATTCATGATTTTCTGATCGATGAATTTAATGTTGATAGACAGTAACTCTAGAAAAGAGATAAGAAGGGGGGAGTGGTGAATAAGAAAGAAGTGAAGGGCATTATGGTAACTAAGCAGCTACAGAGAACCGAAATACAGATAAAACAGCGTAAGGCTCAGTTTCTGGGGCGTCGAAGAAATAGGAAGAGCGTGAGAGAGAGCGCAAGAACAGGGGCTTTAGTAATATCCACTCCCTTCCTATCCCATCCCATCCCATCCATCTCTCCCATTTCCTCTCTGTCTCTCTGTTACTTCTCGATACTTCTCACCTTAGGGTTTTTGACGGTCCATACCATCGTTCGTCGTCTTTGGCGCCACACATTCCATGGGCTTCGATGCGATCTCCATTGCTGTCCCTAGAGACAACAGCAAGAAGAAGAGGGTATACATCGCTAACCTACTTATTTTTTGTTTCGTTGCCTTGGAAATTCCGTTGGAAATCAATTGATTTCGTTTTGTTTTTTATTTTCCGATTGTTTGTCCTTTCATTTTCGTTTTCGTGCTTCTCTGTTTTCTCGGGAAGCGAACTGGAGGTTGACCGCGCTTCTGTATAATGTGATTGGATTTTTGACTTGTTTGTTGAATAACGTGAACTCGTTTTGGCTATGATTTGATTCTTCAGACGAACAAGAAACTGAAACAGAGCAAGCTCGATGTTCGACGCGAGCAATGGCTTTCTCAAGGTACCGCCTGGATCTCTTTTTTCATCTTCTTTTCTTTCTTCTTTTTCTTTTAGCCTCAGTTTCCTGTTGTGTGAATGCTTCGATAGCGGTCACTACTCTTATCTCTAATCCAAATTGAAATTTTGAGGGGAAAAAAAAAATGATCGATCATTCGGGTGCTAACATCCTTGTATGGTATATATCTTTGACGAAGTTGGAGTCAAAGTTTTGCTTTTGCTTTTTTTCTTTTAATCTTTCTAGAGAGATTTTAACTCTCTTATATTTCTTTTTATCAAACATAATTAACAATAGATTCATGTTCGTGTGGATCTAGTTTCAACAACAGACGTACGGGGTTAATTTATATTGAATTGAGCTATTTGCTACGATTTCTTTCTGGCCGTGAACTCGTGAGATACTGAGGATAGCGGTAATCGTCCAGGTTTTGATTGGTTGCTGAAATAATGTAGGAAGAGTGAAATGTTAGCATTTTTTGATGCATTTTTGGGGCCCAACCAAATGATGTTAGTGGCAAAGCATTGTGCTTCAATGTACGCATTGTTATATGCGACTTTCGAGAATATAGGCAAGAGAATATGGCCGTTTCACATGTTCTCTGTTTTGCATAGTTCAGTAAATCGGATATGTACTTATATTATAAAGAGAGTGTTCATGGATCCGAAAGAAGTTTGTCGGATGAACGATGAATAACATAAAAATTCGTGTTATCACATTAACAAAAATGCTCAATATGCCTGTTCTTCTTTAGAATGTTGATGTGCGGAGGTCTCCTTGGTAACTGCTCACTTTAATATGGACGAGGGTCTTTTTTGTCTTGATAGATGCTTTAAAAACCAAATTCTAACAGCATGGTATTTGATAGTTCTTGATCTTCATTTTCTTTTCTCTCATTTGCTCTCTCAAATAGAAGGTAAAATTTTGTTTCAAACAATTTTGGTAACAGCCTTAAGTTCAGGAGAGAGAAGATTGGTCAACGTCCTAGAGTGTCTGGTGAAAGCTGATCATAATCTCTAACTCAGTTGGTCACGAGCTCAATCCTTATTGCGAGACAGAACTAGTGAGTTATGATCTTTTAATGTTGTAAGGGGCAGAGATATGTGATAAATAGAGGGTCTGTGGATTAGCTTTGTAAAACTAATTGAAGTTTTAATTTTTATTGTTCTGTTTGTTCCTAATGGACTTGTGGTTGTAATGCAGTCAAGAACAAGGGATGCAAGGTGGATTCCAAGGTGGATTCCAATGGGAGAGGAGAGTCTCAGCCCTCAAACTTGCAAATAGTCAATGTGCAGAGTGATTCGCCGGAAAACTTGGAAATAGGGTCAAGAGGAGAGGAGAATGAGGGCTCCAGTATACCTAACAGTGAATTGGAGTCCCTGACGGACAGCCCAATCGGAAGCAGTTTGGATCACAATGATTCAAGAAAGGTTCTTACTGGGAGCAGCAGCAGCAGCAGTGGTAGCACGACCAGTGGTTGTTACTCAGGAAGTTTCAGTGACGAAGAAGAGGATGATGGGTGCCTTGATGACTGGGAGGCTGTGGCAGATGCTTTGACTGCAGAGGACAATCAGCATAACCCAGTTTCAGAGGCAGCTGAGAAACCTGAAACTAGGCTTGAATTTGATAATACCGATGTACCTTACAATAATCCTGGAGTGGCCTTTCCGAGTACGGAGGGCAGGGAAGTGGTCCCTGAATCACGTGTGAATCGGAAGGCCTGGAGACCTGACGACGCTTTCCGTCCTCCGACTCTGCCTACACCCTCCAAGAAGCACACTTATCCAAGGAATCCAGAATGGCATTGTGACCGTGGGGCAATCTCATGGTCATGGCAAAAAATTGTGTCCCAACCTTCGTCATGCCCAATCTGCTATGAGGATTTAGACGTTACCGACTCCAGCTTTCTGCCATGTTCATGTGGATTTCGGCTGTGTCTTTTCTGTCACAAAAGGATTCTCGAGGCGGATGGGCGATGTCCAGGCTGCAGAAAGCCGTACGGTCGTATAAAAGTTGATACGTGCTTCATTGACGGGGTGACCCCGTGCGGAGCTCGTTCTTGCGGCATGAGCGCTAGGTCATAGAAAGCTGGGTTCTATTCGTTCCAGTATCGTGTATATGTTCTTTCTCCCTCCCTCCCTCCCTATCTCTCCTCTGCGCTAATTCTATGTTCTTTTGGTTCTACAACTTTCAGTTTCCATTGAGGAAGATGTGAGTATATTGATAGGGTTTCCAAACATTCTTACTACTCAACCGGACTTTTAAGGATTCGGCTCTTTACGTGTGTATGCTGTTTGCGCGTGCAGATGTTGGAAATACATGTGTTTACGTTAATACAGTGTTGTCTATTGTAGTAACGCATCTTCCAGAGTTTTGGATTCATCTTCGTTTTGCCGCCTTACTGCGGGTGGTGTGCGACACTTAAATTAATGAATGTCGGTCTTTTTAACTTTCGAGCTACGATGAAGTCGCCAGGGGAATAAGAATAATAAAAGAGGGGGCCTATGCTTTTTTTGTTTTAATCATGATTCTTGGTGGGATGTGGACTTCATTTGGTGTTCCTGTCATTATCACCCTTCTACTTCGAAGTCAGTGCTTTGGATACAACCAACAGATATCTTTTTCTATCTTTTCACTTTCTGACGGTTCCCCAGTAAAAGAATAAGTCGATATTACACATTGCACTATTCATCGTCCATGTTGTTCATGGACAATAGAGGGTGATAATAGTTGTTGGTTTCGTACAACAGAAAGGATGGAAAAGGTCTTCCACCTACCTCCGCGAGAAAGAGCTAGCCACGCGTCTCTTACCTTGTCTTGCATGTTTAACAGCTAATGACAGAGGATTATGCCAGCTGGGATCATATTTTGTTGTTACCATCTCTAAATTTGTCTTTATTTAGAGCATGGACTAGTAGTCTCTCTTGCAACCCTCACTGTTTTAAAACTTCCATTTCATTCCGGTTCCCGAAACTTCAGTGCTGCTGTTTCCGACTTAGTTCTGCTTAATCAAGATGGCAATAAAATAGTAATAACATGTTCCACTAAAAATTTGACATTTGTCTTTGTTTCTGGAGAATAAATGGAAGAAAAGTAAGTAAGTCGCTTCTTTCGTAATTTCGTGCGTGCTAACTCCCGCGGAACAGCTATCCATTTGCCAGCGGAGATAAACCTTCCATAAGGTCTTCTGTTACTCAGTTTTCTTGTCCGCTTCCTGCCTTTTAGCTTAGCTATCCTTCTTTTCTGTCGCCAAATCCAGTATGGTGACTATCAAGTTGTTTAGTCTTAAACTGAGAGAATCAACATAAATTCTGGAATAAAACCTCTTTTCTTAAAAACAAAAATATAAGGTTTTCTCTACATACATTTTTGGATACATAAGAGGAGGATTAAGAAAGTAACTTAATACAAGAAAGCTAACTTATTGGGCCAAGGCCATATATGTACAAAACCTTGGCCCAATGGGTAATTACAATGTATACAAGGTAATATTATTTTTTCAACATTTCTAGAATTTATGTTGATTCTCACTCTTTAAGATGGTATCAGAGCAGGTTCGATTCTAGCCTCTGTTTTTTTTTTTTTTTTTTCGCTTCCGCATAAAAGTTCATTCATCACGTTTTTTCACGCCTCCCTATATGAAAAATCGTGTTTTTTGAATTTTTTTGAGCTGTCTTGCGTTGGTGGTTCTTATCTTGGTTTCTTTGGGTTTTCTTCGTGAACACTTGGCGTGCCTTCGTGCAACGTCCTGTGTTTCTTTCACAACAAAAGTGTTTTGTTGTCTTGTGGTTCCGATTTGTTCTCAATACTACTTGGTTCCCTTTTTTTCTCTGGTGCTTTCTATTGGTCATCAATTGGCACTTTGGTGGTTGGTCAACGTTTATGGGTTATTTTGCGCCATCTTCCTGTAGTGTATTTCTCTCCTTTGGTTCTGTGTGGGAGAGCACATTGATTTTTTTTGGCAGCACAATTTTGCTCTTTTTGCCGCGTGGGAAGCAGGAAATTTCTTGCAATCTTCTGGTATTTCTATACTTTGGACTTTTCTGTTCGTGTGCTGCAATTTTTATTTTCTCTCCATGGCTGGTGGAAAAGAAAAGAAGAACACTCGGAACCGTTCTCCTTCACCACCTAACAGTCCTTCTGCCCCTATTGTGGGTTCAGTGACTAAGCATGACCCTCTTTATATGAGTGCCAATGAACCTCTTGGTGCTTTGCTTGTTGGTCTCAGGACATGCACATTGCATTGCTTGGGAAGAATAAACTTGCAATTGTTGATGAAATTGTACCAGCATCGCCTCTTGATTCTCCCCTACGGCCTCATTGGGAGCAGTGTAATGCCCTCGTTCTCTCTTGGCTTCTTACATCCTTATCACCAAACTTATATCGTCGGTTCACCTATGCTACAATAGCTTGCGATGTTTGGTAGAAACTTACATCTAAGTTTGATAAGATAGGAAGTAAAGAGATTATCTCTGTTAAAAGGGACATCAGTTTATGTGTTCAATTGCATGAAAGTATCGATGAGTATGTCAATCATCGTGAAAAATTATGGGATCAATTACATAGCTATGTTGCCATTCGTCATCCTGACTTGGTGAAGCTTGACTCTTTTTGTGAGTATGAAGAAGAAGACCAAGTGGTTGAGTTTCTTCTTGGCCTCAATGCCTTATATTCAGCTATTTGTTCTCAGATTTCTAACTTGCAGCCACTTCCATCTCTTGAGGACACAATTACCATGGTTCGAGAGGAGAAAGCCACTAGGAAACTTGCTGGTGATTTTCAAATGGCTGAAGCCCTTGCTTTTGCTGTCAAGTCAGGGCTAACCATAACCCCAATGCAAACAAGAAACACCTTATCACATGCCTTGGAAGACACCAAACCCATTGATATCATTGGCCAGTCAACTGCTGCAGCAGTTATAGCTCCTAAAAATGCACAAAAAAAAGCATGTTTGTAGCTTTTGCAAGAAACTTGGGCATAAGAAAGATGATTGTTTTCAACTTGTAAAGTGTTTGCATTGTAGACGACATGGGCATAAATCAAAGAAGTGCTACAAGATTGTTGGGTACCCGTTGAAAAACAAAGGGAAGGAGGAGAATACATCTATGATTGTCCATGTTGTTGGTTCTAATGAGACATCTTCACCTATGCCTTCTGGCTTCACTAAGGAGCAACTTAAGCAGATTGTGACCCTTATCAACAACAATGTCATTGCTAGTGCTAGTGCCAACATGCCAGGTATACCATCTATACCTTCCTCAATTTGGATTTTAGATACAAGTGCTAGTGATCACATTACTGGTGACTTTAATTGTCTAATGTCTCCTCGAACATGTGCTCATGAATGTAGGACAGTGCGCTTGCCTAACAATACCCATGTTCTCATTACCCATATTGGTTCCGTGACTTTACCTAATGACATCTTCTTAAGAACTGTTTTATATTCTCCTGTGTTCACATCAAATCTCATTTCCACCTTTAAATTTACCACCGAAACCAATAGTATAACTTACCTCCACTCTCATTTTTGTGTGATACAGGACATCTTGACTAGGAAAGTGACGGGACGAGATAGAGTGAAGGATGGATTGTATTTCTTAGAGTCTAGTCGTGAAGAAACTCACCATGATAATTCCATAGACAATGTTATACCTTTTGCTAATGTTGTAGTACCTTTTCATTCAAACAATTCATGTAATAAACCTTTTATTTCCATGGATTGTAATATTTTGCATCAAAGATTGGGACATCCATCATCTTCTGTTATGCGATTTATTTCTAATTTTTCTAAAAATGTTACTTTAGATAACATTAAGAGTTGCCTTGTTTGTCCATTAGCAAAGCAAACCCGCTCATCTTTCCCCACTAGCATTACCTCCACTCAAAAAATTTTTGAACTAATCCACATTGACATTTGGGGTCTTTACAAGGTTCTTACATATTCAGGAGCTCGTTATTTTCTTACCATTGTAGATGACTTTTCACGAGGCACTCGGACATTTCTTATGAAAGCCAAAACCAAAAACCTCACCCATATTAAAAGTTTTCTTTCAATGGTGCAAACCCAATTTGAGACCTCAGTCAAGCGCGTGAGAAGTGACAATGCCTTAGACTTCTTTAGCTCAGAATGCATTTCTTAGTATCCCAAGGCACTATTCATGAGAGTTCATGTGCCTATACACAACAACAAAATGGAGTGGTGGAGAGAAAACATCGTCATATTTTGAATGTTGCACGTGCATTACGTTTTTAAGCACAAGTTCCTCTTCGTTTTTGGGGTGAGTGCATACTTACTACTAGTTATTTGATTAATAGAACACCTACTCCTATCCTTAAAGGGAAAACTCCCTTTGAGACCCTCCATGGGCATGCACCTTTTCTTACTCACTTGCTTCTTTGGATGCTTATGCTATGCCACTGATCTTACACAACATGAAAAGTTTCGACACTGGGCAATTATATGTGTCCACATGGGATACTCCCTCACTCAAAAGGGATATCGCCTATATGACATTAAGGGGGGACGTTTCTTAATTAATAGGGATGTCGTTTTTCATGAGAATATTTTTTCCATTTGCACAATTATCAAGACCTTGTCCTGATCCCTAAGGACCAACCACTATGTCTACCACACTTATAGGTGATATAGCTTCCCCAAGTCCACTACTAGTAGTTCCTGTCACAATCACTAAACATGAGTCTCCTGTCATTACATCCTTACCTAATTTGGTCAACCATCCCCCAGATCCCCCTGTTGCCAGTATTCCCTGTCCTAGTCCAGAATCCTTATCCTCTCTTCCTATTCCTGCATCCTCATCCTCACGCCCAACTCTAACTCCTAAACCTCCCATTTAGGCAACTGATTATGTATGTCCTACCATACCCACTACTCCTCATTCTCTATCCCATGTCCTATCATATCATCGCCTTTCTCCTACACACCATCATTTCATTGCATCGATCTCCGCTATTAGTAAGCCTTCCACATATCAAGAGGCTGTACATGATCCTAAATGACGTGATGCCATGGCCAAGGATATTAAGGCTTTAAAGTCTAACCATACATGGGATCTAGTTACTTTACCTGCAGGGAGACGACCCACTGGTTGCAAATGGGTCTACAAAATCAAACATAAAGCTTATGGGAGTATAGAAAGATATAAAGCACGATTAGTGGCAAAAGAGTATAGCCAAAAAGAAGGAATTGATTACTTGGAGACCTTTGCCCCAGTGGGCAAGATGATTACTATACGTATCTTGGTAACCCTTGCTTGCATTCACCATTGGGAACTACATCAAATGGACGTCCATAATGCTTTTCTTCAAGGAGACTTAGATGAAGAAGTTTACATAAGGATTCCTGAGGGTATTCATAACAAATGGGGTAAGAAAGTTTGTCGCTTGAGGAAATCTTTATATGGCTTAAAACAAACATCGAGGCAATGGTTCCACAAGTTCTCTGAGGCCCTTATTGACATTGACTTTCATCAATCTTATCATAACACCTCTTTATTTATTAAACAGATTGGTAAGGGCATTCTCATTGTATTCATTTATGTTGATGACATTATCATTACAGCGGGAGATAAACCATCTATCCTTGAGTTCAAGAAGTACTTGCACTCTAAATTTTAAATTAAAGATCTTGGTCCAATCAAGAATTTTCTTAGAATTGAGTTTGCCAGATCTAAATCTGGTATTGTTTTAAATCAAAGAAAGTATGCATTGGAGCTCATTTCAGAGTGTGGACTTTCTGGGTGTAAGCCTGCAGAGACTCCCATGGAATAGAACCTCGATCATACTTCTGAGGATTATGATGTAAGCCTCGTAGCCTTTGACAAGACCAAAGAGAAGGATGATCCATTACTTACAGATGTTACAGTATTTAAGCGATTGATTGGGAGATTAATATATCTCACTATGACCAGGCTTAACATTAGCTATGCTGTCCAAATTTTAAGTCAATTCATGCATGCTCCTAAACGGTCTCACCAAGAAGCTGCTTTTTGTGTTGTTAGGTACATTAAGAACTCCCCTAGTATGGGTCTACTAATGAAGACAAGTAACAAACTTGACTTACATGCCTTTTGTGATTCTGATTATGCAAGGTGCAAAATGAGTAAAAGGTCTGTCACAGGTTTTTGTGTTAAACTAAGAGAATCCTTAATCTCTTGGAAATGCAAGAAACAAGGTACTGTCTCTCGATCCTCAATTGAAGCAGAATACCGAGCCATGGCCTCTACTTCATGTGAAATTAGTTAGCTACTAGGACTATTAGATGACTTGCAAGTTAAGTCTTTGAGACCAGTTGCCCTTTTTTGTAACAATGAATCAACCATGAAGATTGCCACTAATCCTGTTGTGAATGAAAAAAGTAAACATATTGAAGTCGATTATTACTTCATATGAGAAAAAATCGCACGAGGTATCATTAGAACAGCTCATGTTTCTACTACGCAACAACCTGCATACCTCTTGACAAAGGCTTTGGGCATTCAACAACATTATTTTCTCCTTAGCAAGCTGGGAATGTTTGACTTGTATAAAGCACCAGCTTGAGGGAGGATGTTGAGAAAATAATGTTACCTTGTATACATTGTCGCTACCCATTGGGGCAAGGTTTTGTACATATATGGCCTTGGCCCAATGGGTTAGCCTTTTTGTATTAGGTTACTTCATTAATCCTCCTCTTATATATCCAAAAATGTATGTAGAGAAAACCTTATAATTTTTGTTATTAAGAAAAGAGGTTTTATTCCATAATTTATGTTGATTCTCACTCTTTAAGATTTAGCTTAGCTATCCTTCTATTCTGTCGCCAAATCCAGTATGGTGACTATCAAGTTGTTGAAGACTGTTCCACATTGGTTCTAGATGCCGAATTCCTTAACTTTATTAGTAATGACATCTTTACTCCTTACAAAACTTTTTAGAGAGATAAGTTCATTTCTTATATGATATTATAGCCAAGTTTGGTCTTGAGTGGTCTTGATAATGGCCCTTCCTTGCCTAGTTGGTCCCTATCATGATTACCTCTCTACTCCTTACAATTTTATGCTAAAACAAGCTAAACTTAAGACCAAGAGATTTATGGGTGAAAGAAGGCTTGTTTGTATCTGAACTGATAATCAAAATAAGTAATTTAGTCAGATTTTGAAAAGATTCTTCCCAGTTTTTGGCTAAAATATTAGAGAATCAATGAAAAAAATTATGAGAGCTAAAACTATAGGGAAGGAAACCGTGACTGTCCTTTATAAAATGAAAATAAATAAAAGAGAAAATCAAAACATGCAGCCATGCTTCGCTGTCCACGTGATCTTCGTAATAATTGTACAGGGTTTCATGGGACGTATCAAATATTTAGTACTCGTCCTTTTCACTTGTCAATGGAAAGAAGGTGAGAGGAACGGATGGACAAGCTCGTAACCATTGTCAATTTTAAGTTTTGTTGAGGGAATACGCGTAAATGGTCATGTTCGGAGCACGTGGTCACATGCATGTTCAAAGGAGTACGAAAAGGCTGCCTCCTCGAAGCTCACAAGCTGGAAATAAACAATGAAAAGGGGGAAGTGGAGAAGAAAATTCCAGGAGACTGCGAGTCAAACAAGACAGCCTCTCCCAATCAGAACCGCGTTGGTCTTCTGTTCTATATACGTGTTCTCCTAGTCCTGCCTTCTTAAACGCGTTTCCGTGTCTCGCTCTTACAGATCCTCAGGTCTCTTTTACATATCTGCTTCTCTTTCTCCCATTGTTATCACGGTCTCACAGGTTCCAATCTAATACACCGACCGACCCAGTTGATCCTACAGCGGTGATGTTTTATACTAGATCTGTTTGTGCTGTGACCGTTCTACTGCTTACTCTTCTATCCGCTAGCAATGCCATTCGATCATTTCCCAGCCAGCCCAGATGTGGCGTAGATGAGGCTGACCTTGAGCTCGGCATATCTGTGCAATTCTCAGAGGCTCCGGAGTACCACAACGAGCTCAAATGCGCCGTCCTGTCCAGAAACTGTGAGCGATTTGCGTGTGACCCTTCACTTGTTCACATCGCTATGACCATCGATCTGGAGTATCTAAGGGGTTCAGTTGCGGCTGTCCATTCAGTTCTCAAACACGCATCCTGCCCGGAAAACGTGTTCTTTCACTTCATTGCCTCTGATTCCTGTTCGGTGACTATGGCTGAGCTTTCTCGGGTTGTTCGGTCCACGTTCCCTTCTCTGAATTTCAAGGTGTACACCTTCAAGGAGAGTAGAGTCAATAATCTAATATCATCGTCAATTCGCCGGGCTCTTGAAAACCCATTAAACTATGCAAGAAGCTACTTCGCCGAAATACTTGAGCCCTGTGTTGAACGAGTAATCTATCTGGACTCCGATGTCATTGTTGTCGATGACATTCAGAAGCTATGGGGTGTTTCTATTACTGGGTCAAAAACAATAGCAGCTCCGGAATATTGTCATGCCAACTTCATCAAGTACTTCTCTGATGAATTTTGGTCCGACCCTGAGTTTTACGGGGTCTTTGCAGGGAAAAGGCCTTGTTATTTCAACACGGGTGTGATGGTGATAGATTTAGTTAGGTGGAGAAATGGCGGCTACACCAGCAAAATTGAGAAATGGATGGAAACTCAGAAGAACAAGAGGATTTATGAGTTGGGTTCACTTCCACCGTTTTTGTTGGTTTTTGGCGGAGAGGTCGAGGCCATTGATCATAGATGGAATCAGCACGGGCTTGGTGGGGATAATGTGGTGAGTAGTTGCAGGTCATTGCATCCAGGTCCTGTAAGTTTGCTGCATTGGAGCGGTAAGGGCAAGCCATGGGCGAGGCTTGATGGCAGGACGCCATGCCCAGTTGATTATTTATGGGTTCCTTATGACCTCTACAAAACTCAACACCGTTCACTTCACCCTCATTTCCAAGATCAAAAAAAGTAGTTATAGACATATATTCTTTGTATTCTTTGTGTAATCAAGAAATTCATTTGTGTATAAAGAGAAACATCAAACTAGGAAAACCAGATCTTTGAAGTGTTTTCTTGTTGAATCAAAATTTTTGGCAGTTGAAATGGATTGAGGATTTTATATTTGAAATCTAGGCGGCTTTCCTTGCTGGCTGAGGTATGAATGTCTGCGGTCGGTCTCATTACTATATGTTCTCTTTCCAGAAAGAGTCTCCGGGAAGAATCCAAACCCATCTTCGATTTGTCAAGTTCCTAGTAATCCCCTAACCTGTCCAAAAGACATCTAGTAGGAATCCGAACCTTCATTTTCAAAAGCATCCAGAAGCTCCGTACTGTTCCCAGATCCTTGCATACAACTGAGAAACAGAATCTATTTTCTTGTGAAATTGTTACTTTCGAGACATACTTGTATACGTAGGAACAAGTTATCAATTTAGCGTCCCATCTTCCAGTACCAATCAAGATTGTACTTCGATAATTTTTATGCAGAAGTTACCTCAGCGTAGCTACCTGAAGTGAGGCGACCAACGTGAAAGATTTCGGATCATCATGTCGTCAAATTCTTTACCCCAAATTAATCTAACCATACTGCTAAAGCCACACCACGAACGTGATTGGATTGATATGGATTGGCACGTTTACATTGTGAGAGAAAGATTTCCTTGCTACTGTAGATATGTCGAAATCAACGGGCGGCTGAGATACAGGAGGTGAAGGGGCTCGGGGATATTAGCAGACCGACATAGGTGGCTCGTAAGACCGAGAAAGACAGGAGAAAGAGGCAAAGAATGAAAACAAGAAAGAATCAGATTATGCTAGGTCAAAACAGCACCATTCAATATAACAAAGACTGGGTTAGGTTAGGTTATGTTAGGTCAGGCTAATCGCTTCACCAACCCAAGAAGGCAAAAGTTTAACAATATGAAACAAATTCCTATCCCAAACCCATTCCAATTGGGTCCTTGATCTCTTTGTACATCCCCAGCTTGGGTATACCACATGCAGAGTTCGACTAAAATCCGGTTGTAAACTAAGATGGCAGAAGAAAATGGAGGAACTAAATGTGGTACTATTAACGTTATCACTTGGACGACAATATCAATATAGATGAACAATATGGAACACAAACTGAACCAAAACAAAAAGAAGAAAAGAATATACATTTTCTCCCTCTTTTTTCTCTTCACAACAAGCCAACAACACAACTTAAATGCAACCTGTTCTCCAAGCCTCTTAAGTGATGACCTAACAGCATACACCTGTTATCAGAAAAAAGAAACTCAGTACGGGATACCAGGTGGGAGAGATTAAGTTAGCATGATGTATAAAGTGGCCTTGACTGGTTACTGCATCAGTGAATCACCAAAACTGTATGTACACATGGAATGATCCAGAGTATTCTCTCCAGTGTGCATATGATCCATCCATATAAGTATTCATTAAAAACCACCCCGAAGAACAGCCAGAGGGAAAGCAACTTGTGTAGGAAATGACAAATACTAACCAGAAGAGCAGCTTTGCTAGGTAGTCGCGTGAAGTGCCTGTAGTGTCACAAAATTCATCACCACCATCCGCGTGGTTCTCAGTACTTCCCTCAACTGAATCACGACTAAAATCTGAAGTCCTGTCATCCTTGAAGAATCTACGCAATACATTCCGAACAAGTTGTTGAATAATTTCTTCAACCTCTACTGATGATGGACGAGATAATTCAGTTACCTGTTAAGTCAATCAAGTACGAGAGAAGCCATCTCAGATATAATGCATGCTCAAAAATGGATTCCCAATTACCAAAAGAACAAAGGAGTCCCAACACTACTGTCCAAGAAATTTTAGGGCATTACCATATCAGGATCCAACGATCGCAGATACTCTAACAAATTGTTCCTATTTCCTCTTCCATATTCTATTTGCAAATTCTCCTGCTTCTGGGCATTAAGTTCCTGCAACAATAAACACTGGTCAGCTTATAGTAAGAGTATCAAGCGCCTTGACATCTAAACAGGAAGCAAAACGACACCATAAAAGCCTTTCCAAATACAGATCAATACCTCTAAATTGAGCTGAGAAGAACTTTTTGTTTAGTTCCTTCAAACTGAATGGTGATGATGGACTCTTTTGGAATGGTATTAGATCAAAACTCTGAGATTAAATGTATTAATCCATGCAAAATGGACTTTCCAACAAATTCAATAATGGCTTTCCTAATCAAGAAACTATTGTAGATTCAATATGCAAATTCTACAGAGTCTCCTAATAACAATGGTACTCAGTAGATGCAGCTTAGAAAAAGGTAAAAATAAAAAATAAAACAATGAC
Organism: Casuarina cunninghamiana; assembly: GCA_028551485.1. Lineage (NCBI taxonomy): Eukaryota > Viridiplantae > Streptophyta > Magnoliopsida > Fagales > Casuarinaceae > Casuarina > Casuarina cunninghamiana. The sequence continues at coordinate 16,561,011 of CM052364.1, forward strand.
GAAAAAGAATAAAGCTAGTTTTAATCAAAGTGGTAACCTGGGAATTCAAATTCTTGCAATTGTAAGGTAATTGGAAAGGAAAAATTCCATGAAGCAAATCAGGATCATAAGTTCAAGGTTATCGATTGGGAAGCTACATTGGAAATGCGCTCAACTTCATCCACATAACTGAAAAGACCGAAATTTGCGAGTTTGCAGACCAAGAAACGGACGGTCTTGCTTACTTACGATTATATTCATCTATACCTTAATTTCATGATTAAAAATATCCAAACAATTTTCAGCTCAAAAAACTAATGTCTTCTAGAGATTTCAGTTCTCATTTACGCTTTTCATTACTGTCAAATCTCAAATTGTAACATAAATGCAAAACACTCACCTCTTTTACATTAGACAACTCCGACTGCAATCGTTGAATGTAATTTAACGCCTCGGGCGACAAATCTCCGAAAACTTGAAGCCCTAGTGTCTCCAAACCGTCAACACTCGAATTACAAGTCCTGCTCTCACTCCCCTCCTCTGCCGGGACCTCAAGCCGCCGATCACAAGAATTCGATTTCTTCTTCGAAGTTTCCGGCGAAATCTCGAAGTTCCTTGTCAATGATATCCGGTACTCCGCATTCCATAACGTATACCTAATCCGAATCGAATCGAATCCAGGTCAGGTAAAATCTTCAATAGCTTTTCTAAGATACAATAAACGTGAAAATTGGAGGAACTATTAACAAAATCGATTACCCTGTGATGACGGAAGAGACGAGGAGGCGATGGAGGGGCCCTTTGGAAACCCTTACGGTGACTGAGAACTGGTCCGACGGAAGCAAGCCTAGCATCGTGGAAATGGTCTGCTTCATGGAATCTCTGGCGCAATCGGAGACGCCCTTGGAAATAACGGAGTTGTCCAAAGGCTCGATACGGCGGAGCATGTTGGCGATCACGGAGAAGCCGCGGTCGAGGCCAGACTTCCGAGTGGAAACGAAGTCGTCGGAGACGCCCCCGCCATCAACTCCGGATATGAGACAGCTGACGGTGGAAGACGGAGGTACAGTGCGGCTCTTGTGGGGTTGACGGGAACGAAGAAACAGCGATGGCGGCGGTGGCTGAGTGGGGTGGAAAGGCTTTCGCGACAGGTCGGTGACGCGGGAGAAAATGAAAGCTCGAGCAGCTGAGGCAGCCATGGATTTGATTCCGAAACGATGAGATATGATGAGAGAAGCTATGCGCCAAGAGATTTTCTCTTCGGCCTTTGTCTCTCTCTCTCTCTCTCGTGCGCGTGTTCGTTGGCGATGCCTCGACGGGCTGCTCTCACGGCTTCCAACCGAGATTTTCCCCTCTCCTCGCTATGTACCATTGATCTTCGCCCCCACCGGATTTTTGTTTGCTTTCGTTACCTGCCATTAGGGAATCATTTGGCCGTCTCCTTCCACTTAATTACGAATTTGACATTCTACAGTTTCTCTTTATTTTTTCGTCGGCTCTAATGAGTTATTACTTTATTATTATTATTTTCTTCCTAGCACTCATTTTCCATACTTGATTTTTGAGTAAGAAAAAGGGAAGACACAAACTTGTATTCCTCATTATCATAAGTGAAATGTATACTTCTAATTGACAAATATACTTCTATTTGTTGCTAAAATCTTTGGTAGCTTGGTAGTACTTATGGGAATTTTCATGTGCATGGCCAGGGTTTGAGCCTTCCCTTCCCGAATAAAAAACTTCTACTCGTTAACCTTGTTTGTTTCCTTTCCCAGCTGACGGAGGCTTTTTCTTTGTAATTCAAGCGGGATGAAGGACCGCTGTTGAGAAACTAAGAAAAAACTTGAAGATGGATAATCGTCCAAAATCACGTACCATCGTACTTCAGTGGTGGTTGAAGCTCCCAGGCCTCTGCCAAAGCCTCTCTGCACCACAAATATTCTGATTTTTTGCCCACTCTTCATTGACCCTATTCTCCATCTCCAAACACGTAATGTCGAAACTGCCATTTGTTAGGTCCAAACTCTTGACAGTTTGTGAGCGGAGTCTTAAACTCTCTTCCCTGAGGATTACCTGTTCATGAAAGGTGAACGGCGATATTTACTTTTCTTGAAATGATTGTCTTTGTTTACTTCGGAGCCCGTATTATTGCTTAGAATTCATTGTAGAATGTACAGGGTTTTTTTGTATGTCAATCAACTTCACATTGCACTCGAAGAACCACTGTCTTGTTAACGTGAAGCAAGAAACGAAAGAATGCTTCTTTTCTTTTCATCCATCAAGAAGCCATTTCAACCTTTGCCCTTCAATATGGGTCTCAAAACTACATTCCAAGCAATGAACAAAATCCTGGTGCTTGTCATTGAGCATCAACTGAACTCAGAGGTGATTGCCATCCAGCCGGTGCTCTAAGAAGATAACCTTGGCACTAAAAGCACGACAACAAAAGGAAACTAACCCACTATTGCTCTTTGCTGGCAAGCCTGTGAAGTAGTATCAAACAAAGAAAAAATGGCTATAGGATAAAGTATGGATCAGAATCTTTGTTGCTATCGTTGCTTCCCAGCAACTTCTCTGACCCATGACTTCCACGCCTCCATGTAACGAACAAAGAAGTCATGCAGAGCTGCCACAACCATTAACAAAATCCATCTTCTATTTAGTTTGTTGTAAACCTACATGCATGCACAATGGTTGAAGGGTTTCAAGCACCAAATGTGGAGACTGTCTTATGTTGTTTTTCTGTCGCGAGTCCAAAAGAAAATTGAAAAACAAAATCAAAACCCTAATTTGTGTAAGACCAAATTGAGTAAGAGATGAATCGATGAAAATATATCACCTGAAGTTTCCTTTAAGTTCCTATCGCAAAGAAACAAACATGCTCTTAAAAGTACACTAAGATAGGATCTAACATACTTCTACTAAATTGCAGATTGCGGACCCTTTTCTTTCAAGCCCTCTTCCTGTTAAGGGAGAAAAATTGAAATAAGTTCTAGGTTTTCAACCAAATCATAACAATTTGGTGAATAAAAAAAAAGGTCTTGTTTGGCTACCGAGAAAGTGGAGGACCGGCCTTGACACTCGTCAACGATGATTCTGGAGCACGAAGCCTATCTCAAGTATCTGATTCCGACTTAATTCCTATTAGTAGATCCATTTTTGGATAACCAGAATCCGTATATTCCTACATACAGGTTAATAAACTTTTGTTCCTATAATGATCCTTCTAATTTTCAATAAATCGTACAAAGAATTAAATCAAATAATTGCTCTTGATTATGAAATCAAATCCCAAATTGGACTAGAGTTACTATACTAACTGATAGAAAGTAAAGAGCAAGGAAGAAGAAAACATATAATTGGGAAAAGCTTTGTATTTCTTACTTAGACCTAAAACATAGTGGGCCTATTTATAATAGAGTTTCTACACATCTAAAAGTAAAAAAAATAATACATAATAGTTATATGACTATATTTCTCTAATAGCAAAAATCTCACACTATATGGAAACAATCACAAATGACAATAACAATATTGACACGAGAGTTTGGTGAAGATGTTTGTAGTCTATTTTGAAGTCCTTATCCCCTTTATCTTGATTATATTCTCTTGAATTTTGTTTCTAGTAAAATAACAATCAACTTCTATGTGCTTCATCCTCTCATGTCCTATTAGATTAGTTGTAAGTTTAAGTACAACATCATTGTCACAAAATAAGGTAGTTAGCCCTCTTCTCCATAGTCTGAGATCTCGAAGTAAGCCTTGCATTCAAACATCTTGCAAATAGTTTTAGCCATTACTTATACTCTGCCTTTGTGAATGATAATAACAATTGATTGTTTTTTTGTTTTTCATGATGGCACAGAGTTTCCCAATTAACACACAAAAACCTATAATGCATCTTCTCGACATAGGACACATAACATAATTTGAATCATAATAGACTATCATCCCTAAGTTACAATCTCTAGCCAAGAGTATACCTAATTTTAGGCATCCTTTTAGATATTTAACAACCTTTAGTGATACACCCAAAAGTGAGTGCTTTGGTTCTTGCATAAATTGGTTGAGAATTTGAATAACATAGAGATATATGGTCTAGTCATAGTGAGATAAATGAGTTTTCCCACAAGATGTTTATATCTAGATGGATCCTCCAGTAAGGGATCTTCATCTAACAGTTACATCCTCACATTATACTCATTTGTTGTCAACTAGGGGTTTTACTCAATTGGAATAACTATTGGCTTGGATCATGATAATCCTACTTCAAATATGGTCTCTAAAAAAAATTTACACTGACTAAGACAAATACCATTTCCTAATCTTGTTATCTTAATGCCAAGGAAGAACTTAGGTAACCTAAATTTAATGTGGAAAGTGGAGTGCAAGTACTGTTTGAAATCTTCTACAATTGTTTATTCATTTCTAATATTAAGGTATCATCCATATATGTCAATAAATAAAAGGACAAAGTACCTCATTTCTAAGTGAATAGAGTATAGTCATATCAAGATTGCTTGAAACATGTTGTAACGAGGGCTTTTGTGATTTTTTGCATATCATCAATAAGATGTTTACTTGAGTCCATATAAGGATTAAGATGTCACCATTCTTGACCTTTTCTTTTAGAGTTAGGTATTTTATCTCCATGTGTTTAGACCCTATGATATTTTTATTGATATATAACACTACAACCTTATTATAACAATACAACTGAACAAGTCTATTGACAAACTCATAGTTTACCAATTCTTTTATCAAATTTCTTAACTAGATGGTTTAAATAGCAACATCATAACATCTTACAAATTCAGCCTGCATAGTAAAAGTCATCAATGTCTACTTTATACTTTTCCATGAAACTGCTCCACCTCTTAATAGGAATACATAACCAAATATTGACTATAAGTCATCTTTACAACCTGCATAGTTTGAATTTGAATAACCTATCAGTTGCAAGTTTTTAGCATACCTATAATCAACATGTAATCCCTTATTCTTTTTAAATACCTTAAAACTTTCTTAGCAACAACCCAATAATTTGGGCTTGGGTTTGATTGGAATCTTCCAAGAAGACCAGTAATAAAAGTACATACTTGAGCATACATTATGCTACCAATTGCATAAGCATAAGATACCATTTTCATGTATTCTTTCTCATTTTCAGTTTTGGGTACTGTTGGCGACTCAGCTTCTCATTCTTGAGAAATGGAACCCTTCATGGTCTACAATCTTCCATATGAAACCTACTTAATATACGATCAATGTATGCCATTTGAGAAAGACTTAACAAGTAGCATGAACCATCTCATTTAATTTCTATGCCAAGTACAAAATTTGCTTCACTAAGATCTTTCATGTCAAATCATGTAGATAACAATCTTTTAGTGTCATTGAGTAACCCTTTATCCTCACAATCAATATATCATCAACATAAAGTATTAGAAAAATGGGTATACTCCCACCGATCTTTGTATATATGCAACGGTCTATTTTACTTTCCATAAAGGCACATGATGTGATGAAATCATCAAACTTTAAATACCATTGTCAAGAGGCAATAGACCTGGGTTTGACATTATTTTGTAGGTTTTGTGAAATCCTACAACAATAACAGAAAAGGATAGTCCTTTGGCTTAGTGGTAGGCTAAGGAGTCATTGACCTGTGAGTTCACAAAATCTAGATACCATGATAGAGAAAAGAGTAAGGAAGAAGAAAATAGATAATTGGCAAAAGCTTTATATTTTTATACTTAGACCTAGAATATGTCAAACCTATTTATAATAGAGTTTTTGTATAATTGAAAGGAAAGTAATAATATCCAAGTAAGAAAATAGAGTTTTTGTACCTCGTAAACAATATATCATCAACATAAAGTACTAGTAACTACTCAGTGTTACCTTGTGGGATATCCACATTATTCAAAAGGACATCAGTTTTATAATCCTTTTGAAAGTATTAAAATTGTGGAATCACAAACAACAAAGTTTCTAGAATTAGATGTAACAAAAAAGAATGATTATTCTTAAATCTTAATTAATAGTGATACTATTAGAACTTCATGTCCTCTCTTTATTCAATTGAACGTAAAGCCTAGCACAACAAACCATCATGAAAAACAAAAAAACAAACAAACCATAGTTATGTTGTGCTGTTAGAGCCTATTTTAAATACTATTTTAGCTAAAACTTTACAGGATCAAGATCTGGCAACAGAGGTTCTTACCTTTAGAATGTCCACTAGAGAGAGAAGATCAACTATTCATCTAGACTATTTGGTCTATTTAAAGGAACAAGAATATGATGTTAATGCTATGAAAGATCCAATGACTTATGTAAAAGCTATTTCTAGCCCTTAATCACAATTGTGAAAAAAATGTATTGTGTGATGAAATCCAATCAATGAAGCATAATAATGTTTGGGACTTAGTTGAATTGCCTAAATGATACAAACCTATTGGTTACAAATGGGTCTTTAAGACTAAAAATGACTCTATTGGAAAAGTTGACAAATTCAAAGTCAGACTAATAGCCAAGGGATTCACTCATAGAGAAGTAGACTATAATGAGACTTTCTCACTAATCTCTTCTAAAGATGCTTTCAAAGTGATAATGACATTAGTCGCTTATTTTGATACAGAGTTACATCATATGGATGTGAAGATTGCTTTTCTTAATGGAGTTCTTGATGAAGAAATTTATATGTTGCAACCAGAAGGCTTTGTAGAAACTGACACACATCAATTTGTTTGTAAACTCAAAAAGTCTATTTACGGCCTCAAACAAGTCTCTTGAATATGATATTTAAAATTTAATGACTTCATCACATCATGTGAAAATAAAGTAGACCGTTGCATATACACCAAAATTAGTGGGAGTATACCCATATTTCTAGTACTTTATGTTGATGATATATTGCTTGTAAGCAATGATAAAGGGTTACTCAACAATACTAAAAGACTGTTATTTACATGATTTAATATGAAAGATCTTGATGAAGCAAATTTTGTACTTAGCATAAAAATTCAAAGAGATCGCTCACGTCACTTGTTAAGTCTTTCTCAAAGGGCTATACATTGATTGTGTATTAAGTAGGTTTCATATGGAAGATTGCATACTTGGGAGGGTTCCATTTCTTAAAAATGAGAAGCTAAGTCACTAACAGTGCCCAAAAATTGAAAATGAAAAAGAATACATGAAAATGGTACCTTATGCTTATGCAGTTGGTAGCATAATACATGCTCAAGTATGTACTAGGCCTGAAATTGATTTTATTACTTGGTCTTATTGGAAGATACCAATCAAACCAAGCCTAAATCATTGGGTTGTTGCTAAGAAAGTTTAAGGTACTTAAAAAGAACAAGGGATTACATGTTGACTTATAAGTATGCTGAAAACTTGCAACTGATAGGTTATTTAGATTCAAACTATATAGGTTGTAAAGATGACTTAAAGTCAACATCTAGTTATGTATTCCTATTAGCAGGTAGAGTAATTTTGTGGAAAAGTACAAAGCAAACTTTGATGACTTATTCTATTATGTAGGCTGAATTTATAGGATGTTATAATATTGCTATTCAAGCCATCTAGTTAGAAATTCGATAAAAGAATTGGTAAACTATAAGCTTTTCAATAGACTAATTTAGTTGTACTGTGATAATAAAGCTGTAGTGTTATATATCAATAACAATAAAAATATCACAGGGTCTAAACACATGGAGATAAAATACATGACTATAAAAGAAAAGGTTAAGAATGGTGACATCTTAGTTGAACTTAGTTGTACTTCTAGTGGGTAAACCACTCCTTAGAGGATTAGAAATCACTCTCTTCATGAGCAATAAGCACAAGCGATCACATTTTTTCCAATGAGCAAGGGCTTGCTTCTGCTTTTTAGTATTGGCATCAGTTATGGTAGCTAGCTTAATTTCAGTTATGGCTTTGTCAATTTCCGCAACTTCCATGGCAAAGAACACATTTTCTTTCCACTTAATGAAATTTCGGCTAGCAAGAACTTTAATAGTGATAGTGTTTCCATTGATGGAGAAGGTAGTTAAAATTTGAGTAAAATAAGCATAAATGAATTAACAAATAATGAGCTCATAACTATCATTATGCAAACACCTTTAGGCTGAAAGCATAATATATAATTGCAAACTCACTATATAATGACAATCAAGAAAACATTCCAAATCCTCATAATCTACCACCTTTGGACTGATTAGATTACTTAGATTAATTTATTTCCTCACATGTCAACTATGTGTCTCTCTAAATTTTAATACACAATCATCTCATTTGGGCTGATAATCATATGTTAAAATTAGAGACCTCCTCAAACTACATTGAGACCGATATTTCATGATCTAGTTAAGAAAATGTTGCTTTGGAAATTACAATCTGATTTAAATCACAAAATTCTCTCATGTCACAAGATATAAACCTTATGTCACTCATAACCTTATATGCAATTTATCTTTATAAATAAGGGGCACTTTATGTCTAAATTGCATGACTTTTGATGCTTTATGAATTAATTATAATTGCATGCAATTTAAAATGAATCATGCATGCAATAAAACATTAATTTATGCATGGCAAAAGTATATAAACATTCATTAATACATTGATTATTTCCATACAATCAATTAACAACTATAATATGTAATTAAAACATATAAATATTACATAATTAAAAAATTAAAACAAATTTAAATACTTGAAACATTAAAATTATCACTCAAACGTGCCTTAAGAATTTAAAATTTTATTCTAAAAGTCTGTAAATTCAAAAATAAAAAATTTTGGTCGAAAATCTAGGTCCCAAAATACAGTCCCACGCACCACCGGTAACCATTGTCAGTTTAAAATAGCTGAAAACCTAGTTTAGGCTTATTTAGGACCAACATAGACCAAAATATTGTTTGGTTCATGCCCAATATGCCTAAATCACCACCATTGAGACCGATTTTGGCCTTAACTTTGCCTCCATAGTGTACATCAACACATGGCCGACCTCCAACCGGTTAAATGACCCAACACCAATCGGCATAAGGTGGTAATCAGTAGTTTATTTGATTTTGACCTGTTTGGGTCAAGTCAACCCATCTCTGATTTGGTTTCCAATGGCAATTACTGGTAGAACAGGCAATGCCATGACTAACAATGGTGTCAGTTTCTTGATTTGAACCTGTAGGTGCCAAGTTTATTCATAATGGGTATTTGAATACCCACAAACATGAGACAAAATAAAAAATCATTTTTGATTTGGAAAACTCATGTTTTCAAATGATTTTTCTGGATTTCATGATTCAGGTAGAACTAAGCTATTCTAATACCAATTGTTAACATAAATTCAACCTTTAGAGAGTCCAATAACCCAAAATCATACTTAGTTATCATGAACTATAAAATAGAATTAAAAGGGAGTTAGAACAAACCTATTTTTGGCTCCATAGGTTGAATATAAGTAGCTATCTACCTTCTATACTTCCTTTTTAGGCACCAGATTGATGAGGTTTCTTTCAAAGTCATTATAGATACAAAAGGGTGAAAATGATGGTTGCGTCTATACGTCAAAATAACTATGTGTTCACGACTTTTAATATATGCCCTTTGTCTTAATCAACTTAAGGCTCCTTATAACCATACACATGTCAATATCTTAACTAAACAACAACCATAAAGCCCATTATGAGCCCAAAACTTTAAGGCCCACAACTTAATTGTTTATACACTTAATGTGACTTATATGTGCATAATTTCATATTAGGGAAAGACTTAGCCATATAATTTATGTGCTATACAAATAGGCCTGACTCATCACAGTCCTATTATGTAAACATTAGCCTACACTAATACTTCCATATTCATAATAAATAAGAACCTTAATGTCACCTAAATAGATCATATGAAAATACATCAATATATCCAAGTAAAAAAGGTTTATAATGACCATTGATATAAGCCCACATACAAGTAAGCTATGTAAATAGTCTAATAGATAATTCAAAGCTTCGTAGAGGCAAAATTGGGTTAACAGGTCGAGTTTCTAGGTCTTACTCAAATCTTCTTCAATTCTCGTCAATCTTGAAGTAAATCTCTATGGGTGCTTTATAGATCAATAGATCAACTTCTTACTTAACAAAGCCCCATGATTTCAGCTTCAAAAACACTTAATTTGCTTTTAATTACTCTTTCAATCAATTAGGTCATGGGTTGCAAAAAACACCTTAATCTCTTCAATTTGATCCTTTATGAGTAATGAGACTGATTTTTCTTCATAGATTTATTCTCCTTTCTGATAGCTTTCGAATGAATCCTTTTTCAACTTTAACAATGTTGTTTTTGGCAGTTGATTTGAGTTTAGGTGGCAGCGTTGAATAATAGGTCAAACAAGTTATAGGTCGCTCAACTTTGCGGGTCACTAGGTCGAGCTAGATTGAGCACACGCTCGCAAGTCGCGAAGAAGCGAATGGCATTTGTTGGTCGCAAGTCACGCACTTCTAAGTCTCTCAGGTCTCTAGGTCATGATTACGAGTCATGAACACGAGTCACGAGCTTGCTCATGGGTTGTGCCTTAATTTGTGAACTAGATTGCACTGGGCTTTCAGTTTCACATATATTTGGGCTTAATGCAAACAGGGCTTTGTTGGTCTAGGTTGTGTGTGTTGGGCAATGGATCTAGGTTGCGAACATGTGCTGGGCTCACATTGGTCTGGGTCATTGGACTTGGGCTATGCACATTTATTTACTCATTTTCCTGTAAAATAATCCAACATTACAGTTCTTATTTAAATCAATAAACAAGCAATTATTATAATATTTTTATATTATAATTTCCTGTTTGTCATCATCAAAATATATTCCAACAATCATTATCTTTGGTTATATGAATATGGTGAAGCTTTTGAGCCTATAACATGTAAGTTTTAGGATTGGTGAATGGTTGAGCAGTCAACTGCAACTTTGGGCCATTGGAAACAATAATGTGAAAAGGGTTTATAGGCTTTGGGCAGTTGTTGTGAGGAACCAATTATGGGTAAGGAAATGGTTAAGGATTTGTGCCTAGACCTATAGAACTTAACTTAAGAAAGAACTTGATATGGTGCCCAAAAAGAGAACTAATAAGCAATTGCCCCTTTCTGGATTGAACAATCTAGGAATGGGCTAGATTTGTTGAACCCAAAATAATAAGGTAGAGGAAGCCATAAGGCCCAAACTAAAAGAAGTCGAATTAGAAAATGTTTGACCAATTTAGGCTTGGTTAAAAAAGCCTGCAAAAGTCCACTAAGAAATAAAAGAGTCATCAAGCAAGATAGGAATGGATACCCACTAGATGGGTTAGGTCATCATAAATGGTCCAAAAGTAAGCTAGGTTTGACCACCATCTATTTGTGAGTGGCTAGGTTTGAGTGATTCGGCTCAAGCTACACCAAGCTCAAGCCAACAAAAGAAACATAAAACTACTTCAAAAATTGGTGCATAAAGAGCTGTAGTCATTCTAATTAAAGAAACTTGTTCTTTGGCCATTGAAAAAAAAAAGGTAAGAAAGTCAAGTGTATGCAATTGAAAAATAATTTATTCTCTTTTTAGCTGAAAAAAAAAAAGAATGTTAATTCTATACCATTATTCTCTAACATTATTTTATAGGTTTTGTGAAACCCTACAACAATAAGAGAAAAGGGTAGTCTTTTAGCTTCGTGGTAAGTTATGGAGCCCTTGACCTGTGAGTTCATCAAGTCTAGATACCATGATAGAGAAAAGAGTAAGGAAGAAGAAAATAGATAATTGGCAAAATCTTTGTATTTTTGTACTTAGACCTAGAACATGACCGACCTATTTATAATATAGTTTTTGTACAATTGAAAGGAAAAAAATAATATAGGATATTTGTATGACTATATTTCTTTAGCAATAAAGATCTTATGTTATATGGAAATAATCACAAATGGTAATAACCATATTAATAGTGTATCACTAACACTAACAAATAACTATTTGAATACTAAGATTAATTAACACTATGAAAGCTTTCATATGGAATGGCTCACTAATGACCAAAGATTGCTCTATTTTAAAAAAATTGGATTTTCTCTAGATTCTGGATATTTAATGATTTTTATAGATTGTGGATTTGGATGCATTCACCTTAATTCTAAGCCTTTTTATATAGAACATTCATGTCTTTTCATCTTTAATTAGAACTATTATTATATATCTAATTACTTATCTTCTAATCATATCTTTCTTCAATCATATTTTATATTTTTAGAAGCCATATATTATCTTCCAAACTCACAACTTAATTGTTATTTAGAGTATATTTAAGAAAATGTTACGAATGATGACTATTCATCATTAAAAGCATTTTTTCTAAAAGGCCCTTTTAAAAGGATTAATAAAGGGAGAGAGTTAATCTCAAAAGCATATATCTAAAGCAAGTAACTCTCTCAATCTGATTATAAGAATGATCAATCTGATTAAAGACGGTTCAACTGTAATTCTCTTTCAGAGATCTCCAGGGATCTGAGCTCCTCACCTGCAATTCCCATGGCCGATCATTCAACAATCGACGAGGGAGGGAGCATAAAGATTAAACCTCCAAACAAACGAAGTAAAAACAACCGTGGGTTGAGATTCCACTCGCTCCAGTGCTAAGCCTGATCATGGCTTAGAATGTCAACAATGCTCGAAGCAGGAATGGGGTCCCACAGAAAGGAAATATCCCATGATCAGACGGTCTTGATTCACAAGTGAAGATACAGAAATGACTCTGGTAATGTCGTAGGGCCCCGCCAGAGGACAAAGCCAGGTCAAGTCTCCCCTCCTCTATTTCACGGAGATCCCCCGATCTCCCGTCCGGTACGTGGCCCCCTCATAAGCATTAAGAACACCACTCCCAGACACGGACGCAGTTACCGGCTGCACACATTCAGAGATAGAACCGGAGCTCGTTCTTCGACAGCAACGGTTATGGCTTTCAGCACCCGCCGTGGGGGATGGGCCCAAAGTCTGCTTCCCTTTTCGGCTCCGCCGAACCCCAAATCAAAGCACGCCCGGAAGCCCCGCAAGCGATTGCCTCTCCGGGATTTCATCTTTGCCAACTTCTTCGCCATCGGCCTCGCGATCTCCCTCTCCGTATTCTTCATCGTCGTGCTCCGCTACGGCGTGCCGCGACCTCTTTCTTCCCACTTGAGCTCCCCGCATACGCGGTTCCCGAGGCCCCGGAAAACCGTTAACCGGAAGCCTAGCGCCATGAACGCCACCCTTTTGACTTCCATGGTGGACATCACCACGAAGGACTTGTACGACAGGATTGAATTTCTTGATGTGGACGGTGGGGCATGGAAGCAGGGGTGGAAGGTTAGCTACAAGGGGGACGAATGGGACTCGGAGAAGTTGAAGGTGTTTGTGGTGCCTCATTCACATAACGATCCGGGTTGGAAGCTCACGGTGGAGCAGTACTATGAGAGGCAGTCCAGGCACATACTTGATACCATTGTTGAGACGCTTTCTAAGGTCAAGTTCGTTTTTAATTTTTATCCTTTACCGTTTTGGGGTTGATCTTGATATTTGGTTGGTTTTTATGATTTAATTAAATGATGTTTTAGCGTGAGGTAGTTAATTAACTTGTCGTCCTTACAAAAGGTTTGATATGCAAGAGGGTTTACTGGATTTGGAATTTCCCGAAGTTGAAAATGAAGAGGTGCTTTGCTGGTTATATCTTAGGTTTTGATAGTTTGGAGTTATTAATAATCAAACTGGTTGCTGTTGTAAGTGCTGTATGCTACCCAATCCTTTTGTTCCCCTGCTTCTAGACTATATTAAATTTTGAGGTTCATTAAATTGCCTTGGACATGCAGGATGGTCGACGTAAATTTATATGGGAAGAGATGTCTTACTTGGAGAGATGGTGGAGGGATGCCTCAGAAAGCAAAAGAGAGTCATTTGTTAAATTAGTAAAGAACGGGCAGGTTGAAATTGTTGGAGGTGGCTGGGTAATGAATGACGAGGTAATATTCATTTGTTCTTATCTCTGTTTAAGTATGGTCTTTTTTCCTTCAAGAATTGTTAATATCTTTTTCGGTATTTATTTATTTTTTATTTTACTTTGGTTCTAATGAACTGGAAGCTTTATCTACCCTGTCTTTGTTGGTGCAGGCTAATTCACATTATTCTGCGATCATTGAGCAGGTAAACTGCAAGCTTTTTCTATTATTGGTGTTTTTTTCTGAAGTCTTCTGCTACTAGAGATGTTTGCATTCTTCATTCATGTGTGGTTGGATGCCTGTATTCGCATGCAGTAGTTCCAGTTCTAATTTGTAGGTAACTAACAGCTGGTTCAGCGAATCTTCAGGTTGACTTTTTTTTTTTTTTTTCCTGTTTCTATTTGTTAGTAGTGACATGGAAATCGGTATTAGCAAAACTAGGGAACTTATATATTGACATATTATTTGGTATCAAATATCCTGCAAGTTTCACAACTCATCCCTGGCAGGATTGTTTGAAGCTCCTAATGGTTAGTCAAAAGCTTAATAGTGCGAAGTTGCTTTAAGAGGGAAAAATCGATGTACATTTGACTTTGGAGGTCATTGCTATGTGAAAAACTTGTAATTTGACTCCATGACTGTATGCTTGATAACTTATATTGGTAATTACTAATTTTTCTTGCTTTGTTTTATGTTGTGCTTATAGTTTATCTGTCATCTGATGCTGGTTTTGTTGGACTACTGATCATTCATTGTGGGTTGGTCATTTCTACCATTAATAACATCATAATGCAATTAAGAGGGAAGGATGTGATTATGACCATTTTACTTTGCATATTGCTATGTTTCTGTAGTGTTGTTTGTTACACTCTATGCTGCTGTCTGCTTGTTTATCCATGTTCTATACTTTAAATGTGTGACATAACATACTTTCATGTAATATCCCATACGCATAAATTTGCATTGTGGGGACTGTCCATGTAAACTCCAGAGATCTATCTCCATGTTAAAAGAATTGATCTGCTGGGTGTGTGGTGGGTGGAAGCTTTATTTCATGCAGGAACGAGTGCTGAGTTTATTCTTCCATTTTTGAGGCACTACTCTGATCGTTGTGCAATTTGTGCATCAGATGGCAGAGGGGAATATGTGGTTGAATGACACAGTCGGGGTTATTCCTAAAAATGCTTGGGCAATAGATCCATTTGGTTACTCGCCTACCATGGCATATCTTCTCCGTCGTATGGGCTTTGAGAACATGCTTATCCAGAGGACCCATTATGAGCTGAAAAAGGAACTTGCACTGCATAAGAATTTGGAATACGTTTGGCGTCAGAGCTGGGATACTGAGGAAACTACTGATATTTTTGTTCACATGATGCCCTTTTATTCATATGATATTCCGCATACTTGTGGCCCAGAGCCTGCTATTTGTTGCCAGTTTGACTTTGCTCGAATGCCTGGGTTTTCTTATGAACTTTGCCCATGGGGCCAGCATCCAGTGCAGATAAATCAGGAAAATGTTAAAGAGAGGGCTGAAAAACTACTAGATCAGTATAGGAAGAAATCAACCTTATACCGGACAAATACACTTCTTGTTCCTCTAGGAGATGATTTCCGCTACATCAGCGTTGATGAAGCAGAAGCCCAGTTTAATAATTACCAATTGTTATTTGACTATATCAATTCCAATCCTAGTTTAAATGCAGAGGCACAGTTTGGTACTTTGGAAGACTACTTTCAAACTCTACGCAAGGAGGTTGACAGAATAAATTACTCACTTCCTGGTGAGATTGGGTCTGGTCAGATTGGAGGTTTTCCTTCTTTGTCAGGCGACTTCTTTACCTATGCGGATAGGCAACAGGATTATTGGAGTGGCTATTATGTTTCAAGGCCTTTCTTTAAGGCTGTTGATCGGGTATTAGAGCAAACATTGCGTGCCACAGAAATGATGATAGCTTTATTGCTTGGGTATTGTCAGAGATCACAATGTGAAAAGTTGCCCACTGGATTTTCCTACAAGTTGACAGCTGCAAGAAGAAACTTAGCTCTTTTCCAGCATCATGATGGGGTCACAGGTACAGCTAAGAATCATGTGGTTGAGGACTATGGATCTCGGATGCATACTTCCTTGCAGGATTTGCAGATTTTCATGTCTAAAGCTATAGAAGTTCTGCTTGGTATCCGCCATGACAAATCTGATCAAAACCCTTCTCAGTTTGAGCCAGAACAGGTGAGATCTAAATATGATGTTCAGCCGGTGCATAAGGCAATTAGTGCTCGTGAAGGAACTTACAACTCAGTCATCTTTTTTAATCCTCTGGAGCAAACAAGAGAAGAGGTTGTAATGGTTATAGTTAACAGGCCTGATGTTACTGTTTTGGACTCAAACTGGACATGTGTTCCGAGCCAAGTTTCTCCTGAACTGCAGTATGATAAGAGCAAGATTTTTGCTGGTAGGCATCGTGTCCACTGGAAAGTCTCTGTTCCTGCCCTGGGGCTGCAGACGTATTACATTGCTAATGGAATTGTTGGATGTGAGAAGGCAAAACCTGCAAAACTAAAATTTTTCCCAAAGTCATCCTCGTTGCATTGTCCTGCTCCATACACCTGCTCAAAAGCAGAAGGTGATGTAGCTGAAATCCGGAATCAGCATCAAACACTCACCTTTGATGTCAAGCATGGTTTGTTGCAGAAAATAAGCTTTAGAAATGGCTTCCAAAATGTTGTGGGTGAAGAAATCCGTATATACTCTAGTTCTGGAAGTGGGGCTTACCTATTCAAACCTACTGGTGATGCAGAGTCTATTATCAAAACTGGTGGGCAGATGGTGATAACCGAAGGTCCTTTGATGCAGGAAGTGTTCTCTTATCCTGCGACAGCATGGGAGAAAAGCCCCATCTCCCACAGCACTCGCATATATAGTGGAGGTAACACTATACAGGAGTTGCTCGTTGAGAAGGAATATCATGTTGAGCTTCTTGGGCAGGCTTTTGATGATAAGGAATTAATTGTTAGATACAAGACAGATATTGACAACAAAAGGGTTTTCTACTCCGATCTAAATGGATTTCAAATGAGCCGCAGAGAAATGTATGATAAGATACCGTTGCAGGGAAATTACTACCCTATGCCCTCTCTTGCTTTTATTCAAGGATCCAATGGTCAACGTTTTTCCGTCCATACTCGGCAGAGCTTGGGTGCAGCAAGTCTTAAAGAAGGATGGTTAGAGATTATGCTTGACCGCCGGTTGGTAAGCGATGATGGACGTGGTCTTGGGCAAGGGGTGATGGATAATCGCCCAATGAATGTAGTCTTCCACATCCTTGTGGAATCCAACATTTCCTCTGCTTCAAGCTCAGATAGGCCTTATCCCTTAAACCCTTCTCTTTTTTCTCATTCTGTTGGTGCGCATTTGAACTATCCGTTACATGCATTTATTGCAAAGAAACCGCAGGAATTATCTGTGCAGCCACCCCCAAGATCCTTCTCCCCTTTAGCTGCTTCGTTACCATGTGATTTGCATATTGTGAGCTTTAAGGTCCCCCAGCCTTTAAAATATTCTCAACAGCCACTTGAAGGTTCTAGGTTCGTTCTAATCTTATGGAGGCGTTTTTGGGATTCCTCGTACTGTAGGAAGGGTAGATCACAGTGCACAAGATTTGCAAATGAGTCTGTGAATCTGTTCGACATCTTCAAGGGGCTTGCAGTATTGAATGCAAGAGCAACTTCATTGAATCTGTTGCATGAAGACACAGATATTCTTGGATACAACGAAAAGTTTAGAGAAGTTACCCAAGATGGACATGTCCTCATCTCTCCCATGGAAATGCAGGCTTACAAGTTGGACCTGCGGCCACACCAATGAATAGAAACTGATTTTGCTGATGTTGGTTCTTTTGATCTTCAAGAATGATTCTTGATATAACACCATCAATCTCACGGGCAAAGTGTTAATGGTCGTCTATGTCATTGCAATATCTGAACATGTCAAAGCTGTCTATGGGCCGACAGCTTTTAGGAGTGGAAGGACTCTATCAATTAACTGGATAGTTCATCCTTGCTATAGAGGTTGATTAATGCATATCGGCTTGAATGTTTTTGGTGAGCAATCGCTGTCACAAGATACATGATAGAAAATCCGCATGTGAGTGTTGTAAGTTTTCTTCTTGGATAGTCTACAGTTATGTTTACATCTTATGGAACTACGATAAATTCCAAATATGTTTGGGTTTTCCCAAAAATATATGTTGCTGGGGGTCAAAGTGGGTCACCATTCATAAACGGAAAGCAAAAGGATCAAGTAAATACTGATACTATTCATGAAGTTATCTTCACATTAAGTTGAAAGAAATTGCTATAATGTTTATACAACTGCAAGCTCTTAAATGGAATTTTAATTTTTATCACTGATCTATGGCTGTGAATGTGTTTTAGACGCAGTATGAAGTTACGATTAGGCTTGCTGTCCAATATGATATGCAAATATTTGTTTCTTGGGTTTTGCTGAAGATTAATCCCAATACATAAAAATCTCAAGAAAGCAGGATTGTTTTGCATGTCCTTTTACAGAATTCGCGTGCCTCAAAGATGCTAGACTTTAGTCTTTGAACTTATATTTAATACATCTACAACCAAATCACCTTTTTTTTAAATTGAGAGTTGGCTTATCCAATCAATAAGATAGGACACGACCACAGAGATTAGCTTTTCTTGAATAAAACCAACAGGCATGGTTTCATTGCATTAGAATTTACTATCAAGAAGGTTTAAATGCCATGGGCTCGGGAGACAACTGAAATGAAGAACCATAAATGTTCAGTCAAGATTAGATATCAGTTAAGGCAGGTGTCAGAAATATTAAAATGTAATCTGCTTTCAGATACCAGAAGCCAAGTCGGGAGAGAGATCAAAGAGTCCTCCCTTTTTCTAATTAATATAACTTATCCAAGTCTAAAAACGAGCAATCGTTTGACATCAAAATTAACATGGCCGGCAAAAGTGTTGTCTACTTGTTCTTATAACTCGATTATAGAGGATAACAGTAAAAATCAGAGGACAAAAAAAAAAAAAGACAGCAAAATGAGGAAAGACGTTGTGGGGTCTGTTTCTTCGAGATCATAAAATGATCTCCTCCTGAACACTCACATTAAGAGTCTTATTTGGCAGAACGATGCAGTTTATCACCACAACTTCATCCTCCACAGTAACAGCTTCCCCTGCATAAAACATAGACCGAAATGAACATTGGTTGAACAACACTACAATTTTTTGTCTTTAAACATTAGCAATATGAAATATATATATATATATAGGAGAAAACAAGGTGAGGACGAATACCAAGTATCGTAATTCCAAGCTTTGCATTGTAGTCTCCATCAGCCTGAAACCAGTCGCCAATGTGGCTTCGTTAAAAAAATTTGTCTTCTCAACGCTAAGCTACTACTCGAAAGATGGTAAAACTAGATCACTGAACTTACCTGTACACGTGACCATTTCCCAAGAGATGACTTCCATCCAACTATAGAATTTATGACAACTGTATTTTCCTGGAGAATAGCATTTAATTAGCTGTTGTGAATTCAATAAAAGACATCATCACCTGCTTCTACACACAATCTTTTAATGCATTTATTTCATTTAGATCTTTTCTACCAGTCCTGTACCTTAATTTCAACATCATCCAAGATAATGCAACCTATAAGCCTTGCACCTGCACCGACGCGAACATTTGCTGAAATAGAGACATTGGGACCAATCTGTTTGACAAAGAAACACACAAATTCATATGGAAATCCTAAGAGAGGGCAAAGTACAAAGCTAGAAAATTCAGAGTTGCCAAATACATGAGATTCTTGGGTTGCAGCTTCTTAAAAGAATTTTATATTTAGTAAGACCTTCTTGAATGTTGAGTGCTTGGTTTACATGTAAGTCTTCCTTGCCCAGAAGTGCCCAATTAGCCAAAATACTTGGTAATCTTTCTACACTCTCATTACGTTAAAAGTATCCCTCAAGTTTATATGGAATATACAAAATATGCTCAAGTCATTATCAAATAGAAGATTAGATATGTGCTTAAAAAGAAGAAAAAAGAAGACGACAAATCTGCTAACAGATTGAGATTAAAAGGAAAAAAAGGAAAGCTGGTATAAGAGATGCCATATTCCTTTGAGTTGTACTGTCACCATTCATATGTTTAAAAGCTAATCTATAAGGTGATGATACATTTCATCCTCCATCTCTTCCACTCCAAATTATCATTTTATTAGTCTGCCCCTAATCAATAAATGTGATTGTTACACCTACTCCGAGAATCCACTTCAAATTTTAGCAACTAAATTGGGAAAATGATACGTGACAGACATACTAATTCCCCACAGAAGCATACTTATTTCCAGCTGACAAATTCGATGCCGTGGTACCAAACCAAGTTAACAAGAAGAGATATTCTTCATGGTTACAATTTCCATCAACAGCAAATCCATCTTTTCCTTTTTCATGTTAACATTTTATGATTGAGAAGAATGCAAGATGCTGCTGGACATATGTATTTTGGTAGAAGATGAGATGCACCACCTTTGCAGTTGGGTGAACTTTGGCAGATGGATGAACAAAAACGTCACCAATGACCGTGGCAATTTTAGTACCATCTCCACTAGCCAAAAGATGGGGGGAGGTAACCCGAAATTGAGCAAGATACAAACCCGAACATTTTAAAGACATTCTGTAACATCATAAACAGATTAGCTAATGTGGTCCAAAATTAGGCATGATGGAAAAGAGGTTTGGAAGAGATGGGCATAGCCATAATACCCTGGAGTTTTTATCTGTTCCCAGAAATCCATGGTCTCATATGTATACAACTGCTTCTTACCAGCAAGAGGTGACAAAATATCTTGGTCCAGTCTAACAAATCCTGTGGGAAGGGTTCTGTTCCGAGAAACAAGAAAAAGCAGTGAGAACTAGCTGAAGGAGCTGCAGCTCCCAAAACTCAACAGATGGAAAGAGAAATATTAGAGAGCTCAGTGAATTTGTAATTTGACCCAAAAAAATTGGAAACTTGCAAAGGCTGTCTCTGCATCACAAAATGGAAAGAGAAATTGCATCACAAGCATATTCTGTACAACAGATGGAACTCAGACAACAATGCACCAGTACTTCTAACGGTGAAGTGCAATATTTCTGCATGCCCAAACTGGGAAGCCTCATACTTCTGTATAAATTTTCTGTATCTTCCCAAATACCAGATCTACAGCCTGAAGCATGTTGTCTTTGCAAAAATACAAGCAACGGCAACATCTATATAACAATCAGATAATGTTTCAATGCATTTAATGTGCAAAGCATGCTTTGACGCAACTATACATTTATCACTTTCTTTTTTAATTCACTTGAGTACCATAGTTGCATAAAAGTCCAAATTCTGTTCTCCATTATTGAAATTAGTAGTAAAAGTTCAATTTTTTTTTTTTCACTATTGAAATTAGTAGTAAAATTGGACCTCGCTGCAGAATGGGGGGCTTCAAAGCTTGAAGTGGGATGGAGATTAGCTGCAGTTAACAAAAAAGAAACAAAAAACTAGTCACATTCAAACAGGACTAAGAAATTGATTTGCATAGCTCACACCAAATGAAACAATCAGATACTGTGAACAACAATACTTGTTGTATGGCTCAACTAAAGATTTTTCACAAACCAAATTCCATCATCTGGTAAAACGTAAGTTTATTGTAACACAATCTTAGCATAAAGATATAAATGATTTTTTCTAAGTAAAAACACATGTTTAGATTTTGAAATGAAACACTGCACAAAATTTCCATATGTATAATGAAATGGTTTCCTATAATAGTGAAAGGAAGAGAAAGGAAACAGAGAAAATTGAAGTAATTTGTGGAACAACCCCGCCCTAATGGAAAAAACGAGGAAAAGAACTCTCTGCAGTTGAAGCTATATATGCTTGTAGAGTAGACACTATCAACAAAAATGATGAAAGAAAAATGCAAAACATTCCAATTAGGAAACCTATAGTAGAAGCGTGCTACTCCAGACTGCATACCGGCACAAACTAATTAGGGATGTGACAATTAAATACCAACCTCTATCTTCTCTGTGAGTGGAGACACCTTCAATTGCAGTAAAGATGTCCGGGGTAAAGACGTAGACTCCACAATTTATCAAATCACTCACCTAGATGTCACAAAGATAGTTAATCCAATGTCAACATTTGCCAGAAATGAGGGAGTACTAGCAAGAAATTGGGGCTTTCAGGTACCAATTACAGTTTATAGCACTTTATATTATTAAAAAAGAACAAAAAGAAGTGCAGATTGCACATACAAATGTTTCAGGTTTCTCAGTGTAGTGTAACAGCTCTTTGGTGATTGGATCAGCAACCAACTCACCAAACTGATGAGCTGATTCAGCAGAAACCTGCAGACAAAGCCAGAAAATAAGAAAAACCAATGAAGAGGATTTGTGATTGGTAGTGACATTGCCAGCAATTCTGACCCCACTCATTTGCCCACCTTGATGACTAACATTGTTCCCATACCACCATATCTTCTATGCACCTCTGATAAAAGAAGAAATGCAACAATTACACTCTCTACAACTTATGCATGGTTAGAAAAAAATAATTATACCACAATAATCCATGTCACCTCTGAAATATTGAAAACACAAGTGTGCATTCATAAGCCATTTAAGATCATGCATTACATAAAACTCACCAAGCATGTCGGACAGTGGAAAGCTGCAGCAGACATCACAATTCAGCAGAAAGATATGTGACTGGCCAAAAGTAGATGTATGCAGTGAGATCCCACAGACAAACGAGCACGCTTAAAAGTTCACCATTTTTGAAAAATAAATAAATTACAGAAATAAGAACATAACGATTGATTTTTGGAACCCAAAAAAATAAAACTTCATATCGAAAAGAAATAAGAATGCTCAAACCGGGCAGTCTTCCATGATTATGTTTCTGAAGTAGTATAGACCACCAGCCGAACCATGAGGTTTGTCCTCTTTCAAGTACCTAGATTCAACGCAAGAAACCAATTTCGAAGATCCGAATCATAACTCATCCAACTTCATAACCACCACACCGTCATGACAAATTAAGGCACCACTCACCTAACTGGTAATCTCAGCTCATTGGATATCGAAGACACATATAGCGCGAATTCCCGCTCCTCGTAAAATCCGATCAAAAAAATCTCCGCCAAATTCGGTATCTGCAACACAGATCAACAGTTCTGCAGATTAATTCAACATCAAGTCCTAATAGAAGTTCCGTTTGCCCGTATTGACAAAAGACCAAATGGGGGCATAATGATGAGACTGAATTATGTCTGCCAAGAATTTACTTCAATTTCCCTCAGGGAGAGCATAATGGAAAATGGGAAAGTTAAAGAGAAAAAACACTAACCCTTTTACAAGCTAAAATGGGATGGTGAACCATTGGCTGTCCAGCTAAAGGGAACAGAGGCTTCGGAGTGTTGAATGAAAGAGGCCGAAATCTAGTTCCTGTAAGAAGAAAAAATGGAAAATTGTATACCAAAGGAAAACGAAAATCTTAAGGAAAATCAAAAGTTATACCTTTGGTGGGTCCGCCCACCATGATCACCGCGACCACCTTCTCCTCCGAGTTTTCCATGTCTGAAACCCTTGATGAGCTATTCGTAGCTTTCAATCTAATTGTTCCCGAGAATTTGAAAGTGTTTTCTGTGATGCACGGTGCTGCAGGAAACAATTCCAAACTCAAAGTCTCATTCGTTTTTCAAAGAGAAAGCCGTTGGTGGGAGTAGGACGAACAGATTGTCTGGATTCCTGCGACACGAGGTGACTCCAACGCTACAACGAATATGAGGAACGACGTCGTCCGACGTGACTTCACTTGCCTGCTCTTGCTTTTTTCTTTTTGTAGGCTTTTTTATAACAAAAGTGTGATTAGTGTTTTTTTTTTTTTTTTATAATAAACACCCAAACTCAACTTTACTTTCCATTGAACTAAATACTTATCGACTAATACTTCACATATTGTTAACTGATTTTGAACTACAAGGATAAAAGAAAAGTATATTCTTGCAACCAAATAATAGAAAGCCAAAAAAAAGAAAAAGTTTCAAAATTATTTTTGATGAGAAAGATTTTTCCTTAAAAATGATTTCATCGTCAAAACAAACATAAATTACAAGCTACTGAAGGCCATTGTCGAGACTACACTCAAGAACTGATTGAATAACCTAAACTTCTTGACATTGTTAGTGCAAGAACGAGTTTCCCTCTTTAAAATCAATGTGTGAAGAGCATGCTGAGTATCACTTGTTTCACATTGGTTCCTAATTCGGTCTTGGTTCTGGAATGGTGTATATGCAGATATCAATACTCCGTCGCGCTTTTGCTGAATGTAAATTCTTTGATACGCTTTGTTTTTACTGAAGTCCATTCGTTTCATTGTTATATATGCTACTCACAGAGACAGAAAGCATACATAAAATCAAATTGTTCAACTGTATATATTATCACTCAGCTTAGATGAGGTTCCAAGAGCATGTATTCAAGGAAACAGGCGTGTTGTAAGACCCGAACGATCCACGGGCATGATCTACAGTAGTTAGCCTATAGTAGCAGTAAGTTACAGAGCCAACTAACCTAGCATCCTCTGCTCGTTCTTTCACCTGTGTGCCAAATTCCAAACGACCAAATAACATTTAAGAGTTAGAATGTTTAGCCAACTGAAGAGAACATGGAATCATCATAGTTGTGATTTGTTGGCAGAAGCATATATTGATCCCATAAGCGGCCACCACACCTGCTTCCGATTACAAAAAACCAGCACTTTGTCTCGACTCCTTTGGAATTCTCGTATCTTCCAAGAACCAGGATAAGCAGGCGTACCGAATATCCCGCACTTCTCAACAAGTCCAACGGCACATTCCATGGATTTTGATGACAAGTTGATGATGCACATCACATCTCAATTACACTGTAAATTCTCTCCAAAGTGATGAAAACCAGGCCAAAACTTGCCGGACAGCTTACCCAACACATTCCACCTGCAGCGTCAAATCGTTTATTCCGGCATCGTGTAATATACTTGACACCTGCGCCTTAGTAGAGGCCTTATCAGTTTCCTTTGAGACATGGAGATTTAGTGTCCCGACCACATCCGTGTTTGTAAAGCTCCATATGTGCAAATTCCTAATTCCAGACACTCCCCTTATCTTCACAACGTCATTTAGGGCTTCTTTGAAATCATGCTCATGCGCCCTAGGAACTCGTTGCAGTAAAATTTCCGCAGAGTTTCTGAGTAATGGGATAACTGAAGATACAATTAACACTGAAATAAATATTGAGCATGCGGGATCAGCAACAAGCCATCCTTTGTACTTAATTAAAAGGGTCGATATAACAACTCCAACACTTCCCAAGGTGTCTGCCAGAACATGCAGAAATATTCCTTCCATGTTGTGGTCAATATGACGATGATGATGTTCTTTTGGCCCTTCTCCATGAGACGGAAGTTTTCTTGATTGGGAACCATGACTTCCTTCGGAGGAGAAACTTTTAGTGTCTGAGTGATGTGTCTGGGTGAGGAAACCCGCACCCTGGCCATGAGATTCTTTATTGTGACCTTCAGAGGAATGACTACATGAGCTTCTTGAAGAACTATGGGGAAAACCGTCATGGACAATGTTGTCAGCTTGATGATGATGGTGGTGGTGATTGGTATGGGAATTTGTATTGTGTTGCTCATGATGGTCATTATGGTCACCGCATGACTTTTCATGGCTTTCATGGGAATCAGAGACAGACTTTTGATGTTTTCCATAGTCTCCATGATCATGTCCAACATGGTTATGAGAATGCTGGTCATGATTTGGGGAGTGGGAGTGCGAGTGAGAATTAGCATGAGAATGCAAGGGCCCCTCATGTTCATGTCCATGTCCATGATGATCATGAGAATGTTGGTCATGATGGTGGGAGTGGGAATGAGTATTAGAATGCAAGTGCCCCTCATGTTCATGTCCGTGATGGTCATGAGAATGTTCGTCATGATGGTGGGAGTGGGAGTGGGAGTGGGAGTGGGGATGAGAATGTGAGCATCCACCATGGGCATGATGATGCTCCTCATGAAAGAAAACCAAACCAACCATATTCACCAGAAGCCCTCCAATTGAAACAGTCAAAAGACTGTTCGTTGATATCTCCTGAGGGTCCAAAATCCTCTCAAATGACTCCAGAACTATAAGTGCTCCAACCAGAACTAAGAAAACAGCATTGACATAACCCGAAAGAACCTCAAATCTCCCACGACCATAATTAAACTGATTGTTTGCAGGCAATCGTGAAATATATGAAGCATATAGCCCAATTGCCAGAGCAGCACAATCAAACAGCATGTGACACGCATCGGATATCAACCCAAGACTATTGCTCATGAACCCAGCAGCAAATTCAACAACCATGTAACCGGTGTTAATCAAAAGAAAAAGTGCAATTTTACGGGATTTCCTCTCACTCCAAATATGCCGGATAGCTTTCACAATTGAAGCAGTAAATGACTCAGGAGACTCCACCCCCAATTCAAGATAATTCAAATCGACAGGAATCAACTCCCTAACAGCCACATAAAGCAATAAACCACATATCAACAATCCCCAAAGCGAGAGCTCAGGAAAATAGAACAGCTCTAAAATTAGAGTGCAAACAAACGTAACAAAAAACTCCCTCCGAAAATCTTTAGAACTCACGAGCTTCTCATCACTGTAGTTCTCACTCAAAATCACACCAAAAATAACAGTGTTTGCCAAGGGCCAAATCAAATTCCCAATGGAAACCCTATCTCCCTCACCTTTAAACATGAGCATACTAATAACAGCTGGTACAAAAAGAACAATAGTCGTGAAAAACAGCGAAATCAGCCTAACCCGCTTTCGACCAAGCTGCCTAATTGTCCCCCAATTTGCTGAAACGCGCTCGTAGCAGCCCAGAAACCCAGACAGAAACGGAAGCAACATTGGCCAAACCCTCACACAGTTCTCTCTCGGGAAAAACGAAAAACCCCATTTCTCAACCCCAGAAGCAGATAATGGAAAACATCCAATCCGATCCCAGCTAACAGACAACAACAACAATCCGGAAAACAAAGCGAAAAACCCACGAACCTTAGACGACCGGAAGTGAATCCGATCACCCAAATTCCGATCCCTCCGCTCTGCAATGAAACGGGCAGTGACATTGCCGCACATTTCCGCGAGAATCATCGCCGAGGCGCCGCAGTAGCGGAGCGCTTGGAATCGAAGAAGAAAAACCACGGCTAACAGCACAGACTTGGCGGCCAAAGCTCTCCGCTGAGAGTGTGTGATCGAGGATAGGGAGAAAAGAGATTGGCTTTGGGACTTTGAATGAAATGGGTTTTTGAAAGAGGAGGAATTGGAGCCGAAGAAGGAGAAAGAGAGGGTGAGGAGGAAGGAGAGGAGGGAGACGAGGAAAGAGAAGGGGAAGAGGGAGAAGGAAGGGGAGGAACGAAGGAAGGGAAGGAGGGAGTAGAAGGAGCGAAGAGAGAGGAGGAGAAGGAAGAGGAAGGAGAGGGAGGACTCGGAGGAAGCGGAAGATCTGGAATTGAAGGAAGAGAGGGAGGAAAGTCGATGTTTCGATGGAGTCGCAGTTGGCGTTGCGTATGGGGGCAAAGGATAAGGTCTGGCAAGGGAGGTCGGCGTTGTGGGACTGGCGGGTGTGGTGGCACGAGGTGGAAGTGACAGGCGATGAGGACGGTGGAGGTGGAGGTGGTGGTGGTGGTGGTGTTGATCCGCCATGGTGGAGCTTCCGTTTTTGAGCGGAATGGAGCTGTCTTTTATAATTTGGGTCTGCGAAGCCTGCGCGAGAAAGGCACACAGAGAGATCTGAAAACAAAAAGAAAAAACGAAAAAAGTTAAAAAAAAACCGGTTATATTGAGGTCTTTCGGAGTGACGGGGCAGTTGGGCCGCCGTTCAAGGGGTGGAACCCCGTGTCCCAATGGGATGATTATAACCGTTGGATATTTTGTCACCTACGACATTTTGCTGGCTATGCTTTCTGCACTCCATTTGCCTTGTTGACTGGGCTTGACTTTTAAGTGGGTTTTTGACTAGTCTGCCTTTCTGAGACCTACCAGTTTCTGAACCAATTTGGGTTTTCATTTTTGGATCACTTCTTCTTCGTCTCAGAGTCTTGTCAAAACCACGAGGTCGGAGCTGAGTCATGGGCTTTACATTTGTGAGGGCGGAAAGTCATCCGAGTCTTCTCTTCTTCAACTTCGACAGATTTTATCACCTACAGCAATTCTTGTTATGCTTTACATGCTACTTGTTGGAAGCAATTTATTTAAGTCAATCACCTACTTGTTTAGTGGAAAGTTAGTAGGGCTTGAAGGAAAAAAGAAAAAAAACAAACTATCCATTTAAAATCAAACTTGAATCGCGGCAGTGATCCTGCTCATCCAATCTTTTTGAGTGATTGAGTTAGGCGAATTGCATGTGCGTGCCAAGTGACCTTCGAGTCTAAAGATATTGTCAGAAGGTTCAAACTTTATTTGAAGAAAGCAGTTTATATTTTAATCCCACAACACATAGTATATTTGACAATTAAGAGTATTAGAATTATTTATATCACTGCAGCACTCAACTTTTCCTTTTGGAATTGTCTCCAAATGACACTTTTTATCTCCAAGCTTTACATCACGGAGGGAAAACATCTCCTGTTTCCTGTCATGTGCCTTGAATAGCATCTGTCAAGATACCACATTATTTTTATAAAGTCTACAAAACCCGTGGTCCTCTTCTTCACCAACCTCAGCACAATCGCCGGCCAATCCCACCTACCGGATAGACTCCTTCGTCAACAATCAAACTGCAACGGGCTTCTGTAAGCAAGTTTTAAGTCTAGTCTGTTGAAGTTGTTCAGCCCGTTAATTATGTTTTCACTCTGTTATTTCTGTTAAAAGGGTTAAGGCCGTTGTTAAGAGGCATTTGTAAGGCTGTTGTTAAGAGGCATTTGTTAAGTACTGCCAAGGTAATGTCGTTTACTACATTGTTGTTTGCATTTTGGTTAAGTATATGTTATAGAAATAAGGTGGAAGTCTGTTAGTATAAATAAACATACAAGCTCTGATAAGGGCATCGTTTGTTCCATTGTAACTTTTTTTGAATAAGAGAAGTAAGGGAGTTTAGGACTCCTTCGAAGAGCCCTTGAAATTCTAATCCTTTCATTCACAATTGGTAGAGGCAGTAAGCGTAATTCTTCTCTAAATCCTCTACTAGATTTCTCTATTCACCGGCCAGTCACTAGGTTCTCTTCTCAACAGCTCCTTAATCCAAAGGATCACTGCAAATTGGCAACCACAGTGGGAGTTACGGCCATAAATGATCAGAGTAGAACCGTAGAATTGGAGAAGAAGCTCGAGGCCATGAATGAAACCATGCAGCAACTCTTTTCGGCCTTGAATGCCAAGGTTGATGGTGTATCGGCCAGAATGGAGTTTGGGAAAGATATCGATGAAAGTTCCTCGGGCCAGATTGGGGGAAATCGAAGTAAAAGATCAAGCAGTTCAGTCCAAACCAGAATGGTGCGTTTGGAGTTTCCCAAGTATGAAGGTAACACTAATCCTTCTTCTTGGATTGATCGTGCATCTCAATTTTTTGATTTTCATGAAACAATGGAAGAAGATAAAGTCAGAATAGCTTCCTGGCATTTGGATGGTGAGGCTCAAATGGTATATCAGTTAATGAAGAAAGAGCATTCGGGAGGGTATATATCCTGGACAGCCTTGACCGAAGAATTGATCAAACAATTTGGTCCAACAATATTCAAAGATCATTTCAGTGAACTAACTAAACTGAAGCAGATCGGGACAATTCACGAGTACCAATCACAATTCTGTAAGTTGCTTTTAAGATCTGGCCATCTTGAAATTGAGCATCAAATTAGCTGTTTTGTTAGTGGCTTAAAGGATCGTATTAGATGGATGTTATTGCACATAATCCTCCCACATTATTTGCTGCTATTGGATTTGCGAGATTATTTGAAGCTAAAGAATTAGCAAATAAAAGCAATATTGGTTTGGTGATAAAAAAAACCGAATATTAGCACCATTGGAGAAGTTAAATGGGAAAGTAACAAGCATAGGTTACCAGTCAAAAGGCTAACTCAACCTGAGATTTTGGATAGAAAAGCAAGGGGTCTGTGCTTTAATTGTGATGATAAGTATTCTCCAGGGATCGATGCCGAAAACTTTTTATGTTGGAAGGTTTAATGCAGGGGGAAGATGATGATGATGATTCTTCAGTTGAAGAAAGGGAACTAAAAATGATGTCTCTAGCAGCAATGTTTGATATGTATTGTCCTAGAACAATGCGGTTCCATGGGATTATGGGGCCAACTAGGATATCAGTTCCAGTATTAATAGATACTAGAAGTACTCATAATTTTATGAGTGACAAGCTGGCCAGGAAAATGCAATTAAAGCCCACAGGTATTGAAAAATTTAGTGTGGAAGTGGCAAATGGGGAGAGAATTCAAGGATTGGGTTTGTGTAAGAATGTTCCATTAGAAGTACAGGGAGTAGTGCTAGAAATGAATGTTTTGATACTTCCTTTACCGAAGTTGGTAGTGATTTTGGGGGTCCAATGGTTGGAAACACTAGGACTTTTAGGTGGGAGTTCTCTTAATTAAAAATGTCATTCATTCGAAAGGGAGAAGAAATTGTCTTGTTAGATGAAAACATATAGCCTAATAAGATAGTAGAAGGAGCAGAACTAAGTAAATTACTTTGGAACCAGAAGCAAGGAGTGATTTTACAGCTTAGGACAGTAACTATAAAAAGGGTAAAAGGTAATACTGGAGATGAAACATCTTGGCCGAAATATTTTGCCGAGTTACTGGAAGCTTATGAGGAGATTTTTAAAAAACCTTACGGATTGCCTCCTCATAGAGAACATGAACATAAGATTGTGCTAAAGGATGAAGCAAAAATAGTTAAAAGCAGACCTTACAAATATTCATATGTGCAGAAACTAGAAATTGAAAAACTGGTGCAAGAATTACTGGCAGAAAGAGTGATCCGTGACAGTAGCAATCTTTTTTCTTCCCCAGTGATTTTAGTTAAGAAGAAAGATGGATCTTGGAGGATGTGTGTGGACTATAGGTCCTTGAATAAAGAGACAATGAAGGATGGATTCCCAATTCCAGTTGCAGATGAGCTTTTGGATAAACTAAATGAGGCTAGAGTGTTTACCAAGCTTTATTTAAGACCAAGCCATCATAAAGTCAAGATGTGTCCGAAAGATGTGAGCAAAACAGCATTCCAAACAACACAAGGCCATTATGAATTCCTTGTAATGCCATTCAGCCTTTGCAACGCCCCTTCCACCTTCCAAGGTTTGATGAACAAGGTATTAGTGTTTTTTTATGATATTATGGTGTTTAGTAAAAATAGAGAAGAACATCTAAAGCATGTCAGGCTGGTATTTGAGAAGTTGAAAGAGAATCAGCTTTTTATAAAGAAAGAGAAATGTGCTTTTGGAGTTACTTCAGTTCATTACTTGGGACATGTAATCACAGATAAAGGAGTGGAAGTTAAATTAGAAAAGATTTCTGCAATCCTAGAATGGTCAGTTCCTAAAAACGTGAAAGCTTTAAGAGGATTTCTATGATTGACAGGGTACTACAGGAAGTTTATTAAGAATTATGGAATGATAGTAGCCCCACTGGCCAGGTTGTTGAAGAAGGATGAGTTTTCATGGACTGATGAAGCAGAAACTGCCTGGAATGAGCTTAAAATCTGAATGATAGAAGCACCAGTTCTTAAACTTCCAAATTTCTCCATTGGTTTCACTATAGAATGTGATGCAAGTGGCGTAGAGGTGGGAGTAGTTTTAAGTTAGGAACATGGCCCTTTAGCTTCTTTCAGTCAAGCTTTGAAGGGAAAAAAGTTGCTGCTGTCCATATATGAGAAGGAATTCCTAGCTTTGACTTTAGCAATAAAGAAATGGAGGCAATACTTGTTAGGAAGGAAGTTTGTGGTCAAGATTGATCATAAAAGCCTCCAACATTTATGGAATCAGAAAATTTCAACTCCAGCACAACAAAGGTAGTTAATCAAGTTGGTAGGGTATGACTTTGAGATACATTACAAACCAGGTAAGGAAAACCCTACTGCAGATGCCTTGTCCAAAAAGGAAACTGATCAAATCAGTTCTGATAATGACCCAGCAAATACAAACGAATCATGCCCCACTGTAGGATCTTGGCTATGTGAGATGCAAGATTAGGGAAAGGGCATTCAGATGCAAGTGCAATCTCTAGAAGTGGGTGAAAGCAGTTATTCAAAAGCAGTTGTTGAAAATAAACTACATGCAATTTCACTTCCAATTCCTGAATGGTTACATACCATACAAGAAGAAGTTGCTGCAACTAGAAAATGTCAAGAAATTTTGGATAAGATTAGCGTGGAAAAGGGTGGAGAAGACTGGGATTATCGGAATGGAGTACTTTTTTACAATAACAGAATCTTCTTATCTTAAAAATCTGCTCTTATACCTGTAATTCTGCAGGAATTCCATGGGGCTACTCATGAGGAGTATCATAAGACTTTGCATCAAGTAAAGGTGGTATTTTACTGGAAAAGATGAAGGAGAGTGTAACGCAATTTGTGGGAGAATGTGAAATCTGTCAGCAAGTTAAATGGCAGAATACAAGGCCTAACAGGTTACTGCAACCTCTTCCCATACCAGCTCAAGTTTGGGAGGATATTTCAATGGATTTTATGGAGGGTTTACCACCATCAAGAGGTAAACAAGTTATTTTAGTAGTGGTAGACAGATTATCAAAATTAGCACATTTTCTGCCTTTAGCACACCCATATACAGCACCTAACATTGCCCAAATATTCTTTGAAAATATTTTTAAACTCTATGGAATGCCTAAAAGCATAGTGTGTGACCATGATGCATTATTCACCAGTAGCTTCTGGAAGTAGTTATTCGAGCTCCAAGGTACAAAATTTAATCTCCATAGCTTACCATCCCCAAACCGATGGACAATCAGAGGTGGTCAACAAAACTATGGAGGTCTACCTTAGATACTTTACTTTGGACCACCCTAAGGAGTGGATTAAGTGGCTTCCCTAGGCTGAGTATTGTTACAATACCAGCACGCATGGAGCACATCATAAATCTCCCTATGAGGTAGTTTATGGCAGAAAACATCCCTCCTTATTGGCTTATGTTATCGGAACTTCTGCCTTGAAAATGGTGGATCAAGAATTATGTGCACGGGATAACTTCTGAAAGATATCAAAGAAAGACTTCAACTGGCTCAGGAAATGATGAAAAAGGTCTATGATGCAGGAAGAAGAGAGGAGCAATTTGTTATTGGGGATTTCGGATACTTGAAATTACAACCTTATAGAGACAATTCAATGGTTTTTCGAAAGAATTTTAAGCTATTTCCAAGGTATTATGGACCATTTGAAGTCTTACAAAAGATTGGAGAGGTTGCTTATACACTTAAGCTACCAAAAGGGTCTCGGGTGCATAATGTATTCCATGTGTCCTTGTTAAAAAGGGCTCTCGGACCCCATATTCCTGTGCAGAAAGAATTACCAACTTATCTGCATCATGAGGATGTTCTTAGTTCTCTCCCTTAAGCAATTGTGGATCATAAAAAATGGAAAGGAGTATCTTAATTTCTAGTTCATTGGCAAGGATTGCCACTGCAAGAAGCTACTTGGGTGGATGTTGCAGTGTTTGAACAAAGATATCCTTCATTTCAACCTTAGGTATAAGGTTATGGTAAGAAAGGGGGAATGCAACGGGCTTCTGTAAGCAAGTCTTAAGTCTAGAATGTTGAAGTTGTTCAACCCATTAATTCTGTTTTCAATCTGTTATTTCTGTTAAAAGGGTTAAGGCCATTGTTAAGAGGCATTTGTTAAGTACCTACCAAGGTAATGTCGTTTACTACATTGCTGTTTACATTTTGGTTAAGTATCTGTTATAGAAATAAGGCGGGAGTCTGTTAGTATAAATAGACGTATAAGCTCTGATAAGGGCATCGTTTGTTCAATTGTAACTTTTTTTGAATAAGAGAAGTAAGGGAGGTTCAAGCTCCCTCGAAAAGCCTTTGAAATTCTAATCCTTTCATTCACAATTGGTAGAGACAGTAATCGCAATTCTTCTCTAAATCCTTTACTGGATTTCTCTGTTCACTGGCCAGTCACTAGGTCCTCTTCTCAACAGCTCCTTAATCCAAAAGATCGCTAAACAAACTCACTAGGGAAACTTTTGTTTTCCTTTTTTTTTTTTTTAGTAGATTGTTTCCATCATATAGAAGTTAATGTTTACCAATAAATTCGACCAAAATGTGTAGTTTCTACATCGATTTTTATCAACAAAAAAAAAATTTATACAATTTCTATGGTGTTATAAGGTTATTGTTTGGAGAAGAAATCGTTTTTTATTTCTTCATGTTTCTGCGGAATTTTTCATTCTATCTCTTAATATCTAATTTTTCTTGCATCCTTGATTGTTAGTAGCACATTCATTTTTAGGAATCCAAACCCTCTTTAATTTGCAAGGTCTTAACTTTATGGGACAGGTTTGAAAAGAGTGACCGTAACATTTACAAAACTTATAACATGATTCATATTTTGTGAATGACTTACTTTTCATTTCAAGTTAAACCTTATTTCCACTTTGGCATGCGTGCCTTGCTATAATGTTATTATGTCGTCCAACATCTTACTTTCATTCGTGAAGATTTTAACAAGTAAAATTGAATTTTCCAATTTAATCTACAGCCTTTTATTTTTTGTTTTAGATTCTTTCATGCAACATGCCAAATGTTTCAAAAGGAGAGAGGAAACACTCATTACTTTTCAGTGTGGACCAATTACAATTCTCAATATGCCCTCTTTCAATGTGGGAGAAATTCATGTTAAGTTAGTAGAAAGGAATCACTCATTAATGAGGTAAGAAAATTAAACATCCAAATCATACTTGGTTCAATTTTAATTTCTAACATATCCTCTTTCCATGCAAAAGAAATCCATCAAGTCTACTTGCATTCTTGGATTAGAGAAATCCATCTAATCATGTTTTCCAAGTCTGCCTTCTCCATCTATCAAGAAATTTTAATCTATCTTTTATTTCTTTAGGACATTTATAGCCCTTTTGTATTCTCTTTCATTCCCACCACCTTATTGAAAAACATGATTAGATGGTGGGAACAAAAGAGAATACAAAGAAATAAAATAGGAATAACCATTGTCATAGGGCCAACCGCCCTGTTATAATATCACATAAGAGGAAAACATATTCTTGAGATAATTTCATTCCTTGTTACAAAACACAACCATACTCTCCTTTTATACACAATTCCCAACCAATACAATAAATGATAATAAATGACGTTAAATGTGCAGATTGGTAAAAAATCTTGGAATTTGTATCGGTGTCATTTGCATGCATATAATTTTCTTATCTCTTCATATCTAATATCCCTTGAAAACTTAAATGTGGTAACACATTAGTTTGAGAGAAAATTAGTCATAGCATGGAACGGAAAGGTTGAGCAAGCATCAATAGAAGAAAAATGTGGAGTCTTCCATGAAATAGCCGATGGTGAAGAAAACTGTACATTATACTATTTTGAAGGAGAAGCTAAAAGAAAGAGATCATCAATGTTTAAAAAGAACACAACATCGACATCCTGCTTAAAATAAGAAGGCAATTGTAAGGAATATATTTAAGAAAAAAAATGAGAGAATCAACCCCAAAATTTCTTAAATGGGGAGAATAGAGGATTCAAGAGAGGCCTTGATATGAAGAAACAACCAAAGAAAGGAAAGGAAAAAAAAAAGAGATATATGAATAAAAATAGAAGGAAAAGTAAATAACAACAAAAGTAAAGAGGCCACAATGAGCATTGGCAGATCAAAGAACAAGAAACAATAAAATTAAAAGGTATTGCTTTCATCGGAAGGAAAGATAGAATCTCAAAATAAGGTGAGAAAAGATAAAAGAAGGAAATAAAATTAAGTTTAGCAACTGACTAAAGAGATTGAGAAGAGCCACCATAAAATGCTATTGGAATACTATAAAAACATAAACATAAAGAGAAAAGACAACAAGATGCAATTTTTTTTTTTTTATTGCACGGTTGGCTTAACAATGATGAAAAGGTCTAGAAACAAGGCTTTCTTCAAAAGGCTCTTGATACCATGTTGAAAAACATAATTAAATGGTGGGAATGAAAGAGAATACAAAGAAATAAAAGAGGAATTAACATTATCATAAGGCCAACTAGCCTATTACAGTATCACATAAGAAGAAAACATTTTCTTGAGATAATTTCATTTATTGTTACAAAACACAACCATACTCTTCTTTTATATACAATTCCTAACCAATACAATATGATAATAAATGATGGTAAATGTGTTGATTGGTAGAAAATCTTAGAATATGTGTTGGTGGTAAAAATCTTGAGTAGTAATTTATTGTCATTTACATGCATATAATTTCGTTATTTCTTCATATCTAATCATATCTAATAAACCTAAGACAATCTATTACAACTTCAACAATTTTATTTTATATCTTATTATCTTTTCTTTTGATTGGTCTTTGACTTAGTCTTCCTGACTTTTGACTTTTAATTTGGTGTACATCACAATGCTCTATCTTCAATAAAAATCTCATCCTCAAAGTTTGAGTCAAAAGAGATCCAAACCATGAAAACGTCTTAATAAGTAATAAGCTAATATTAAACTAAGACTAATAAGATATCTATACAAAAAAGGCCTAGAAACAAAAAAGCTTAATTTCTTCTTGTGAAATTGGTGGCTGGAAAGCTTTTCCAATGGCCAGCCAAGGTTGGTGAACATCCAATGGGCTTCAAAATGTTAGCTAGAGCCTGTGAGGACACAACCGAGGTTTACCCACCCGGATTTGGACTTCCCTGGCCAATCTAGTGCAAGGTGACCCAAGCCTCGTTGGTGGAGTTCGCAAAGGTGGTGACAAACTGAATGGCCTTTCCAACGAGAAGATCGGCTTTTTTGGTCTCCTCTGTGGGTGGGATGGCATGAGTTGTAGATGGACTGCTTTGATCAAGGGAAGAACGACAAAATAGATTTTTATTTATTTATTTATTTATTTTTACCTCTACTTTATGATTCGTGCGCCTTTGGGTGGCGAATGTAGAGCGCTCATCTTCCTTTTTACCTTTAAATAAAATTGTTGAAGTTGTAATAGATTGTCTTAGGTTTATTAGATATGATTAGATATGAAGAAATAACGAAGTGTAACTCCATTTGGTCATTAACATATTTCTCTAAGTTTCGCTATGAAGTAGTTGTGTATGGCCTCCAAAAATTCTTGTATTTTTTCCAAACCGTTGTGTAACTCCATTTGGTCATGGCTCTAGTTAGCTATTTCTTTCTCTTGCAAGCGCTTACTACAAGATCACTGACTCTAATACCATTTTGTCATAAAGTTGGTTTCTTTGAAGAAAACTAAATCTTATAGGTAGTTTTTGGATTTCAAATGGGTGAGTTTTACACATTACTTGACTAATATTTATAGTGATCAAGTTTTTTTTTTTAAATTAACAAGATACCCATTAAGATAAAATATGGTGCACTCAAGCGCTTGACAATAATTCAGCTACTTTTCAATTAATTTCACACAATCACTTCTTAGTCATCATCAAAACAATATTTGCATCAACAACTTCCTCAAGATTGCTTTTGAACTTGGCATCAAATTCAGTATTCGCAACTCATTGAATAATGGCTTTTCTCTTTTGCTTGTGTTTGGGATATCTGTACAATTTATTTATTTGTTTATATATTATTTTTTGAGCTTGTTTCTTTTCACGCCGTAATCCCTTGGTTGGCTGTTAAAAGATAGATCATGTAAGCGTAGGACATCTTGGCATCCATTTAAACTTCCTAGTTTCTCACTTATTCCTCGTGCACTGGGGAATTTAAAATTTTGAACTACATTTTTTCTCCTACAATTTCTGAAATAAAATTTGACAATCATTTTAACAAGCATAATGCTTTTTAGTCTTATCTCTTCTGGAGGGGCTCTAGTTAATGATGCCATCATCAAGTTTGAAAGCAGTCTCTCTTTCACCTTGTCGTTAAGCTAATGTTGGCCATATGTGTGTATTTTCCCTGGGAAGAAGCCAGTAGGTATTCTTCATTCTCTTGGACACTGTATCGATTATGTTATGCTTAGGTTAATGCCCTCATAGTTGACTCAATAATTTGTTTGGGTCTGAGAGCTTAGTTGCTTTGGCCTTCTAGTCGATTCCTCTGTATTATCTGTTTCCTCTTCCTATTTGGCCTTTTTAAGGCCT
Source organism: Casuarina cunninghamiana (assembly GCA_028551485.1). Lineage (NCBI taxonomy): Eukaryota > Viridiplantae > Streptophyta > Magnoliopsida > Fagales > Casuarinaceae > Casuarina > Casuarina cunninghamiana. Next base: position 16,599,390 of record CM052364.1, read on the forward strand.
GCATGCTTTGGTTATTGCCTTGTGGGGTTGCTTTATACCAGGCCTCTTCCAATGCTGTGCTGTGTCCCCCTAGTTTGAGGAGACTTAGGGTTTTCGCTTCCATTGTTTCTTTAGATTCTTTTATTATTGTTTGTACAGCTTACTTATGTACACGCATAAAGATTTTGTTATGGTTTGGTATACAAATGCTATTTTAATGACGAATTGTGCAAGGGCAGTAGCATCAAATTTTCTTCCATATTTACGTATCGTTGCATTAGCAACTTGGTGGCTAAATGTATCACAAGGGACACCAAAGGGCCACTTTTTTCTATTTTATTTCCATCTTAAAATATCTTATTAAGATATTAGGCCTGATGACTTAACACTATCACTAGAACGTGAAGTTATTTGTTAAATTAAAAAAGCCATGATGGCTCTAGCAAAGCTACTTAAATCAACAAAAAGCTCTAAGCTTGTGCATGAGTCACTTCAAAAATGATGAACTTAGGTAAATAAATATCGATACGTATTGCTTTTGGTTGATTGGCCTTTGAAGATAATCTAGGCATACGCTAAAACATCTTAGTCGGACAGTCAAATTTCTATTAAAATGTAGAGCCTTTTCCAGTAGTTGTAATAAAGGTTAACATTGAGTTAATTTTAGTGGACAGCAAAAGTGTGCACTAGTTTTGTCATCCACCTTTTTGTTTTTTCACATACGTCAACTTGTAAGTGTACGATTACTTATAGAAGTTTAATTTCTCAAAGTTTGCTGAGACAACAACAAGTGGACCTCAAAGTCTATGAAAAGCACAATATTTTCTTATAGTTATTTGCTTTCTTTGTAGATGATTAATAAAGCAAAAATCTTTTGAATGAGTGATAAAACGCACAATCATAGAAAAGGATAGGCATTGACACATAGCAATTAAGATTAGTGGGGGGACTTTTTTTTGTTTCCTTAACATGTGGGATATTATTCTTTATAGATTAAGCTATTCAAGTAAATAATGAGACCAATGTTGCAAAACCAGACAAGGGAAACATCTAAGTGTTCCATGTTAGTTAGTGGTCATTCAAATCTTCTAAGTTGTAAATGTCATAAATTTGTCTATATTTGTGTCTTGCATACAAGTTAACGATAAAAGTATCAAAATTTTACAATGAAAAACTTGAACTTCAAAGCTAAACACCATCAAGCCAAGTAGTCTTTTAGGTTTATCATATTACTTTAATTGTACATATACAGACAAAAGAAGTTTACATCTATTGTTAATTTAGTTTTTACAATTATTTTGATCCTTTCATCTCTCTCAACAATTTGTTTTCAATCTCTGGAATGTTTCTGTTTATATAAAAGTTGAAAATTCTTCATATTTGTTTATTCAATTAAAATTTCTTTTTTGTATTCAACCTTGATGTTGGAAGTGCTGTGTTAGGCCAAAGTGCATAAAAGAAAAAGGAAATGGCAAACCAAACTCTCGTGCTAAGCATAGGGACAAAATGGGGCTCAATCATACAAGAAAACCTGCAAAAAGAAGATTCTTTTTTTCCTTCAAAATATACCAACTCGTTGTACATCCTATGATTTCAATATATCGCTTCCATTTGAAAAAAATAGGGAAATTACTAGTTCATGTACTATTTGTTGGTGAAACCAATGAAGTTAGTTTGCAAAATTCAAAATTCCCGTCTGCGAATAGAATCTGTACAACAATAATCAAAGCGCACTCATTATTCAACCATCAAACAAGTCAAAGATCAAAGCAATGGAGTTTGTCATCCTCCACAATGATAGCTTTTATATCCGGGTTCTAATCTTCTAGTGGATCGATGAGAAAAGGAGGTAAGAGAATTGGACCCTATCTCTTGAAACTTGTGTTATGATTCTCTGGAAATGTTTAGTTTCTGCAGTCATTTCTTATCTGTGTTTATGGGCAAGATTATAGATGGTTGTTTTTACACAATAAGATTTAAAGCTCGGATTTTTTATGGTTGTCGATTGCATTAAAGAATCGATATTCAATCAATGTTCTTTTTTGGTCATCAGTAGAAATTTATCCTATTGCACAGTCCCTTAATCGTTTAGTTGACGATATAATATCATAGTCATAGTTCTACTAGGCTTCACTGAGCATGCTAGAGAGAATCCTTCGATTCTTAAGGAATAGAACTCGGTGTAACTACCATAGATGCAAGTATGGAGGTGAGGCGAATTAAAGACAGAATCGAGAAAATAGTCCTGTATTGCGATTCTCTATTAATAAGAATCGTTTCCCTATTTTCTAGGTGGTATTCCTTGCTTTGCCTCATCCCATGCTTTCATGATTGTAAAGCATTTAATTCAAACTCCTCTGTCGACATAAGACTTTTTCTCATGAAGAAGAATCATTAAATGAAACCAAAAACAAAAGTAGGCTGTTCGAAACAACGCAAAACTCGAAACCAAAGAGGTTGAAAGGGCAGTCAGGGAACAACAGAATCCATCTGTATATAACCAACACAAAAACTGTTAGCCCCTAAGGACACTGTTTCAACAAAACTGAGGATCCAAAAAGTCGTCTGTTGGAAAAAGAAAGACTGAAAATAAGATAGTTAATCCTAGTCCGGACTCAAAAGGAAATATTAGAGGGCATATTAGCTACATTCCTAGACCTATTTTAGTGTTGAGATTATGGAACAATTAGGTTAAAGGACATGATTATAATATCTTGTTATAAGCACAAATATTTATATAATTATAGAAACTAAGGTTTTTATTTATATAAATGTATGAAGTATAACAAAATCTAGCGGGTAGGCCATTTTAGTGAAAGAACCTCTTTGGGGGGTTGGCTACTTGTGTGAGAGAGCTCCTTTGAGGCTTTGGTTGTAAAGCCCCATAGGTTTGTGATGAATGCCTCACGGATTCTAGGTAACAAAAAAATTTCATAACATGTTACACATTTGGTGAGAGAAAAGCTATAGAAAGTCAATGAAAAGAGACTACAGAGGACAAAAATGTTGTGTTAGTCTAAATCTTCTTAAATCTATTATGTTTGGATATGTGTATTCATATTCTTGTGTGTTTAATCTATATGTGGATGATAATGTGATATAATGAATCCTCTAACACTTGAGACATTCAAGAACCTCTATTGTGTCATAAACAGTATTGAAGACACGTAGAGGACACCTGGTTTGGGTCCGTTATGCTGACGAAACTATACTCTCTTTAGGAATTGTAGAAAAAACTAGGTTTTACTAATTCTTTTTTTCTCAGAATTGCACAGAACACACCTGGGTTAATGGGTGACACCAAAGGGAACCAGCTATTCCTAGGTGCTGAAGTTATCCTCCGTAGCAAGCTATTTAGTAAAGCATTCTAAGTTGAAGAAAGCTGCATATGTCCAAGAAAATATATTTTTCAAACATTTGCGCCTTTCTATATTTTCATAAAGTTTTTGGTAGTAACAATGAGAGAAAAAGTAAACCTCAAGTGTAGGTGATAGGTATCTAATGGAAGCAACATCCATGTATACAAACACTTGAGCTTTCCACTGCTTCCAATTTGACATCTAAATAACCTTTCGGCTTTGTCTATTTTACCCTAATTTTGCCTTCAGTTAAACATATAGGAGTTCCCACAGAACGGTCTCCTTCCAATTGTCCTTGTCAGTAAAACATACAACCATCCCCAGTTCTCTTTGGAAATGCAAATCTTGACATGCCCCGTTGGCTTCTCAATAAAGTCTTGTTTTGTCAGCCTGAATCAAATTCTTTAACATTTCATGCTCTTTGAGAATCCCATATTCTATTTGGAATAAGATATAGAAATATTTTGCAACTAAGCTCAATTCTATTTGTCTGTGAGTTATATCAGTGATCCTTCTTTCATCCGAAAATGATGGCGCATAATGTCCTAAGGTAAAGATCCTGGATTTTAAATGCATTAAGTAAATATGTGCTTTTTTTTTTTATGAATATGTGAGTTGATTCATCGTAGAATAAAGAAATACATAAGCTTAGGGGCATACCTCAGCATTACAAATCATCTAGGAGAATATAGAATTTGAAATTCTCCAACTATGACTCAACAAAACATTTTTTTTTGGTGAAAGGTCAAATTATATATCACTCGTAAAAAAAAATTACAAGATTGTTTGATTACAAGATATCATCATCTAAGCTCAAATATTGCACTTGGCAAGTTCCAAAGCTCTTGTAAAAATTTATTACAGTTTGTAAGCTTGACTCCTCTGGTAGATGAAATCTTCCCTCTCACATCCTTCTTGATCTTAGCAATAATGGTTGAGTTTTCTAGACTTGTATTGCTGAATCTTCTTCTATTCCTTTCGCTCCAAATGTGATACAATACGGCCTTGAAAGATATACTAAGCAAAGTTGCTGCAAAGCTCTTCCTCTTAACAGTCTTGATCATCCAACATATTTCAGCTCTCCAGTGTTCAATTCTTCGAGTTAATCCATTCATGCCTAACAAAGCCTTCCAGATGTAGTTTGTGAACCTGCACTTAAAAAATAAATGTTCCTGTGATTCTTCTTCTTGATTGCAGAGGTTGCATTGTAGATCCACTGAACTATTCCATTTAGCCACCCGATCTGCTGTGGATAGTTTGTCTCTCAGAGTGATCCAACAGATAAAATTATGTTTTGGTACTCCTTCTTTCCAAACAAGTGTTGCCCATTTGGCATCTTCTCTGTTCTCTCTTAGTGCTACATAACTTTTGGCAATATTGTATTCTGAGTCCATCACTAGTTGTGTGAGTTCACTTCTTACTTGTAAAATATTCCTAAAACTCCAAGCTAGTGATCCTTTCATCTCAACTTCTAATACATTCCTTTCCTTCAAATTTTCTGTTATCATCCATTTAACCCATAAAGAGTTTGAATTGGGGTGCACAAGAGACCATAAGAGTTTTCCAATTGCCGCCTTATTCCAAGTATGAATGTCTATCAAACCTAGTCCTCCAGAAATTTTAGGCCAACAAACTTCTTTCCATGCCACTTTCGCTACACATCGTCCATTAGATTTACCTGCCCAAAGGAAAGTTCTAATCCTTTTTTCAATTTCATAAAGAGTCTGTTTTGGTAATAGAAAAATTTGCATCCAATATGTTTGCAATGAAAACAGAACACTTTTTGCTAGCTGTAGTCTCCCCCCATAACTAATATGCTTAGACTCCCAACCTTCAATTCTTCTCAATATCTTTTCTGTCAGGATAGTACAATCTAAGTTGGAGAGTCTTTTAGTAATCAATGGAACTCCCAAGTATTTTATGGGAAGTTGGCCTTCTTGGATAGGAATATGATCAAGTATTATAGCCTTTTCCTGTTCGGACAAGCCTGAAAAGAAAATTTGACACTTTTCTGGATGCATCTTCAAACCTGTTATATCTTCAAACTCTTGCATAGCATCTAGTAAACACAATATAGACTCAATATCTCCATGAGCAAACAAAAAGAGATCATCAGCAAAGCATAAATGAGTGATCTTTTCTTTAGCGCATTTCCAGTGAAATTTAAACCTTCCAGAAGATACTTTCTTTTGTATAATTCTGTTAAGAATCTCCATCACAATAACAAAGAGAAAAGGAGAGAGAGGGTCTCCTTGTCTAAGTCCCTTTGCCCCTTTAAAAAAACTTGTATGAGAGCCATTGATGTTCACAGAATATCCCACAGTAGTGATGCAGCTTTCAATCAGCAATCTAAATTTGTCTGGGAACTTCAAAACTTTCAGAGTATTTAGGATTGCATTCCAGTCTATTGAATCATATGCTTTCATAATATCAACCTTAATTGCCACCCTTTTCCCATGAATATCTTTGTGGTAATTGTGTATTAACTCTTGACATAACAAAATATTTTCCTTAATGTTCCTTCCTGGCACAAAAGCTGTCTGACAAGGATGTATGAAATGAGGCAAAGCTAGACTTAATCTTCCTGCCACAATTTTAGATATGATCTTGTACAACACATTGCAACAGGAGATTGGTCTAAAGTCTTTTATATTGGTTGCATTAATTTTCTTAGGGACAAGGGAGATTACTGTGGAATTTATGCTTCGCAGTAGCTGTCTCTTCTGAAAGAAAGCTATTACTGCATCTTCTATGTCACTCCCTATAATACTCCATGCTTTCTTGAAGAATAAACTATTATATCCATCAGGACCTGGAGCTTTGTAATCACCGAAAGTATTAAGGACCTTTTGTATATCTTCTCTTTGAACATCTGCTATAAGGCTTCTCTTTATCTCTTCTGGAATTTCCATAGGAAATAACTCTCTTAATCTTGTTTCTGATGGTTGAAGTTGGTTTGCCCTCCCTAGCAAGTTTTGATAGTAACTTAGAATTTTGTTCTTTATCATTTCAGGATCTTCAGTGGGTTGCCCATCATCTATTTCTAGCTTGACAATGTGGTTTTTTGCTCTCCTCTTCATCATGCTTCTAAAAAAGACTTTACTATTACAATCACCCTCTTTCAGCCAATTATTCCTTGATTTTTGCTTCAGAAGTATTTCTTCATGCTTGCTATGTATTAGTAACTTATCTAACCACTCATTTTCTTCATTGCGCAATTGGGTATTTGAAGGGTCATCAAAGAGCTTTGCTTGTGCTATTTGTAGTTGCTTCCTTGCTACCTCTGTTTTCTTTGGTAGTTCTCCAAATTCCTCTCTATTTAGCTTTCTCAACTCTTTTTTCATTTCCTTCAACTTTATCATTATTCTGTACATTATAGTGCCCTCAACCCTTTGTTGCCAAATATTCTTCACTATTGTCATAAATTGGGGTTGTCTTGCCAGAAGTTGAAAAATCTAAAGGTCCTTTTCTGTCTTGGTCTATTATTGCCCACCTTGATAGTGCAAGGACTGTGATCTGACAATCCAGGAGTACTAAATTCAATGGAGAAATCCATATTACTTTGCAACCATTTAGGGTTTACCAAACATCTATCCAATTTACTGCCTTTGAACCCTATTCCTTTACCTTTGTTCGTCCATGATAGAAGAGGTCCTACAAAATTTGGTTCTATAAGTTCTGCATCACTTATGAACTTGTTGAAATCTTCTATTCCTTCTATCCATCTACTAGCTACACTGACCCTTTCATTTAGATTCCTCACTGTATTAAAATCACCTACTAGTAGCCATTGAGTGTCCTTTCCATAACTATTATAACATTGTGTGAGGTTATTCCAAAGATCCTTCCGTTCATTTGCTGCATTTGCTGCATAGATGGCAGATAAGTACCATACTTCATGTCCCTCTTCCACTTTACAATTCACTACCTGTTTAGAACTACTAAGCACTGTGATGTTGAGCTGTGGCTTTTTCCATATAATCCAAATCCTTCCATTTTCATTATCTCTATAATTGTGGACAAACCCCCATTGGGGAAAAAGAGAATCTATCACCCATTGTGCTTTATCTTTTTTTATTTTGTGTTCTAATATAATGACAATGTCAGCTTTAGCATTCTTGATAACTTCTCGTACCTCCTTTTGTTTAGGGCTTTTATTCAAACCCCTGGCATTCCATGAGAATATGATCATTTGTCTGGGGGAATAGTGTTTTCTCCTTCAACACCTTCAAAACCTACAATATCATTGCATCTTGCTTCATTTGGTTCTTGATGATTATTTTCCAGCACACTAAATCTATTATTGGTATTGTCCTTCTCACATGTATTCCTTTTAGGACTCCTTTTGTTTCCCCTTCCATTCACACTTGCTTTATTGCTTTGTTCTAATTTGGCCTTTGGACTTGTGGTGGGTTCAACTTCATGTGTTATTGAATTTACAATCTTATCTCTTATATCCTCATGTCCTTGATCCTCATGAACTTGATCTTCATTACCTTTATCCAAATGTTCTTCATCATAGTTATCCGTCTGACTTAATGACTTTTGTACTGGAACCCATATCTCTTTTTTCTTTGTAACACACTCCTTATGTCCAAAGCAATCACATTTCTTGCATATTTCAGGTAGCCAACAATACTCCACTCTTACCTCAAAAATAGCACCATTTCCCATGTCAATTTCAAATGAAGTTGGTAGAGAACACTTTGTATCTATTTCAACACATACTTTTGCATATGATATCCTCTGTCTATGTTTAGTAGCTTTATCCATGTATAGTGGCTTTCCAACAGCACTAGCTACATAGCTCATACCAATCTCATCCCATAGAGCATGTGGGACATTATGCAACTTTATCCAAATTGGTATTGATGTGATTTTTTCTTTCTGCAGTCTAATAGTGTTATGCCATTTTTGCAGAAACATTGGTTTTCCTACCACATCACATACTCCAGCTTCTAATACTTCCTCCATCTTTTGTTTATCAGAAAATATAAAGAAGAAGAAACCACTCTCTGTTGTAGAAATATCTATTAAGCTTTGTTTTCCCCATTGCTTTTCTACAATTCCTTTTACTACAGAAAATGGTAATTTTGAGCCCAAAAAGAAACCCACAACACAATTTTCATAGAATTTACTTCCTTCTTCAATAACTTCCTTAGGAGGGGCAACTCTAATTTTTCCATCATTTAATACTGGTGGCTGGTATTTCATATGAGCGTTTTGTGCTAATCCTCCTACTACAACCTTACTCCAAGATTCATGCTTTCCTTTATGTTCGAAGCTCTCCTTAAAGATAATGTTGTTTGTCTCTTCTAGCCTCTCATTTTTCTCATTATTTCTTGTAGGCCCTTGGAATAAACTTTCTTGGATTTCTTGTTCAATTCTCTCCTTGTCCTGTTGAGCTACATTATCCTTGGTCATACTTCCTTTAGCCATGTTCCTATTTGCAAGGGTTATTCGTCCAGATTTCATTATTTTAACTTCTGTATCATTATTTTCTCCTAAAGATTTCCAACAATCTTCAAGTTTCCTTATTTTCCTTTTCTCTCTTTTCTCGAATTCAGCACTCTCTGGGTCTATCCTCTGGGACTCCTTGACCATCAGCAGTTATCAACTTAGTAATTAACTAATTTGATAGGCAGGATTCTGGTAAGATGTACCAAAAGTTCATGATCTACTCAGTATATAGACCTGATAGATTCTGCCTTCTTCTACCGACAATCTACTTAAAATCCCTTTAATTTAACTTAATAGAAACATGGCTTTTGGTAGGTATATCCTTCTCTTATCACTCCAAAACAAATATCTTACTAAGCAATCAATAAATCAAAACAAACCACGAAACAACAAAATTCCCACCTAACACTCACTACACCAACTTCTACTTCCAAATTGCAGATACAATATAAAAATAAAAATAAAATAGAAAAATAAACACAATGGAAACAACACTCACTATAGCAGAGTCTATTTCAATTATATTCTGATATGCAAATTTTTTTTTTCCTTTTTTCCTTTTTTTTTTTTTTTTTTTTTTGTCACTTACCTCCGAGCCTAGGAAATCCGGCGATCAGCCATCAGGACCTTGTCTCCCGCTGACCTGCTCTGCCTCCTTCCGACCAGCTCTGCCTCCCGCCGACGACCACGCTCTACCTCACACCCCTGGCCGATGATTTACCTGCTGATCTACCTCCCGAAACAAACCAGAAAAGTAGCTCAGGATCCTACTAAACCCAGCGGCGTAGTATGTGATTCTGTCGGTCAGCAGCAGGCAAGAGGTGTGGCTTACGAGCCCCAAGCAGCAAGCTGCAAGCAGGCGACCCACTTCCGCTCGACCACCACCACACAAACCAGACGCCCACTTGACCCACTAATCCTCTCTCTTCCAGAATGTCCAGACAACACCACAAACAAACCAGCGCTCACCCAAAGCCCACAGCCACCGATAGGACTTAGATCTGCCTCGCACGGACCTCTACGCGCCCTCACGTTCAGATCTGTCTTGGTGACGGCGAGAGAGAGAGAGAGAGCCCTAAGTTCATGAACTTGATAGCCTACGAGATGTGTCTAGATTTTTTACTCAACAAAACATTAGCTTGAGAGAGTTTAATGTTTCTAAATAAAGAAGCTCTTCCATGGACTACTCTCCTGATTTTAGCTAATAACATTGGAATATCAATAGACTTATTCTGAAAACGTCTACGATTTCGTTCTAACCATATACAATAAAGACAAGCTAAGAAAGAAAGCTGGAGAAGCTTTGTGGCTAAATCATTTCCCTTAGTTGCTTTAATCATCCATTGCAATTCAGATTCCCAATCGTAGATGACCTTACGAATGCCTTGTTGAGCTAGAATAGTTCTCCAAACCTGTTTAGTCCAAATACACTGAAAGAATAAGTATGATCTATCTTCATATTGAGAGCCACAGAAATTACAATACAAATCAATTGAGGGGAGCCAACGAGAAACCACTACTGCTGTAGGTAGTTTGTCTCTACATATGAGCCAACCATTGAAGTTATGTTTGCTGATTCCTCCTGACCATATCAAGTTGTACCATTCAACCTCAGTGCTCACTTGACGTAATTCTTTGTACGTTTCCTTACAGCAATAAGAAGGTTTGGATATCGTAGAGGTTAAAGTTTGTCGTAACTTTAGAAGACCTCTCCAACTCCATGTCATATTTCTTTTGATGTCAAGCTCCATAATTGAATTTCCCCTGCATTTAGTATTATGAATCTACTTACTCCATAAGGATGAATTAGGGCAATTTATGAGATTCCAGAGAGATCAGCCCAACAAGACTTTATTCCATACTTTAAGGTTTAGTAGTCCAAGACCTCCTTCTTTTTTTGGTGAACAAACAACTTGCCAAGCAACCTTATGAGTTTTATGATCTTCTGAGTGGCCTGCCCAGAGAAAGTGCCTTATCTTCTTTTCAATCTCATAAATGGTCTGTTTTGGGAGAAGGAACATTTGCATCCAAAAGGTACAGATAGAAGTGAGAACTGATTTTGCCAATTGTAGTCTTCCTGCATAGCTTAAATGCTTCATTCCCCATCCATCAATTCTTGCCATGATTTTCTCTGTCAAAACTTTGCAATCCGTGTAGGTAAGTCTTCTTGTAATAAGAGGAACACCAAGGTATCTAATAGGGAGTCTTCCTTCAGAGAAGGGGGTATGATCTAGTATCAGAAGTTTTTCTTGTTCAGTGATCCCTAAGAAAAATATTTGACTTTTGCTAGGATTATACTGCAAACCTGTGAGTGTTGCAAATTCCTCCAAAGCTTCTGTGAGACATAATACTGAATTAACATCTCCATGTGCAAATAAAAATAAATCATCTTTTTTTTAAAGATGTGCTCATTCATAGATAAAGATAACACAATTTCTTCTGATAAGCTAGTATTGTCACACCAAAAAGAGATTCGAATTATAGGACCAACGCACGTATTTTTCCATATTGGCATGACAAAGTTTAGGTAACAAAAAGTGGACCACATCTATAATTTTGTGTTCTAAATGATAGGATAAGATTGCGTCGATTTTGATTAGAGCATGGAATCGTAAGAAAAGATATCGCACGTATGCCACCATGCAAGTGGACTTAGACCTACTTTTATGTTGTTTGGATAAGTGCCTAATGACCACATTAACGCTGACACTAAGCCAGCCGACTTGCCATCAAAAAAATGGAGCACATCATCGCGGTGATGAGGAATCGGCCTTTGTGATTCAATTTTAGTGACTGCTATATTTTCTAGCCTATGTAGAGGTAGCACAGGATTAAAAAGTGATATCCATCTCAGCAAACACTGAGCTAGGGGAGTGATATGGTGGATCTCTCAGCCAGTGGAAAAGGCTGATCCTTTCCTATAATGGTGGCCCCTTGTCCATCTTTTGGGTGGTTTGCTAAGTTAGAATGAAGGCAAATTCTTGTCAGCGAGCACTGGTACAGTGCAACTTCTCTTCATGTCTCTCTTCCCTCTCTGTGTAAAAAACAGTGTGTGTGTTGTGTGTTTGCGTGTGGGAGGTGTGTGAACGTACGTGTTCAACTCTTGCCTGCCCATGTAACACTTTCTGATCTGTCGTGTTATACAATTTCTGAACGTAACGCAAGGAGAGTCAGAAACGTATTTGAATGTGGCTTGTCATTTGGCGTTTGCTCCTTTTTAAAGCAATTGCACTGAACTTTGGATTGGATGGGCAAAAGCACGGAAGATATGCATGGCTATCAGTGGGAAAGATGACATTATGACATCATAAAAACTAGCTCTTCGAAACATGTTTCGTGTGAACCAGTGGGGTCGATCACAGTCAAAAGCGGTTTGGGTCGGTAGATCATAAATACTACCCTCTCACTTGGGAGATTGTTCTGAACAAAAAAAATAAAAAAATAAGGAATCAGAGAAGAAGAACACAAAATGTTCCTACCAGAAGCTATCTGGTTATCTTATATCTGTGTGTCACATGTCTGATATTCTCAGTATCTAGAAATATAAAGGTTCTACATGACTGCACTTGCACAAATATACAGCGTAATTAGAAAGCATTGTCGAAACCCTATGCCCCTGACTTTGCAGATATTCGTTGGATTATATGGTGCAGGTGTACACATCCCAGGTGTCCATAATTCCACGTGGCCAGGAAGTGGCAGAACTGAGTCGGCATCCGAGAATCGAACTGGCGCATTGGGTTCTGTTTTTCGTCATTTTATGGTTATAAGATAACGTAGCCATGACAACATGTTCAAACTGAAAGCTAGTGGTTTATCTTTTCTTCCCAAATAATAGAACCAATGTTGGGAGAGCTTTAAATTTTAGTGGAATGTAGTGTGTTCCCATTAAGCCATAAAAACAAACCTTTAAGTAACAGCGCCCTTATGAGCCAACAATCGCTATAAGCTTCTAGTTCAAGGGAGTGATAACTAGAAATTTAAGCTCAAAGCTACGTACTTCACATATAGATGACAAGCTAGGAACCGTTTCGTTTCGCTTTCATTCTCGTTGCCCTCTTTCTTTGGCTCTTCGTTCCGGAGTTTCTTTCATCACTGCTTTCATCTTCTTTCTCATGGCTAGTGGTCAGCAAGGAAACGGTCTCAGCAAGTCATGCATTCTCCTGATAGGTAATTAAACGATTCTGCTATCATTTTCGCTCTCTTTCTCCATCATATCATTTGGGTTGCTTAGCTCTATCATCCTTGAGAGGGAATGATCGACGAGTAAGTTCTTGAGCTCATATGAGAGACTGGGTTTAAGTGCTCAATTCGAGCTCAAGCTTCGGCTGAGCATCTCCATGGAAAATACATGTGTCTAATTTTCTTCCAATCTTTTTTTTCTGAACAAATAGTGCTGGCTGGTATGGAGAGGTTCGCATTCAAAGGGGTGGCATCCAATCTAGTGACTTATCTCACAGATGTTGTGAAGATGAGCAATTCTTCCGCGGCCAAGACGGTGAACAGTTGGTGCGGGTTTACGTCCATGCTGCCGCTGCTAGTGGCGCCACTTGCTGACTCTTACTGGGATCGGTTTCCCACCATACTGACCTCTTCCGTCCTTTATGTTATTGTGAGTCATTATTCTATTCATAAGACTCCGTTCTATAGAATTTTGATTTTGATTGCATTTTGAAATCCCCAAATCAGTCTCTCTTTCTGGATCGTCGTCCTCATCATTTATATTCTCGTCATTGTTCTTGTTGTTACTATCTTCATCTTCTTCCCAGCAAGCATGCTTACTTTTAGGATTCGTCTTATTAAGTTGTGGCTGATAATTCAAAGGTTTAAAGGATGATTAGATTAAGCATTGCGATGATGGAGCCTGAGTCATCTCCATCCCACTGAATATAAAATCAGTATTCTTTCGAGTTGGACTGGCTTGTCATCTGTTTTTGTGGTCGTAAATATTGCTTTACTTTTGTCGCGATGAAGGGCCCCATTTTTTTAAGAACTATGTGAGAGTGCCTATCAGCAGGTGCCAAGCTAATTATTATGAAGATCAGTGCCCACCATATCAGAGTTTTGAGTGAATTGAATACGCAAACGCTCAAAGAAGAGATGAACTTTCCATTATTACTTTATTTGACTTTGGTTTTCCATAATTGAGAAAGTTTTTGTGGAAGGATTTTTGTTCTGTCATCACCCCTTTTCTTACCTTTCTCTAAAGCTGTCCAGAAATTATTTAGTATTTTAGAAAATTTCTCATCCAAGGGATTTTTCTTTTTTTGTGCCATAGGAGGGTGCCAACTTAAAAGCCTAATCTCAGGAGTTACGTGCTGACAGTAGGAAATTATTGCTTTATGATTAATGAGATACGTGATTGCATGAATCTTGAGTCAAGAAAAGTTGTTTTTATTGCGGGCAACATATGGGGCCGCAGAAATAGATAGAAAGTGGTTCCTAATTTAAGCTTTATTAATGGGAACTCAAGATGTTTTCTCTTTATGGTCAAATTTCACTACCAAATCGCTGTTTTTTTCCACCACTTTTCGCAGGTGGGGCAAATAGTACTGTGGTTCACGGTTATGTCAGGGATGTCGTTGATAAATGGTTTAAAAAAATAAAAGGCTGGGCATGTGAGCTGAAAAATTAATTGATGAAAGTAAACTGCTCTTTACAGAAAGCCAAAGCTGCCTTTTATTGCTTTCCGGGTCTCTAATAGGAAGCATCACTTACGGGTCTCAAAGCCAGCTACAGAACTAACAACAAACTGTAGACTCAACTTGAAAAAACTGCACCAGTTTTCCTTTCCATGACCTCAAGATTCCACAGCATATATGCTTCAATAGCATATATGCCCTATTGGTGATGGAGAGATCTCCATATACTTTTTAGGTGATCTGAGGCTTATTTAAGCATTAATCTTTTGTGCGGTGGTGGATAATACGGCTTCCTTTTCTCTTTTTTATTTTTTGTAAAACCATAATGTTCTCCATATGTTTCATTAGTCGACGAGAATATTCTAGTATGATATAAATTCATATATTTTGCTCTACGCGTTTTTCCTCTTAGGGGCTTGTGGCACTGACGTCGACAGCACTTATATGGTCATTGTCTCCTACACACGAGATAAGGTCGGCTTCGCTTCTCTTCTGGTCGCTGTACTTAATTTCAATGGGACAAGGTGGATATAACCCATCTTTGCAAGCCTTTGGAGCAGATCAACTTGACGATGAAGAGGAATTGCCCTGTAGCAAAGACGATAAGAAGTCTAAGAAGAAGAGTTCATTCTTTCAGTGGTGGTATTTTGGTGTTTGCAGTGGAAGCCTCATGGGTGTCACCTTTATGTCCTACGTCCAAGATAACTTTGGTTGGGTTCTGGGATTTGCCATTCCCATGTTAGCGATGGTAACGTCGGTTGCACTTTTCTGTGCTGGAAGCCGAACGTATATGTACAAAAGGGATGAGGCCATCTACGATAAACCCTTTCAGAGCATGGTTCAGGCACTTAAAGCAACCAAAGCTAAATTTATGGGTTGTGCAACGCCCTTATCAAGTTGCAAAACTGACGAGGCCGAGCTAGAGTAAGTTTTTCTTTTTACTCCTTTTTCCCCCATCAATTTCGAGGTAGCTCATCTTGTAATGACGATTCTTGCTTGTTTGCAGGCTTCAAGAGAAACCTCTTTGTTGTGAAGAGTGTGACAGCATACAGGCCTTGAAAGAGAATCCAGACAGAAATGGTGAAGTTGTGCTTGGAAATGTGAAAATAGTGCTGCGACTTTTGCCCATATGGACAATGCTTCTAATGTTTGCCGTAATTTTTCAACAACCTGCAACTTTCTTTACTAAACAAGGTATGACAATGAGAAGAAACATCGGAAGCGACTTCAAGATCCCACCTGCTACACTACAGAGTGTCATTACATTGTCTATCATTCTTCTAATGCCTTTATATGACAAAATTTTGATTCCGATAGCATCGCTGGTAACTTGTGATGGCAAAGGTATCAGTGTGATGAAAAGAATGGGGATAGGAATGTTCCTTTCCGTCATAGCCATGGTCATAGCAGCAATTGTCGAGACAAAAAGGCTGAAGATGAGCAAAAAAATGGGAAATCTTGAATCACAATCAGAAACAGTGCCACTAAGCATATTTTGGTTGCTACCACAGTACATTCTCTTGGGCATTTCAGACGTTTTCACTGTTGTAGGGATGCAGGAGTTTTTTTACAACGAAGTTCCCAGTAGAATGAGAACCATGGCCTTTGCGCTCTACACTAGTGTTTTTGGCGTGGGAAGCTACTTGAGTGCCTTAACGATTTCTCTCGTTGAAGTCTTCACTAGTTCAAAGGGAAAGCAAAGCTGGTTCTCGGATAACATGAACGAAGCTTGCCTAGACAAATACTACTGGCTTCTAGCCTTGCTTAGTGCATTGAGCTTGCTGTTATACATAATTTTGTGCAATTGTTACAAAATTAGGACTGAATTGGAGAACGAAAACTGCAAATGAGGTATTGTCTGAGAGTTTGAACAGAGCCCTTGTTAATATCCATTTCGGTGTGTACTCTTAGAGTTATATTATTTGTGCTTAAGAATTTTCAATAGGAGGAATGCTTTCGTGAAGTCTGTTTCATGTCAAGTTCGAAGTTAAAGTCTCTTTGCTTGATTGGTCGCTTGGGGATATCACTAAAAATGTTTTCACTATGTTTGGTTGTATCGATGTGCTTGACAGCTTTGTTTCTGGTTTGTTCCAATTGTTGATTTTTTCCTGTTTTAATTGGTTTTCATTTCGCCATGTTTCCTACACATTTTAGGACAAAACCTATGAATAGAAGATAATGGAAGCATTTTAATATTTGGTGAGAAATGTTACGGTGATAACTTCCAACTTAAGATCGCCTATCAATTGTATAATTTATGCTCATCAAAAGCCATTCAACCTACATGACCCACATTGCCAAGCTTTTTCCCATCAAATCAGAGGATGCATCTCACCAACTCAATGTACACGCACCATATCTGCCAAGATCCTTAAAAGTGTAACTACATTTTACTCAAAAAGCCACTCATCAAGTTTGATAAGTTTCTTAAATGAAAGATATGAAGTCGGGTAAATTTCTTAAATGATAATCCCATTTGAAACTTTAGCATAAAAGCTGAGATGAAGTTTTAAGCATGAAAGCCACTTGGGACTTGGAGATGAAAGTCCATTTGAAATTCTGGGCATAGAAACTAGTTCACAAATCTTATGCCAAAGCCCATTTCTCTGCTTGTGCCGAAGCCTGTTTCCACCTTTAGGTTGAAACTCATATGAAATCTGCCAAGTACTGAGATCTAGAGTAACAGCAGTATTATTTACAATTAATGCCTGAACTTGACTTGGTGTTACTCCTAATCCTTGTTCTATTTGCCTTTCGCCAAACTACGCGTATTCACTCGTGGAACACTAAACTCAAAACGGCCCTTACTGTAAGATTTTGTAACTTAATGGCAATTCGTGCTCAACATGTTACAGAGACGAGCACAACACCGACCCAACGAAGAAGCATTAGATTCAAAAGCTATTGTTACGGTCCATGATAGATTGGGGTCTCTAGGACTCTATTGGATTGGAATTCATTAAAGGATACAGATTATTCTACTACTCTGTTTAGGTCTAGCTCTGTCATTTTTTTATTTGTTAATACAAAATCACTTGTACTTGAAATGTGACAGTATTTGCATATATTTACACGTCTTTCACGTAGATGCTTAACACCTCACTGCTCAAAATTAGTATGCAGTCGAAAAAGAACCGCATATGCTGAAATGGGGGACCAAATCCTGAGCTAGGGTCGACCTTGTCTCCGAGATTTCGACAATAGCTAAAGGGAAATATTATATTCTGATCATGTAGGTATTGTAGTTATAGAATAGCTTTTCGGTGGTTGTAATGGGTTGAAATGTATTCTTGATGAATGTTGACTGTATGTGAAAAGTGGACAAGTTTGGGGCCTTCTATGTGCTATGATGCTCATAATACTTGATTTCTGAGTACAAAAGTCTTGCTAGAAAGAGAGTTGCATTGATTTGGATTTATAGGAGTTTCATCTCCAACCATAATATTGGAGCTAGTTTTCTTTCTTTATTGAGCTTTTTTGAGATTTTGATTTTTGTTATGAAACTTATTTACCTCACTTAAAAGTTAGTTTAAAAAGATGACCAAACATGTTTACATTTAAACTTTACCTAAAAATTATTTGTTAACATCGAACATCTATCATTTGTTAACATAATCTCATCACGTTGGTTACTACAACCTCATATGGTACTGTACTGACATTGGCTACCATAGCCCATAAGAATATTAAAGCAGAACTTGAATTTTTGTATGATTTGAGGGAATTCATTTGAAGTAGATACTATTGCCTACAATCCCCAATGATCCTAAAGTGATGTGTAATTTATCTCGAGGACAGCTACATTGTGTAAGGACCTTGATCAATTCAACAATGGTGGTGCTATGAGAACAGCTCTACGGTTCATCATAGGTGATGAGATCTTGAAATAATCGGCAGTCAAAGATTGTAAAGCTTTCGAAGCAACCAAAACCCATCCCATGGATTTATACTAAACGAAGAAGAACTCTATCCTTCTGTTTATTCTAACATGCTTGTGACGCAAGAAAGGTGGGTGGCCACTATCTATATACTGCAGCTCAAAAACGCAAAACTCTACCACAGATTCCAGCACGTTGTATGGTGTACGAGTCGAATTTGATACCCTTGGCAAGAAGATTATAATATGCTCAGCTTATGCGAGAAAACACAAAATAAAAATAATTCATTTTGTGTTAAATATATAGAAAATATCGAAAAATGAAAAAGCATAGAAGGAAGTCAAGAATAGGAAATATATCCACGTATAAAGCGAGAGAACAGTTTCCGGTTTTATCATAAAAATCGCGGTCCGGGTCTCGTCTCCAACATCGGAGGATTTGTAAAACCCTAGCCCTATCGGTGTCAGTAACAGAGCCTAAACCCGCCCTCTTTGTAGCGATTTAGAGCTCTAGACGATGGTGTCGCAGGCTCCGAATTTGGAGTGCCGGATGTACGAGGCGAGGTACCCGGAGGTGGACATGGCAGTGATGATACAGGTGAAGAGCATTGCCGATATGGGCGCCTACGTGTCGTTGCTGGAATACAACAACATCGAGGGGATGATCTTGTTCTCAGAGCTCTCGCGCCGTCGGATTCGCAGCGTGAGCAGCCTGATCAAAGTCGGACGGATTGAGCCTGTGATGGTGCTGCGAGTGGACAAGGAGAAGGGCTACATCGACCTCAGCAAGAGGAGGGTCTCCGAGGAGGACATACAGGCCTGCGAGGAGAGGTACAACAAGAGCAAGCTCGTCCACTCTATCATGCGCCACGTCGCCGAGACTATGGGCATCGATTTGGAGGTATACCATAATGTTTGATTGTTGGGTTTTTATTTCTTACTATTGTTTGGATTCTTAAAATCCAAAACTCTTTGGTACATTGATTGTGCTGGGTAATGCTTAAGTTTGCTTTTGTTCACATTGTAGAGTGGGAATGGGTTCTTAGTTGTATGAATTTGGATTGACTACATTCAGCTGTTGAATTTGTTTTGTATCCTTCTAGTTCCAAGTACTGTCCATGTGTTTGATATTAGAGGTTTAACAATATTTAGCTTGGAGTCCTGTTTCTAGACTTCAAACTTTACACGCGCTTTGGGTTGCTTGAGAACAGAGAGAAAAGCAACAGTTGGCTTTGGTTTCTGCTATGTAATATCTTCACAAAGATGTATTGCATGACTCGTTTAGTTGATATCACTCTGGACTCTGATTCCTGTTTGTTTCTGATTGAGTCTCGAGTTCTACCTTCTTTGATTGTTTGGAAGCTGAGAGAGCTGAAGAGAAGTGACAAGACATAAGTTGAGTATGCTGTTTTCAAGAGTGAAGTTTCCTCAGCTAAGCATAATACATATAGTTCTGGGGCAATTTTAGGGAGAAGTGTTGTTGATTTAAGAAAGAGATCTTTCAGGAGCAGGGCCCGGGCCTTTCTGGGGGTTTTAATTGAGAAGAAGTCAAGTTGTGAATGTGGTTCTATGACATGTCACTGTGATTGAGCAATTAGGTTTAATGTGCAGATGAAGTAAAATGAAATTGATACTCTTCCGTCTTCATGTATTCTGGTTAAATTACCTTTTTCTCTATTTCATCTGGATTGAGCAGTTTCAGTGTTCCACCACTTGCTTCCATGAATTACTATGCTTATGATGCCTATTTTAGGCGCTTCTTTGCTGGGAACTTGTAGTTGCTACCATGAGTGCATCACAAGGTAGCATTGACCACTCATGTGCCAGATATTATATATTGCTGGTTGAGTGCATAAGCATATCATTTGGTGTGCTTGTGTTCTCCAGATTTTATTTAAGATGTGAATTTTGTTTAGGATTAATTGTTGCTTGAATACATTTTAACCAACCTGCCTTTATGTGCATATAAATTATCCAAGTTTGGTTTAAGCTGTAAACTTGAAATCAGATCTCCTATATCTCTCTGTGTGTGCGCGTGCGCGCACACATAGAGTTTCCATATATAGGCATGCAACCAACTAGCACTTTATGGCCCAGCATGAGATCTTGCTTTGTCCTTTATAACTTTTTGGGCCTCACTGTGTAATCCTTTGTTATCATTCATCGCTGTTGCCAAGCTCCATGAAGCATGAGATCTGTTTCTTACAATATTGCATGCCTAACAAATTTATTTACTGATAGTGGTACTTCTACTTTTTTAATTACTTTATGGAAATTACTGGTTTCAGGATCTGTACATCCATGTAGGCTGGCCTTTGTACCGGAAATATGGTCATGCTTTTGAGGTAAGGATTTTGGGGTTATAATTTTTCAGCTTTGAATTTGAAAATGGGAATCTAATCTGCTTCATGTGTAGGCATTCAAAGTAATTGTGTCTGATCCTGATTCTGTTCTGAATCCCCTTACCCGTGAAGTCAAAGAAACTGGTCCTGATGGACGGGAGGTAAGTTTGTTGTGTCTGAGGTGTTATTCTACATTCTCATTGTGATTATTAGAGACACTTACGTCTTGTTTTACAGGTGACTAAGGTGGTTCCTGCTATTTCGTCAGATGTGAAAGACGCTCTGGTAAAAAATATTAGGAGGAGGATGACCCCACAACCTTTGAAGATTCGGGCTGACATTGAAATGAAATGCTTCCAGTTTGATGGTGTTCTTCACATCAAGGTCTTAATTCTGTTCTTTTCTTGGATGGCTACTTATTTTTAGACTTCCATGTTTTAATTTTTAAGCTATTTTGAAGCTCCAAATTGCAAACATGAACCAAATTGCAAACCTTTTTTCTTTTACCATGCAGGATGCCATGCGAAAAGCTGAAGCTGCTGGCAATGATGAATGTCCTGTGAAAATTAAATTGGTTGCTCCTCCGCTTTATGTTCTTACTACCCAGACGCTTGACAAGGTTACATGCATGCCCTCACCTAGTGTTTATTTGAAGATTTACTTCTAACCCTGTATCCTATACAAAATGCGGAAGTATGATTAACTTTTTAAAGGACAACTAAATCAATATGGTCTACCTCAGTGTAAACCCTACTTGAGGCAAGGAAATGTCATGCTTCAAACTTACTAGAGGAATGAAAAGGGAAGAAAAATTGCCTTAGTTAGTGTTTGTGAATTAACGTTGACATTCTTATGATTTAGGTTCACTGGTTCTTTGTTTATTGCGTCTGAATCAATCATTTCTGTTCATTCTTCCCCTTTACCCCAATGGTAAATTCTTAAGATTAGTAGTAAGCATGCCAACTTCTTTACCCACCTGGAAGCATAGGAAACGGTCAACCATTTTGGAGGCAGTTATGCAGAATTGTGCTGGTCAATGACGATTAATTATCAAATGAGATTGACTTCCTTTCTTGGATTGTCAGGAGCAAGGAATTGCAGTTCTCAACAAGGCAATTACAGTTTGCACCGAAGCAATAGAAGAGCAGAAGGGGAAACTCCTCGTGAAGGAAGTGCCCAGAGCAGTGAGTGTCACTCTTACTTTCAACGTTTATGTAAATTTTGCGATTTGTTTTGGTCATGCAATGGGGTTTACATTTTCTTAGAGTGCCCCTGAACTTGATGCATTTCTCGAGACAATGCAGCTTGGCATGGTTTTTTTTTTTTCTTAGTTGACCTTTCCATATCCAGAAACTTGCTATTGTTCTTTTTGGGCCTAATATGGGTGCACCAATATAGGTGAGTGAGAGAGATGATAAACTACTTGCTGAGCACATGGCCAAGCTGCGGGAGGATAATGAAGAAATTAGCGGCGATGAGGGTAGCGAAGAAGAGGAGGACACGGGAATGGGAGAAGTTGATCTGGAGAATGCTGCTTCTGCCATTAGAGACTGAGTTAAGCAAGAGAATGACTTTTATGCTGTAAATTTACTGGTTTAATTTTTCTTTTCTAGTTAGCTCTTGCAGACGCGTACAACAAATTTCTAGGTCTGTATTGTTAAGGAATTTTGCCAATTTGCCAACTAGTATTTTACATGCGATAGATTATAGTTTATGAATTCAATATAAACCGATTTTGCTTCTGTGGAGAACTCTATTCCCCACTCATATACACCTCAAGCAAGACTTGAAGCTGAGAGCTGACCACCTTCAATCCAATGCCTCATCCACCTAAGCCAAGACCTAGATGCTGCAGGTCTTATTGTTTATGCCGTACCAAAAAATAAAGAATTTGAAGAAGATGCTTGGAGAACCACTTTACTCTCAAATGTCAAATGAGGAATTTGAGGCCAAACATAATTAGCCCAAGAGGCAGAGGGTTTGCACAAAACGTAGCACTCTTGGGGGTTGGCAAAGCGAAAAGCCTTTTCCTCGTTCAACAGGCATGAATAGCACCATCGTTTTCATTCTTTTCAAAACTGAAAAGCACGCCCATTTAGCAAGTTTTGTTGAGCTCATGACGAATAGTAATTTCCATACTGCTTGGCCATACACAAACAGTGACCTCAAGGTGCTTCAGGTGGTGCAGAAACAAGCAGTGGAAAATGGAACGGAGCAGTGAACTTTTTATTCAATATGAGCCACCTCATCTGGCTGCGGCCTGAAGTCTACCTCCACTAAACCTACAATGAGGAGTTATCAGCACCCCTAATTGAAGTCAGATATTCAAGGAGTTCCTCACCTTGTTAACTTTCAATTTTCTATGCTAAACATATCTATATGATTGCCAGAAGTTCAACCAAACAACAGTCAAATGCAAAACCAAACTGCCACAGCGTATCACAGCCACAACAGCCATAAAGGCTATCACAGAAGATGTAATACAGAGTGGAAGAAATTTAAGCCATAAACTTGTAAAGCTTTTGAGTGCCTCGTGTGGAATAAGGCTGGCCTGTTTTACCAGGGCTCAGAACTAGTCTCATCCCTTTCGATTTTGTCATATAGCCGGTGTCTTGGCTGGATAGAACCAACCACTACCTTACACTACGAAACGGCAGGATCTAAATTGCATGAAACAGACAAGGTAATCCAAAATTGGCTGGACTAACCATTCCAAACCAACGAAGCAGAACATACCACTCAATCTTGGTATCCAAATGACAGAGAATCACATCAGACGAGAAAAAGTTGTCGTGTTCGGGGTTTCATTACAAGACACTCAAGCACAAATTGTAACAAAGAACTGAACGAAAACTACAAAACTAGAATCCAGTAAAAGTTCTATCCCACTTCATTTGCACAAAAGTGAACTACAATCTCCGCAACAACCACCGAAAAATAGCAACAAATTAAAGCGTTATACTCACCAGCTCAAAATTGGAGGAGAGATACCTCCTTAATGATTTCCATAACCATTCGCACCTGATCCCACTACACCCACTTTCGGCTTTCCCACTTTATCCTCTTCCATAATTTCTTCGATACCGTCATCATCAGAATCCAAAGTAAATTGGGCGGTCTCAAATTGTTGCATTTCTGCACCAAGCGGTTTGTACTGAGTAAAATCTGGAGCAACCCCATATTTCCTCACAAAGGTGGAGTATACCCCCATAATCAAAACCACAAGAAATGCGAGATGGCAATTGAATTGAAGTGTGGCGACCGCTCTCGCCCGGTGATAATCCATATGTCCCTTGCACCGAATTGTATAGTTCCCTCTACTCTTTTGATGCAAAGAGCACCCATTAGTGATCAAGTTGGAGTAAAAAGAAATACCCATTTGCACAAACCACGTACCCTGAAGAATTAGCCCTATCCCACGAGCCAATTTCGGATAATTCGACTTTGGGGATTTCAACTCCAAGATTGTGGAAAATAAACAAACGGTAATAGGTACAAGCAACAGATCAAAGTACCGGTTCTCAATCCCACTTGCGTTTTTCCTCTGCAAGTAAAACAACAGAAACTCTTCCACGAAAGCGAAAAGACCAATCAAACTAATCATGGTATGAGGGAGAGGAATCAAATTCGTGAAATTTACCAAGGAACCCGTAATGGAGTAGAGCAAAAAGAGAGCTTCAATAACAAGAACTTGTAATTGGAGGGCTGAGCCGACTTTGTCGCTGGAATTGAGCGCGTCAACCAAGGAGACCATAGAGTTCAAGATGAACAACAGGGAGAGGACACAGATGGAGGCGAATCTTAAAGACGAGGGAGATGTGTTCCCTTTGGTTCTCGACGACGGAGCCGGCTGTGGCGTCTGAATAGGGGTGAGAGGGGGAGATGTGATTGAATTTTCTCTAGGATTCTGGCTTGAACCGGAAGAGTTGAGGGCTTCCCACGCTCCGATCAGAATGAACCCAGTACCTGCCATGGTGTACTCGAAGAGCCCCATTGTTGAATTTCTTCTCTCCTAACCTCTGCAGGTTTCTTCTATCTCCGAATAGAGATCTTGATACCAAGGTTGGTCTCCTGAGATGCAAAAGAAGCCGGGGTTGTTGAATGGTCAGACATTCCGTTATTAGTCTTGTACGGTGGTATTCTGACCTTTTGAATGCTCCGGAAACCGGTATTATTCATCATATGTGGCAACGCAGTCAAAACCAAAATCGTGTACCAGTGGTAGAGTTTGAACCTATTTCTAGAATTTACTTAAATAATTAAGAATTAATTTGTATTAAAATATTATCCAAAATAATCAGCTATCTTATCAAATTAGCTTCATACTCAATGATAAGTTAGCAAGTTTAAGACAAGTTAGATAAGTTAGCAAGCCCCAGGGGTGTGATTCAACTGGCAAAGGCTCGTGTGGGATTCCCTACAAAGTAGGGGTCCTGGGTTCAAAACCAGTTGGCTGCATTCTTGACATTAAATGGGTAAAATGCTTTGGGGTGAGTGTTGGGTCATCCAGTTTGAGCCACCATGCAAGTGGTGGGAGTTCTGGGTCATCAAAAAAAAAAAAAAAAAAAAAAGTTAGATAAAATTACCTTAATAACTGAAGATATTATCCAAGTCATTACAAAGAAAGGAAGGAAAAAATCTTACATACAGTCACGTATGTCTCAAAATCTCCCAGGACGATAACCCTGAGTTTCGGGGCAGTGTTCCTTTTCTTGTTGCTCTCTGCAATTCAATTGCGGCGGTTGGAAGCAAGGACTTCCATCAATCGCATGAGCCACGCCATTCAGCC
The DNA here is from genome assembly GCA_028551485.1 of Casuarina cunninghamiana. NCBI lineage: Eukaryota > Viridiplantae > Streptophyta > Magnoliopsida > Fagales > Casuarinaceae > Casuarina > Casuarina cunninghamiana. Next base: position 16,624,838 of record CM052364.1, read on the forward strand.
TAGACATACCGGTCACTCGCACGAACCACTACCTGGTTTCTACTGCACCTGATTGCAGAGGATACGGCCCCGCTTCAACGGACTGGTAGGAGACAGATTTTTTGCGTATAGATACTAGGAATTTGTTCGCTTCCTCTTCATCTTCTTATTATGCTTTATCTGTACATACTACGGTTTCTCGGGAAATAGGAACATGGGCATCAAGGGATTTCCTCGAAACCTCCGACTCTTTTACTTGGTTCTGTTTCTTGTGGGTTTTCAAGGCTTCTCCTCACAGGGACGGTTGCTCTCGATCAAGAAACCTGATCCGGATAATGCTGCGGCCACTTCTCGTTGGTTGGTCGCTCAGAATTCCTGGGGTGTCTTAAAGTTCGTTCTCTGCCTCGTTCTTGTGTTGTACATGGTGATTTTAGTGTTCTGGTTCTTTTGCTATTCGACTGTCAATCCAATTTCGTCGGCGATGAAATTCAATCGAGTTTTTTTGTTATCCATTTGAAAAGCCAATTTATGCTTATTATGAGTCGAAATGGTTTCATGAGAGCAAATAGTTGTTTGGTAGGCGCTTGATGATTGATAAACTATTGGTTGCGGTTCATTTGTTGTTCGAATTTCTGTTTGAATTCTTTATTTCCTGTTGAGAACGTTCTTCAATTCTCTCATTTCACCAATTCTCCACCTGTTGGAAGTAGATTCTGTTCTTCGCTGCAAAATCTAAAATCTTTTTGATAGGTTCTCACTTCCTTGCTCTTATGAGCATGCTTGATCATGTCGGAAGACAGAGTTGAGTTTCCTTTCGAGTTCTTGATGATGCATTAACGATGTTATCTTCAGCTTCAATGCCGATGCTCTAATTAGTGCGGAATACATTGAGATCTTTTACAGAATTTCTTAAGTATGATAAAGAAATACAACGACAAGAAGTTTTGTGTTGTTTCATCGTCAACTCTGTCTTATATAGAAACCCAACGTTTTCTGTATGATTCTGTTTTGACAGACTTCTGATTTGTAAATGATTGTTCGTTTGGGATGTTTAGATATTGAAGTGAAAGCTGATGTTTCATTTCACTTTTGCAGTACCATCTCAAGTGAATTGGGAGGGGCACCATTTGGGTAAGCTTTTTTACTCTTTCTACGTACTAGAGAGTCATTTCTTATTTTCAGATTGCATAATCAGTTGATTTGTTTGAAAATCATTGTTGTGTTGCCTGGAATAGGTTAGTACTGTCCGAGTATGGAATAGACAATAAATTGTTGACGTTTTGTAAAGTTATGGTATTCAAACCTCTAAAAAGGAATTTTCAATCAATATTTCTTGAAGCAGATGTAGCTTTAATTAAATTTTAACTCGTGATGAGATATATTTGTAGTCTAATGAGAATGCTAGTTTAGGAAGTTGTTATTCCATTCTTGGCTTCAGCTGCATGTCACACTTTACGCATCTGAGGATTATTCTATGAGTTAGATTTCTTCCACATGGATTATCTACGACACATGCAGTTCTCATCAGTGACTTTAAACTTTGTTCCTCTAGTTTACTTGTCAGGATATAGCACAACATTTGTATCATGTGAATCGAGTTGATATGTGAGTGTGCATAGTTATATTCTCTTGTTTGTTAAAGGGTTTGATATATAGAAAAATGTTTACAATTGCAAATCAACCATATCATTGGGTCGCTAACAATCAATCCTCTGGTTCTTACTGGTATTTCATGTGAAAAGAAAGAAACCAGCAGAAATGAAATTTCATCTGTATCAAATGAAGAAGATAATACCCCTCAAAACTTCTAGGGACCTGAATAATCCGTCCAAGTACTAAGCATACAAAGATTTCCCACATTATAAAGAAAAGAAAGAAACCTGTAGAAATGAAATTTCATCTGTATCAAATGAAGAAGATAATACCCCTCAAAACTTCTAGCGACGTGAATAATCTGCCCAAGTACTAAGCATACAAAGATTTCCCACATTATAAAGAAAAGAAAGAAACCAGCAGAAATGAAATTTCATCTGTATCAAATGAAGAAGATAATACCCCTCAAAACTTCTAGTGACCTGAATAATCTGTCCAAGTACTAAGCATACAAAGGGTTATAATGTGGATTATTGCAAATCTCCGGCATTTGTGGAACCTGTGTTGACTCTGGTTCTCTCTACTTTGTCATTCTTTGATGGAATGAAGCTAGCCTTAAATTCCTTGAAGCTGATTGACTACTTCTGCTGTTGAATTTCTTTATATACTACTTCTCTGACCTCATCTAATTTAGTCAAACTACCTAGGCAGTGGTACTTGTTATATACTTCTTGACCAGTAAGTTTGCTTCCATCTTATAAATTTACTTATATAACTGTATAAATATAATGCAGGAATGTCGTATCATTTAGCGATGGGCCACCGGAGAAAGGTACTGGCATCCCATACTTCTACTTGACAGCTCTTGATCCAACTGCCAGAGACGCAATGAAAGATGAGAGGGCTTCATTCACCATCAGTGAATATCCTATTGGAACTTGTGGCAAAATAGACCCTGAGAATCCCACCTGTTCAAAAATTACACTAACCGGCAAGGTCAGTTGCAAAATCAAACTTGTCTATTTTAGTTTAAGACCAGCCACATTAGTTGGTGCTTTGTTGCTTATTGCTCTAATGTCCAATGTGCAATTCTTTTAGGCTTTCTGTTGGTTATTACTTTTTTGCTTAAGTCAAATGTTAGAATACGACTGATGAGAGTGAATGATAATTATCAAAAAGAAAAAACGGTGCTAAATCACCAATGTCTCTGTACATGTTGTATAAGCTAGCAATCACTATGATAACATTTGTCTTCTAGTTATTGAGCCTGTAGTCACACCATCACTTGTCAAATAAACAGGACACCTAGTATTTAGCACAAAATTAATAAAGTTACACGTGCTGCACTCTCAGAAATGTGAATTAAGGTTCTTATATCTGTGATCTGTCATTCCCTGATCCCTTGAGCTCAGGGTGATTTGCATGTAACCAAGACCAAAAAATTGACTCCATAGAGCTGGATCTATAATGGCTTAGGCAATCTTCAAGAGAAAACTGGCGACAACAGTCATTGTTCCTCGCTAATCATGAGACAGTCCTACTAAACTAGATGGAAAACTCACCACATATGAGTTTTATTGCTGACTTAGAATAAAATTTCATCAATACCTATAGGAAGAGAAATGTATCACGAATATAATTATTTTAATCTTGTTGAAGATGGTAAGAGCATTTTTTCCATAAGCATGTGAAGAAAAGTTATGCTATTGCCACTGAAGTGCTATGGCATTCTGTATGTTATTATGTAACATACACCCAACCATTTCGGATTGATTAGCAACATCTAAACTTTCTATTCCGAATTACTTGCATTAAATTTTTGCTCCTTTCGTGTTGCAGTTGAAGATAGTTGATAAAAACGCCAAAGAAGCGGAATTTGCTGAAAGTTCGTTGTTCTCAAAGCATGTGGAGATGAAGGGTAAGTATAGAAGCTAGGACTCCTCTAGTTTATCAGTCACTTGACATGTTGCCAATGCCAACTTGTCTTCATTTCTATCATTCTGCAACCAAGGATTCTGACCTTTAGTTTCTTATGTTGGATGGTTGACAGACTGGCCTAAGGATCACAACTTTCAGTTCTTCAAGTTAGAAATTGAGAATATATTTCTGATCGATTGGTTTGGGGGTCCAAAACCTCTAACCTTGGATGATTACCTGCATCCAAAGATGTGAGTACTTGATGCATTATTTATTGCCAAGTTATCCTGAGAATCAATTAGAGTTCAATCTATTCCCAAGTGCCTATTTAATAGTTACTGATGAACCACTTTTTATGCCATCTACAGGAACAAACTTACTTCCATTTTGTGATACTCATCGAAAAGCAAGATGCTAGTGTGAAGTGTGTATAATGAATTATTGGTATATAAGATGTCACATCTTATGGTATGATAAGAAAAACCACAAACGTTAAATTGCTGTACAAAGGGTTGTACGCATGACAAACCCCACATTGTTTATTCCAGAATACCCTGAAATTGTAGATCTATAGACACTTGAATGTTTACATAATATTGTGTGTATATGGGCTCAGAGACATTCCTTTGTTTTGCCCATTGTATATATCCCTTATACAACGATTAAATTGTGCTTGTTGTCTCCAAATGTGGCGCTTATGTCCCTAGAGATGGTAACCATTGGATGCTGTCAATCTAGTCATGGAAATAGTTGGTTCTTGCCGAAGATGAGATCAAACATATGATGAAACACTCAATGCATACCTGTATCAGCTAGAACAAATCGATGGAGATGCTAGAAAATTTGGGATCAAGCGGTATTTACTACAATTAAATTGGACACTTGTCGACAGGCACGTCATTGGTATAAAATTATCACAATTTCAATTCCCTAGTTGTTAAGATATTCTATCATGTAAACCTTCCCAACTTGTAATAATTATCCCCAAACTGAAAGGATCGAAATTATGCTAGATCCATCTACATTAATTATACTATTTAAAATGTGAGAAAAATAAATAAATAGGATGTTCAAAAAATTTTGGAGGATCTTATTTGGAAACAAGGGAAATAATCTTGGGCAGCAATTGATGGTTTCCTGGAATTTCAGTATGATCGTAAATGATGAATTTAATGATTGAGATGGCTTGGTTGCTTGTACAGTGTTTGGGAAGGGGAACAGAGGCCTCGAAAGGGGAGAAAGGAAAAGATAGCACCAGGAAAGTCATTACAAAATAATCTGTAGGAATAAACCTATAAACTGCGTGCATTTTCGTTCTCCATAAACATTTCTGATCACACAATCATTGACACAACATCATCTCGAGTTCTATGGAAGTTTCACTCTCTGGTTTGGAAATCACAGTTGACCCAAATGCAAAGGTTCATGATGCCGTAAACATACTACCAGTTAAAGCAGCAATAACAACATCAGATCTTTCTAAAAGCACATCAATACATCTATACAACAAAGGAGAACTTTAGTATAAAATCCGTTGGAAGTCAAATCTCAACTGAAACCAGGGCCACTGAGATGGCTGTACAAGATTTCTCAAAGAAGATTTTATTGGGACACAAGTTAATTGACATATAATTGGCAATATTATTGCATAAACTGATTACGTATTTTTATGTACACAGTATCCGGAATCTTTCCACTCGTGTAGGCCAAATAGTTGCTCAAAGAGATCTGAAACTCCCACAATCCTAAAAACCTCTTTGACAGAGACCTAAATTTTCTCCAACAAACACGAGCTTTTTTTAGTAGAAACTCGCTGCCTATCTAGCCCACTGATCCTTCAAGCTTCAAGCTCATAAGTTGATTCACCTCAGAACCAAACTCGTCTGGAAGCTCGTTAAACACATCCCTGCAAAACCCAGATATCATGGCAGCCATTGCTTTCTCGTAGTCTATTCCCCTCTGCTGAAAGTAAAATAGCTGATCTTCACCGATTTTGGAGGTACTGGCTTCATGTTCAATGCGGGCTGTGGGATTCTTCACCTGTCAGACGAATCAGTTCGTGTCAAACCCACAAAAACTCAAAAGGCCTGGATGTACCATTAACTTTAACAGATACTGCAAGCCCTCACTCTCTAAAATATGATTCAGCAGATAATTCACATCAAAGGACTCAAGAATTCCCCTCATCTACCCCAATCCCCATCTCAGCCTTACCCTGAGTACAAGAATTCTAGCATTTGACCTACCAAAAACAAGGTTGCTTGTTTATGTATTTTGTTCAACCACCCACACTGAGATGACTAAAACGACCATATCTCTGTATCATGCCAAAGAGCAAGATCATACATTATCTGAATCCACAATTTTGCAAGTAGATAATTGGTTTTGCACTTTCACTCCTATAAGAGCCTTCTTAGTTAGCAACAAATTCAATGATATATTTTACAGTTTTCCTAGCTCCTGGACTTTACAGTTTTCTCCAATTCCATCAATGTTAAAATGTACCCCAATTATGAGGTCAGCAATCACAGTGCAACTTCTTGGATACAAAAGCCAGTATTTCAGCGGGACACGACACCAGAATGATTGCACAGATTTCCATCCCAAAAAATTGTTGCATCCAATCAGAAGCAGTAAGATATAAAAGTGCAACAAATACATAGTAAGTTTAGAACTACAAGGAAGACATGAACTTAGTAGACACTAATTGAGATGGGGAAAAAACAGATAACAAACCCTGAAAACAGATGTAAGTAGCAAATTGGAGTTTCAAGCTGCTCAATATAGAACGTTATTATAAGAATAAAAAGGGAAGCCTTAAGTTGTAGCCACACCTCACTTGGAATTCAATCTCATGGATCATACCATAAAGTATCATCTTCTCTTCTTAAAATCAGGGTAATGTCGGAGAAAAGGGTAAATAGAGTAAAAAAAAAATACAAAAAAGGCCTCCAAACATTCCAAAAAATTAGGAACCATTTCCACCACTTACAGAAGTTTTTCCTTTAGCTTGCGGATTTCATAATCCCATAAAATCTTGCTTCCACAAAAGAAATCACACTGATGCCACTTACCAAAAAAAGCCTTACAGTGCTACTTAAAGAAAGTAACACATATATTCTTTCCTCACAGCACATGGAATGAAGATAAGGAGATAAAGCTCCAAAGGATTTGTCAATTTACTCAGATTAAGAAAAACTATTGCAAGTAAGAAAAAGGGATTTACACAAATAAAATGGTCGTAGAAATTGAAGATATTACCTGTATGTATGGATAGGTATTGGCAGCAGCACTGTCACCAATAAGCATGGAGTCACACTGAGAGGAATTTCGAGCATTCTCTGCCCTTGACTGAACCTGAACCAGACCCCTATAACAGTTTCTTGAATTCCCGGCTGAGATACCTTTAGAAATAATCCTGCTTCTAGTATTCTTCCCTTTGTGTATCATTTTGGTCCCTGTGTCCGCCTGCTGATAATTATTCGTCAAAGCTACTGAATAAAACTCACCCACAGTATCATCTCCCTCCAAAACAACACTTGGATACTTCCAAGTAATGGCAGATCCCGTCTCCACTTGTGTCCAAGATATCTTTGAGCGAGGTCCAGCACAGAGGCCTCGTTTTGTGACAAAATTATAAACTCCTCCTTTGCCTTCCTCATCCCCAGCATACCAATTCTGCACTGTGGAATACTTAATCTCTGCATCCTCAGCACAATACAACTCCACCACAGCAGCGTGAAGTTGGTTTCTATCATATGAAGGCGCGGTACAACCCTCCAAATACTCTACAAAGCTCCTCTCATCCGCAACTATTAATGTCCTCTCAAACTGTCCAGTTTCCAAGGCATTTATCCGAAAATAAGTTGAAATTTGCATTGGACATTTAGTGTCCTTCGGAATATAACAAAATGAACCATCACTGAACACTGCTGAATTCAACGCAGCATAGTAATTATCCTCACTTGGCACTACTCTCCCCAAATACTTCCTAACCAAATCCGGGTGCTCCCTGATCGCCTCAGATATCGAACAAAATATTACACCAGCCTTCTCTAAGGTCTTCCTATGTGTCGTGGCAATCGACACGCTATCGAGAACAGCATCAACCGCAACATTTGCCAATCGGTTCTGCTCATTCAGAGGAATTCCTAGTCTATCAAAATACTTAATGAGTTCTGGGTCGGCCTCGTCGAGGCTACTCAAAGCAGGTTTCTTCTTGGGCGCGGAGTAGTAACAAATATCTTGGAAATCGATAGACGGGTATCGGTTATCCGACCATTTGGGCTCTCTCATTTTCAAAAATCTGTCGAAGGCATTCAACCTAAACTCAAGCATCCAATCAGGCTCTCCTTTAAGCGAAGAAATCAATCGGATTGTTTCCTTGGAAAGCCCCTTGGGAATCGAATGAGAATCGATGTCAATGTTAAAGCCAAACTTCTTGTCGTACTCAACGTTACGAAGAATTTCTTGAATTTTCTCACTAGAACTGCTTGTTGTTGCTGTTGTTGTTGGAATAGAGGGCTTACCAGGAGAAGCAGGGGAAGTTGTACCAGAATATCCGACATCAGCTCGGACCTTCAGGAGCCTCGAAGTTAGGGTTTTGGGATTCGGAAATTTCGGATTTTGGAGCTTCGTATAAAACCCTTTCGCTAGTTTAGGTGATTCATAGGTGGGTTGGGGAGATAAGCTTGAAATCGTACCGTGTGCCAAGAGCGAAGCCATGGATTAAGCGTGGTACGGTAAACGGCCGAGTAAGGTCTAAGGCAATAAAGGAAGAATCCTTTTATTTTTTGTGTCTCCGGTTCTCGGTGTCTTTCTGGCCACAAGTCTAAACAAGTCCCGTGGGGAGCACAAACCTCCCAGGATGAGGGCACGTGGCTTCCTTCTGTCGCAATGTTAAACCGACTCTTCTTCTCGGGTTGAAGACGGCCCAAGTCCACCACGTCTCGGAAGATGGCCCAATCCGGAGATCCAGGTCGGAGCAGAGCATACAATGTCATGCACGTTTCACGTGATCCGTGATGGGAAGCGAGAAGTTTGTCCGTTAAACAGGAGGCCTTCCCTCCCTTCCTTATCCTCCCTCACTCACAGAACTGTCGATGCCCCATGAAATGTTGCTTCCTTTAACTAACTTCCACCCCTCACTCACCTCAAAACAATTCAACCTCTTCCCCACACCGCTCCCCAGAACTCCTAAATTTCTTATTCGGAGCTGCGCATCCACTTCCGCCTCCGCCTCCGACGCGCAAACCCGAACTCTCCCAAAATCCGCCATTCAACGCATTGCTGACAAGCTACGCACCCTCGGTTTCACGGAAGATGCCCCGACTCCAATTCCTAATCCGGAAACAGGTCCAAATGAGAACGCCGCCGGAGAAATATTCATCCCTCTGCCCGACCGGTTGCCTAAGCGCCGGGTCGGGTACACAATGGATACGAGCTGGTCCTCGCCGGAGAACCCCGTTCCGAAGCCCGGCACGGGCTCGGCGATAGCAAGGTATAACGCACTGAGACGGGAGGTGACAGCGCAGAAGGTGATGGAGAGGAAGGAGCGGAAAGGGAACAAAGAGGAGAGGGCGCCTACGCTGGCGGAGTTGAGTCTGAGTGAGGGGGAGCTGAGGAGGTTAAGGAAGATTGGAATTGAGATGACGAAGAAGCTGAAGGTCGGGAAGGCTGGGATCACGGAGGGTATTGTGAACGGTATTCACGAGCGGTGGCGGTCGTCCGAGGTCGTCAAGATCGTTTGCGAGGATCTTTGTAGGATGAACATGAAGAGGACTCATGATTTATTGGAGGTGAGGTTCATTTTTCTCTTCCGGATTGTTTACTGGTTTAATTTGCCTATGGCTTTGAGTTGGAGCTGAGCTACGCCGGACTATTAACCAGACAATTTTCTATATTTATAAGTTTGAGCTTTTGAAATCAGAAATTTTTTAACTTGATGTTAGTATTCTGAATTCCATCCTGACTATATGACTGTCATAAGTTTTTGGATAATTGATAATACAAGAAGCAGTGTGTTTTTCTTTCTTATGGTTTTACTTGGAATTTTGGACACTTTCTTGTTGTATATTTGTATAACCATGGAATTTGAGTTGTTGGTTCTTTAATTAAAGTCAAACTTATAAAATTGATAAGTAGTTAATGGTAACTGGAGAGGAATTGAAAGTTGTAGGGAGGACTGTCTTGAATGGCAAGAACTGCATCCTCCTTCCCTGCTGCTCTCTCAATGAATGTATTGCTAAGTGAGGCAAAATAATTCCTTTTCTTTAGATTCATGATATCTGAGATCATGAGGTCTATGTGTTGCAGCTGTCTAAGTTTTGTTTTTTTCGGTCATTTTCAGAGGAAAACTGGAGGTCTGGTTGTTTGGAGATCTGGAAGCAAGATAGTGTTGTATAGGGGGGCCAATTATAAGTACCCTTACTTTTTATCTGATGAGGGTGGAGAAAATGACAACTCAACTGATGCCTTAACCAATTTGAGCATGGATGAGGGAGGGCATAACAAGAAAGAGAGCTGTACATCCAGCATAAATGATCAGAAATCCACTGCAACAAGTCCAAGTGAAAAAATGTCTCAACAAAAATTGATACAAGGTGTTGGTATGCCAAATCGAGTACGTTTTCAACTGCCTGGCGAGGCAGAGCTTGCGGACGAAGCTGATTGCTTGTTAGAGGGGTTGGGCCCACGTTATACTGATTGGTGGGGCTATGACCCTTTACCTGTTGATGCTGATCTTCTACCTGCCATTGTTCCCGGATACAGGAGACCTTTCCGCCTTCTTCCGTATGGTGTGAAGCCTGTATTAACCAATGATGAAATGACCATTTTAAAAAGACTTGGTCGACCTTTGCCATGCCACTTTGTGTTAAGTGAGTTTGGCTCTTGACTCCACCACAGTTATAAGTTAGTCAGCCTAAGTTAACTTGATGTTCTCCTCTTTACAGGCAGAAACAGGAATCTTCAAGGATTGGCTACTTCCATTTTGAAGCTCTGGGAGAAATGTGAGATTGCCAAAATTGCTGTTAAAAGAGGAGTACAGAATACTAATAGTGAGATGATGGCTGAGGAGCTGAAGGTTGGTAGTGACTTGGCAATTCTTGGTGCTTTGGAAAATTTCTACTCTTCTTAAAGCTTGTGCTCTCAAACTTATCTTGAGAATGCACAATCAATGTAACTATATTTCTAATTTCAGCTAAACTCTCTCTTTCTCCCATGCACACATGGACACAACGTAATTCTCTCTTTCTAATTAATGTAGATGTAAATGCACCCACAATGCGCCTCCAGCGGCCCCCCCCAGCCCCCTTTTCTTTCTCCTATTCTATAAAGGAATCTTGGTGTTATGCTTAAAAGAATTAGTTTCTTAGTTAAAGTAATTCTTTTCACCAAAATGGAGTTTACACCCTTATAATCAATGACTTTAGTACTCTGGTTCTGTGGCTGTACTAAATAGATTTGTTTGAATTTGAGGCAAAGATAATAATTGAGGTGGTCTGCTTATTTGAAAAAAAAAAAAAAAATGGGACTTTATTCTTTACACCATCTTTGATATTGTTACTGGCATGTTTTAATTTGAAACAATTGTTGCAGCGGCTGACAGGCGGAATTCTGCTTTCCCGGGATTCAGAATTTTTTGTCTTGTATAGGGGAAAAGATTTTCTGCCACCTGCAGTTTCTTCTGCAATAGAAGCGCGGAGGAAGGATGGAATTAATGGGGAGAAAGAGAGGACAACTGCACAGAAGTTTAAATTTGGGACTACAGATCGTGATTCTGAAAATGATGTTGGTGGAGCCAATGATGAGGAAAGGGGTCTCTCTGAAAGTGATGTTGGTGGAGCCAATGAGGAGGAAAGTGGTCTCTCTGAAAGTGATGTTGTTGGAGCCAATGAGGAGGAAAGGGGTCTCCTTTCAGAACAAAGAAAACTGGGGTCCAAAGATGCAGCTATTAAAAGAACCAGCATCAAATTGTCAATGGTATGAGTTAGAGTAGCAAGTTGGTTAGTTTCTTGTCCCATGGTTTTTTATCTTACACCAAGCATCTATCTTACTAATAGGCAATAGAAAAGAAAGCAAAGGCAGAGAAAATTCTAGCAGAGCTTGAGACGTCAGAGAACCTCGAAGCTCCTGAAATAGATAAAGAGGGTATAACGGAAGAAGAAAGATATATGCTAAGGAAGGTTGGCTTGAGAATGAGGGCTTTCCTACTAATGGGTGAGTTATTGCCATCGAGTTTATATTCATTTTACTCAGAGAAGTTGGTATGCAGTTTTTTTCTTTTCTAAAGATGAAGATCATATGCCAACTGCCTGAATTATCATAGAGATGCCTTGTTAAGCATATTCTCTTCAATGTCCAGGTAGAAGAGGGGTTTTTGATGGAACAATTGAAAACATGCATCTTCACTGGAAGTACAGGGAAATTGTGAAGATAATATCTAAAGGGAGAAACATTAAAGTTGTTCACCAAGAAGCACAGATCCTAGAGGCAGAAAGTGGTGGGATATTAGTGGCTGTTGAAAGAGTGAACAAGGGTTATGCAATCATCATGTATCGTGGAAAGAATTATAGACGACCTGCTTGTCTAAGGCCTCAAACGCTTCTTAACAAAAGAGAAGCAATGAAGCGCTCTATAGAGGCACAGCGCCGAAAGGTAAAATTGGCTCATCTATCCATATTCATATACATTTATGCCCACCAATTTTGGTTGAGTACCTGCTTGGACTCCAAAAACAGAACAGCAAGGTTGGCTCGTCTGCCCGCATACATTTTATGTCAATCAGTTCTGGTTCAGAGTCCCTCCTGAACTCCAGAAAAGAAGTAATTGTTAAAATAGGAAGAAAATATTAATAATAAAAAGCAAACAATCTACCGTACTTATACAGGAAAGGTACTTGGTTGATCTGGTCCATTCATTGTTAATTTAAAGAGTCAAATTTCAAAGGAAAACCCTGTAAGGAGGCGATAATGATTGATTGTTTGTTTGGGACTTTGTTAAAAGACTGCAAGTGGGACCTGTCAGATTTAGGGACCTAGTTGTGGGCGTGCAATACATTACACATGGATCTTGACTTGATTTAGACTTGTTTGTTTTTCTTCAGGAGATTTCTGACATATTTCTTCTGTCCTGGGCTAATATTTTCTTCAACAGTTTTCACCTTTTTCCCTGTTTTGTCATGCAGTCTCTTAAACTTCATGTTTTGAAGCTTACAAAAAACATAGATGAGTTGAAACTTGAATTGGTGAGTTATCTTTTTTACTATGTTCTCATTCTATTCTTGCTTCATAGCTTTTCTTTTTTGTTAATTCTTTGCCAAATTGCCCTATCATGTCGATCAAATTATGTCTTTTTTCATGATTCAGGTTAAAGATGAGGAGGCAAACAATAAGCAGTCAGCTGATGAATTGAGATATAAATTTGTAAGCCACCATCTTATAATTTTTCCAGTTCAATAGCCTTAATTAAGTCATCAATTTGACTTGAAATCTCACATGTTGTCCTAAACTAGGTCAAAGAAGATATGGACGGTATGCAGCAGGCTGAATATTTGACTTCACAGTCGAACCCTAACTCTGGTCCAGTCATTCCTGCTTGCATTGATGAGAACACAGAGGTGAGGACTTTATAGATAACGTCTGGGGTACTGAAAAGCAATGAACTAAATAGTTGAACCTATATTGTCTTATTTAACTTCGAGAATTATGCATGTAAGTTATGGTCATTTTAAGATCAATTATCCAATGAACATAGTATCATGCTCGTTCATATTGTTGCATTAAGAACCATATACCAGTTTTATAGCCTTCTTATAGCAGTGCATGCAGACAGAGATATGTCCTTCTGATCTTGGATTACATTATTTCTATTATGCCATCGGTGGCTATTGCAGCTTGATATGGTCACCTGAAATGACATCTGAAATTGTTTGTTGTGATCACTGCAGGTTAAGGTTACACATAAAGCACATTCAACTCCCATGAAGTTAAACGATGGCATAGATGTTTCAATTAGTAGTCTGCAAGCTCCTCAACAAGATTTACTAATTGGTCCCTCAACAAAACCTGAGGAGGATGGGACTGGGAAAGTTGGAGGCTCTTCATCTGAATCAGTTAGAGAAGAAACCCGTGCAAATATGTTCAAGGATATGGATAGTGAAGTTGGAGCTGCTGTCTCAGCATCTTGCCCTGATAATTTAGTGGTATATATGAAGGACTCCTTTATCCTTTATATGTTTCTATATCTTTTTTTTTCTCTCTTCTACTGAGTGATGCAGCTTCATCTATGTGTATATCAGTCAGAAGGAATGAGATGTCCTGCCGTTGTTAGGAACAAAGCAACCACTTCACCAGTTAAGCCAGCAAAAATTGTTTCTGAATCAGTTCCAGTAAAGGTGGAAAATGGATTAAAAGTGAACCACAGAGCTTCACAGCTTTCCAATAAAGAGAGGCTTCTGCTACGAAAGCAAGCCCTGAAGATGAAAAAACGCCCGGTACTAGCAGTAGGTAATTTACTCTCTCCTTATGGCTTAGTTTTGCCTTTGTTGATATTTTGTTAGTGACTGCCAAACCATTGCAGTTTCTAACTTCACTGGGATTGTTTCCTCATCATTATCATTTTAGATGCATTCTTCTTCATTTTTGGTTAACTTTTGGCATAAGTTTCTGGAATTTTACATGAAACATGGTCAACAGAAAGGAAATGTGGTCCGCATTCTTAAGTTCAGTAGCTTAATAAGACAGAGGAGAAGTGAGAAGTGATAAACGCTTCAACGTCTTTCAATTCTGTACATTGTATGTATGTTGAACTAATTGGAAATATTGAATTATGCCCAACTGTAGAGTTTGCAGAAATCGTAGATTTTCCCCAGTAGGATTCCCTTGCGTGTTTGTCACCCCCTCTTTTTGCTGGACCCTTCTTTTGATATTTGATATTTCTTGTCCAATTGCTAGAAACTCATTTTATTATGAACAACTTATCGTGTTTGGTACTATTGCTAGGGAGAAGCAACACAGTTGCTGGTGTCGCAAAAACAATCATGGTACACTTTAAGAAGCATCCTCTTGCTATAGTTAATGTCAAAGGTAGAGCAAAAGGAACTTCTGTCCAGGAGGTGGTTTTTCAGCTGGAGGTGTGCACACTCAAGTTCCTCCTCTTTTTGTTTACGTTTGGATTAAACAGATATTAGCTTAATTTTTTTATCCGTTTCTTGCATCCTTCTCTTTCTTTCTCAGCAAGCAACAGGTGCAGTTCTGGTCTCTCAGGAGCCTAGCAAAGTCATACTTTATAGGGGTTGGGGGGCCGGAGATAAACCTGGCCATTTGGAACAGAAGAATGCTAGCGACCCTGGAAAAGAGGGTAAGACTCGGCCAACTGTGTCTCCTGAGCTCTTGGCAGCAATCAGACTAGAATGTGGGTTAGACGGTCACAACAAAGAAGAGGTAACCGTGTAGCCTCGATTGGAGTTTGTGTCCCAGGTATTCCTGTAAACATCAACCCCATGATTTCCTGCTACTATTCTCTGGGACATCCGTGATGATATTTCCCGTCTTTGGCGTTCGATAAAGTGCTTAGAGCCAAGTCATGCTAAAAGGAAAGAAGCGGAATCAAATTTTACAGGGTCATACCAAATCATCACATTGACCATCGACAACAGGTTCCAATTAGGGCAGATGCTCATACACTTGTCACAAGTCTGGTCACTATTTACAGTGCGACGTTCGAGGTGGACTTAGCTGGACTACACATGCTCCTGCCTGCGTACCCTTTCGGTATTTTCAATCGAGAAAGATGTGGAGGTGACTTCTTACCAAGGAACGGCGACGATGAATGCTCTTTCTGGTTATTGCCTCGCTGTTATTCTGATTGTCTTCTATCTATATCGGCTGCGTGCTGTGTTAAGATATGGGAAATAAATTTATGGTTTGAAGAACTTTTTACTTCAAACTAACAAATGGATCAACTTGTATGTTTGTAAAGGATTTATATAATGATTCTCAAGCCTTATTGTAAAGCTAATACAAGATGAAAACACTTTTCTCTTTTCAATCTTTCTGTATCGCACCGCATCGTGCTTCTGTTACAATTTTTAAATAGATGATTTGAATTCTCCTTCTCATTGTAAATTCTGTGCCGTTAAGAGCCAAAACCGATGTCCAATCATGCTGACCCCATCGATCGCAGGCGAAGGGAAGGATGTTTCCCCGCACTTGCGACGACGATGCAAATTGTATAGAAGGGATGTTTAAGGGGAACAACATCGTACAAATAGCTACCCTTGGAAGCTTGAATCAAAAAGCAGTAGAATACAAGACAAAACCCTTCTTATGATTATGTGGCCTAACTTAGAACACGTAAAGCCCGGCACACATAAAAGGTAGCACGCAGATAAACTGCGCAAAAGCAACATAGATGTTCTACATGAAACACAACACAATGGTCTTGAAATCACCACTAAATGGTTGTTTAATAGGTACGTATACGTGTGATTAAACCAGTGAATATAAGGCTCAAGGTTATTTTTTTAAATGTATGCTTCTGATGAAACATAGTATCTCATTTCTATTTGAATATCATACTTCAGAAAGAGTCAGTTTATTTGATATATGTATTTGTATTGGTTTTTCGATGCGTTTGTCCTTACCAAGAACGTTTCACATCATGTTCATTTGTCGTTACCAAGAACATATTATAGCCAGTTTTCTTGTCGTGTGTGTTGTCATCATTAGAACGCATCGTAATCATATATTAACATGTGCAGTAACACAACATCCAGTAACAGGTAACAGGTAACATCCACCACTTTCTGGCTCTCATAATTGGATATGAAAAGCTAGTTGGGCGCATGCCATTGTCATCATTAAAACATATTGTAATCATATATTAACATGTGCAGTAACACGTAACATCCACCGTTTCTGGTTATCATGCATGCCATTGTAATTCACGAGCTTGACCCTGATCAAGATGGGAAGCGCTGGGAAAATCTTACCTGAGATGGAGAACTCTTGAAATGATCAAACGAGTAAAAATTAGATTCCAATAAAGAGTAGCAATCACTACCATAGCGTTAAACCAGCAAGAAACAATACCCGCATAGAAAACAAAACTACTAAAATTTGGGTTACGAGATAAGTAGCGTTGTAAAAGTAGTAATCAGTCGAAGAGGACCCCAAAGTAGGAGCGGAAGAGAATGGCTGTCATTGCAAGAAATTCTCACAGATTCGATCACCCACACTTGCTGGGTATTGGTAGCAACGCAGTAGATTCCTTTCTTTTGCACTTTTAAATTGTTAGTCCTGAGAAAAGATGGTCTGGCAGGCAAAGCTTTCTTTGTTTTCTTTAGGGGAAAGGATGAGAAAGAATGTTAAACAAATAAAACAAAGTTACGTACTGGTGAGCAAGCCCCAATAACAAGCCGAAGTCAATGTTAAAGAAAGTAGGAGAAAAGTTGAAAAAGGGCTTCGCACTGATCCCGTCCAAGACATCAAAACCGCTAAAAAGGACAGTAGAAAGGAAATGGTTCCCATAATAGTCTACTAGAATGGAACCTCCAAGGCGAGGGAGGGGGCGAGAAGGGTTGAGGGGGGAGGAGGGATGGGTGAGTTTGGCGTTGGAAAGGGAAAATGCAGGGGTGGTTGGATACGCATTATGATTACAATACGTGCTGTAAGCAGAACGGATGGTGCAGCCCTAATGCCTATGGACCGTGCACACTGATTATTCTACTGACAAACTCAACGACAACAATAAAACACGCTACAGAACTCAAAAACACTGAATTTTGGGTTTCGATGTATTGAACGAAGAGATCTTTGAAACTTTCTTTTCTCCGAAGTAAAAAGATCCTATTTCGTTTGGAGAAGAAAGAGGCAGGCAGAAGCCATCATCATTTTCTCCAGCTAAGATCGCTCCGTTTCTGGCCCCAACGCCCCCGTTCCACGCACCCCTCTCTGGATATTCCCTCCCAGAGGGTCAATACAAAAGTCACTTTTCAGCTCTACATTTTCACTTGCTTTTCAAGTCTTATTTCTTCGATTACCTTTTCTGTTGGCCCATTAGCGAGTATATTGTCAACATAAACAGAATAGTCTAGGAAGCTCGTGACTTCATCTGGTGCCAAATCTCCATTAATGGATTCTCTGTGATATATGAATTTCTTCCTGCGTATACTTAAGAGACCCCATATTTGGTTGGAGCATTTTCTGAATAGCCACTGTTTCAGAAAACCCTCGCGTGTTACCACTTTAATCAACTGAAAATGCTTTATAAATCATCTTTGTTTGTATACGACAGGTTTACCAGTGATGGTAGCATGTTGTGACTTCTATGTCATTCACTCGCTTGTTTCTTTTCTGGTTTTTATCGTAATTTTTTATAATGTTAGGGAGTTATCTGAGTCAGCCCTACTGGAACTGCGGCTCACACGCGCACTTGTGCAGGTCTGAGCTTTCTCCTCGCACTTATATGTCGTATGAGGGTGATAAAGTCCTGGTTTCATGATTATCATCATTTCCCTCTTTCTTTACATCTCACCCTCTCTCCACTCTGACACAGAGAGAGTGTGTAGAGAGAGAGAGATATCAGAAAATACCTTGAATCAGGCCTTTCATTCAACGCCAGACCCAGAAGCAATCATCATGTCCTCTGCCGACCTTCTCCATCGCCATCATTGTTCCCACCCCGTCCTCTCTTTTGCCTTCAACCACGCCACAAACCTCAAGGCATCATCATTTCCGCCTGCAAGAAAGAGAAGGAAGAAAAAGAAAGAGAAAAATCAGAAACAAGGACGTGCGCTTGCAAAAGAAGAAGCGGAAGACAACCTACCTTTCTTCGTTTTGCCTGCTTCTTGGTCTTGAGTGAAGGGTCTTCTCTTTAAGACTTTCAAGTCTTCACTTTTGGGGAATCAAGCATCCTGGTCCGATCCCAATAATTTGTTAGACAAGCAAGTTAATTACCCGAGTTCTTACCCATATGTGTCACTTCCTTTTGCTTAGGTAAACTTATAAATCTAGTAAGACGATATGGTTTATGGCTTTTTCGCTTGATTTTAGGTTATTGAACAGCAAACAAGTTTTGGTAAAGGGTCTTATTAACTTGCTGCTGTTCTGTCTCTCTCTCTCTCTCTCTCGTTGACCTAGTTACTTTGTATCTTCTCCTTTGTTTATGTGAAACTGTTCTCGTGCAACTTCATCTATGGTGATACATATAAATCTACCTATTTGTGCTTATGAAATGAGACATATCTTACCTCCAAGCACGTGTCTTGGTCGTCTAACATATGAAACTCCCCTAGTTTTCATTTTCTGAATTTTGGCTTGATGTTTTCAATCAGATCTACCAGATACATGTTATGGTTGGGATATTAAGGAGCTCGGAACTCTCTTTCCCCTCCTTATGGGAGTCTGAGGGAATTCTTACCACGTAGCATTTAGAATCGCGGCATGCATGTTCAATTTTGAATGCTGAAACTTCGCCGCCATGCAAACTCCTCTATGTTCGTGAGATATTCATTTACAGTGTTTCTCCTCCAGGATCTGTTATGGTATGTAACCAGGGATGCGGAAACGAATACATAACAAACAATGGGAATTCAATAGTGCTTAAAAAAGTTTCTTATGTGCAGATTTTTTTTATCTTTTTTTTTTAATTTGGGTGAGAGGGGGTGAAGATCTTATTTTGTCTAGTGAAACTTAGCCCTAGAAACAATGATATTTGATATACCGAAGGTCAATCTTACTATCTTAGATTCTGCAATTTACAGCGTAAATGCTGTGCAGCATACTATATTTCATGTTCCAAATTGGGAAGGCATATCATACTGCAGTTGTTATGAGAAGCCATTACACTGGAGTTTTCTTCAGGCTCTATTCTATGTTCATGTGGAATCCTTTTCTTTCCTTGTAACTTTTTCTCAGAAAAGATCCATTGTCTTCTTGGAGTATTAAGTGCCCATTCGTTTAGTCAGTATATATATATATATATATATATATCTTCCGAATTGTTATCAAATCGGATGGTGGTGTTTGGAGTTACACCTAAAATTTGTAGACTTCAGTTTCTATAGAGACCTTCCTGACTTGTAAACTGGGGAGAGAGCTAATGAGAAGTATGGTCACTTTTAACTTGGTTATGAAATCGCTAAGGCAAAGATCTCTAATGGCATCCGGCCAAAACAAAGATACCATGTCAGTTGACTAGGTTCGCAGCTATGGGTCTATCTATTGAACAAGTTTCCAGTTAATGGTTTTATGCACGGATACTGTAATATGATTATGCACTTATAAATATACTCCAAGGGTGCTGCCTTTTGTCTCCAGCTTGTTGGGGCGATG
This sequence comes from Casuarina cunninghamiana, assembly GCA_028551485.1. NCBI lineage: Eukaryota > Viridiplantae > Streptophyta > Magnoliopsida > Fagales > Casuarinaceae > Casuarina > Casuarina cunninghamiana. Next base: position 16,644,664 of record CM052364.1, read on the forward strand.
TACAGAATTCATGAACCGAGTGGATTGGTTTGTCAACATTATTACATTAATATCTGTATTGTCGGTTAGTTTGAGTTCTTCAGCTGTGTTTATAAAGTGGACATAGTCATGGAGAAGATGGCAAAATTCTGCTATGATGACTGAAAAAAGTGAAGGAATCAACAAAAAGTTTTCAAGGGTTGGAAACCAAGGACTCTAGGTCTTTGGAGACGAAATGTCTCCGCAAATATGGAAAGAAGGAAGCGTGCTGTGCTTGAGAAAGTGAAACTCTGATCTGTGGTTCATATATTCAAACTCATGGCTTGAATGTCTCAACAAAGCGAGAAAAGCGGGTTTAAAGTCCAATTGCTGATATGCTTTACTCGATAAGGCTCTGACATACATCTTGAACTTTAAATTGCTTTACTCATCGTATTGGAAAACGATCCCTCACTTCGAGTTTGTTTCCCTTCATCTCTACGCTTTACACGAAAAGTTAGCTATGGGGCTTAACAGACCCTGCTGCATGCTTCTCGGGCTGCATTTTGTTCATCACACGCTGAGCAATGCCGTAATGTTAGCTTGTCCTAGTCTTTAACAGACCTCTGATTTTGCAGTCGGGAAACTCTTATATTTCTGAGAGCTGGGAAAGATGACGTGCTGAAAACACTTATTTGTTCAGACAATCGTGCAAAGTTTATGACTTTTTTATTCACCTTTGTTGATACTGCATCTAGAATGGAAGACTTTTGGCACCGGAATTCGGACTGGGTGAGTTGTCCACCATTTAAGATGAAGAAAACCAGAGGGCGTTGCTAACAGCATCCCATGTTTTTGAATGTATCTTCTGGCAGGAATTTGGAACCAAGCTAGTATACACTGTTTTACTCACCTGAGTAAATATTATTACCCGTTTAGTTGTCACGATTGGCAAATTACAAACTGACAAAGTCAAGTTAGCTGGTATAAACAAGATTAGATCGTTGATTAAGTTCTTGTTCCCGGAAATTCAAGTTTGGGTGAGCGAATCCCGGGGACCAGACGAATTTCTACAGTGAGAGTACTTTTGAACAACCCTGACACTCAATGGGAATACAAATGAAGGAAAGTTGGGAAAAACGAAGGAGGCGATTGACCTTGAGATAAGAACTGCATAAGAAAACCCATGACAGAGATGGTTGGGGAATTTGAAGCTAGATTTGTGAATAATTGTTCACCTACTAAAAGCATACGCCCAGAGAAACCACAGCTACTAGTCCTTCAGCCAGGACCACGACCCCATGTGATTCTCCCCACATCTCCAAGAACTTGGTATAATTACAGATCCAACAAAATGTTTATAACTAAAAGTCCCTCCCTTCTGAACATTGCTGAATGGCTGATACGTGCCTGTATAAATCTGTAAACTAAAGCCCTTGTCTGCAGCACTTCTATAGTCTCAAAATCTTTCTCAATAAAGGTGAAGCTCCCAAGCACTTCGTCTGGGTCCTGAAAGGCAGAGGTGAGCCCAGATCAAACACCTTACGTGCACTTCCGGCTTGCTACCTGGTAAGGCCAAGACCCAGGCTTACAGATTTTGCCACTTCTGAAATTGATGAACATTTCAATTCCAATGATGTAATTACGTTACCCAAAAAATATCACAGAATCTTATCCATTGGGCCAAGATTTTCGAATCTTTTAAGGATTGATTGGTTGTGTAGATTTTTTGTCATAAGGTTTGGTTTGAAACGTGGCATCAGAAACCGAAATACAGCTCAAGCAGGCCCAAGGCCCAAGTGAGCTTGCCAAGTGGTATACGCAATTCCCAGTCCGTTATTCACAACGTGTGGCGGGCACTGCTTTAAAAAACAATCCCCAAAACCACATCAGAAATCAAATAAATGAACAGAAATAAGTAAATCGGTCACAGACCTTGCTCTCTCGGTCACACACGGAGTAGTTCTTGTTGCAGGAACCGGACGCCATCATGACGCTCCAAGCTCAAGCCTGCTCCTCCTTCACACTTGGCATTCCGTCACTCACGTCCCCTCCCGGGCGCTCCCGTTGCCGCCTTGTCGTTCGAGCCCAAGGTAAAACCATACCGATCTCGGTGGTCTTGTGTACTACGCTACGCTTTAATTGAATCTGAGTGTAATGATCTTGTGTAACGCTAATTTCTCTGCTTCTTCTGCGCTAAGAGTAGGTAGGAGAAAGTTTTTTTTGGTCAAAATTTTGATAGAAAGATAAAAAGGGAGGGAAATTGTTATGTAAAATAGTGGATTTGAATTGGTTGTTGTTTCAGTGGAACCTTCGGAGAAGTCGGTGGAGATAATGAGGAAGTTCTCCGAACAGTATGCGCGGAGATCAGGGACGTACTTTTGTGTCGACAAGGGGGTGACTTCTGTTGTTATCAAGGTAAATGTCGCCGCTGGATCGAATTTCGGGCGCTGTTACGATGACTGTATTCAATCTAAGTGTTTATAGTCATATATGTATGACGTTATTCATCAGTATCTCTATGCGTCGTTTGAGAGTCAGATTCAGCTAGTCAGAGTGTACTATAAGGACTTCTCGGCTTAAATAACAGTGTGAGCTGCAACAGCAATTCGAAGGCGATAGAATAGTGTCTATTGTGTTTGGAGATTTCCTTAGCATTCTGAATTATGACATCCTGTTGGTAACTAAAGGAGCTTTTGTAGCTACAATAAATTTTTATATTGGTCTTAGTGAAGGACAACTTCTATCAATGTCTAAGGAACTGCAGTCAAGTATCACATTCTGTGTTTGCTTCTGTGGTTAATATTCCCTTGTGATTTTGGAATAGAGGTGATTAGATCTTTGATTAATAGTTTTTACTCTCTTTGTCAGTCACTACTCTGATATATCTATTTTTATCAGTGTATTGCATTCATAAATGTAGACAACGTTCTGTATAATGAAAACTGGTTGTTGGATAGGTAGATCCTTAAGGCTCTTATCCGCACCCCAATGTCTACCAAGGTATGAAACCAATGGCCTCTCATTAACCATTTTCATATCAAACCTTAATTCTCCAAGTCATAATTTATGTGATTGTTTTGCTCAATGGGGCCATCATGTGGTAGTTTCTTCTCCCCATGCCAATATATTGTCCAAAAGTCTGGTCAGCTCTAATGATTTTTTGATGAGGATGTTGTTAAGCGGATTCTAAAGCTTTTCTGATATTCAGCTTATGAAGGACTGTTTTGAACATTTTTATTGCCTTCATGATGCATTGCTGTTTGAGTACTGAACTGCTTGTCCGTGAGGATGGCCCTTTCAGTCCCTTTGTTTAATAACTAATTTTCCTCTCAGAATTTAGGCCCCCTTTACATTCAAACTTGCGTAACTTAGGTTCCATCAAGGATTTTGAATAGTGGTGTATGCAGAATGAGTACTTCTTATTAAGCATACAGGGCACAACATCATTAGTGGGAGAGAATGTACACAAATTGGAATCTGTTTTTCATCTTCCTGGTCTATGTATGTTTAAATAAACGTTGAAGTAATTGGTAGTCAGAACTTTGATTGGATCTGCGTGTATCCATTTGACCTGTATAAATTTATATCCATCACGTAATTATCAACAAAACAGGAAATCGCCTGAAAAACTTCTTGTTCTACTTTGAGTGTGATTGTTTGTTCCCTGTTAGCATGGATTTCTGCAAATTCTAGAAATTGACCTTTGCTGAATGATTCGGATTGATAAAAATCATGGACATGGATGACTTGTCCTGACTTGTTTTGGTGGATGGTGAAATATATATAGTTTATGCTTGATTAGAAGGCTCATGATTAAATAACATATCTTTTCCAGTCTGATTTTTTAGTATTAGTATCACCTTCCCAGTTATAGCTCTTCTGTGTTTCAGTCTTTCCATTTCATCTACCCGTCTGCTAATTTTTTAAACATTAGTTTAGCCTAAGATATGCAAAAGAAACTTATCTTCATTTAAACAGGGCTTGGCTGACCACAAAGATTCACTGGGTGCACCACTTTGCCCTTGTCGGTAAATATTTTCCTTTTTTATCTTGTTCTCTACCAGATCTCTCTTTCCTATGCATCCACTGGAACTCCTAATTGTTTCTTAGAATTTCAATATTGTTTACACTCGTTCATGTCATAATCTATTCTGAGAAGTTCAATATTTTTTACACTCATTCATGTCATAATCTAAGTATGTGCCTATATTACAGGCATTATGATGACAAAGCTGCTGAGGTTGGGCAGGGCTTCTGGAACTGTCCATGTGTTCCCATGAGAGAAAGGTAGAATTATATAATATGCACCATTATTTAGTACATTAGTACGTTGGTACATTGTAGACTTGAATTTCGACATAGTTGTAATCCTCATGAGCATAAGATTGTTGGTATAGCCAGCAGAAACAAAGGTAAACTTCCTTTGTTTTGACTGTGCTTGTTATGCAACAAAAATGATTGATGGGCTGGCATCAACTTTATGTTGATATTTATACATGTCTTCTTCATTGAGAATTGGAAATTGAATTAGCTTTTTCCATTCACTTGTTAGCTGTACTTATTAAACTTTTTGGTCAGTGAGGACATGAAATCAAATAATGGTGGTAGGTGATGATACAGTTCCCAAAGAAGTAGAACTCCTCTTTTCCTGCGTACTGTTTTGTCTGAAAGGAAGTATGTCAAAGGATTTTTGGGTTAAGAGAAGTAATTGGTATTGTATATGCAGATTGAAATGAACACATTCACATGTAGACTCACTTTGTCCAGGATCTGCAAAGCGTGAGACCTATTAGAGAGGATATGTGTCACCTTAGGTTGGTTCAAAGTCTTGATACGTGGGCACCATGGAGATTGGGTTAGTCTAGCTACTAGAATGAATAAGAAAAGGCATGATTAGATTCTATGGTAAGCTAAGTGCATGGAGTTAGAGGGAGCTCTCTGGTGGCTGGATGGTATAGCAAAAAACAAGGTCGATAGTCTCCTTAAGTTCCTCAGAAAACTGTAATTCATTGGTTTCAGTGGGAGGTAATGTTATTTTTCAGTTTAATTCTTGCAAAATTTAGCAGTTTAAGTTCTTTTGGAATTTGTGGCAGCTCATGGTAGCGTTAGTGGGCACAGTCAATTATTGGCCGGAAGGCTTATGAGAGAGAGCAAAAGAGTTTCAAACAAATGTTTTTGGTTAAGTACTACTTACAGCTGTACCAGTCTGGGATGGGTGACCATTTGTTGAATCACATTGAAATGCGGATCTGCTTCCAGTGTATTTAGATGTCAACAAAATTTAGTTCCAGTTGGACATTGTGCATATGGTTTGGATATTTATACAGCCAGCTATAATAATTTGTATCTAGGTTCTCTTTATCAGAAAGATAAAGTCGTCTTTTAGACAATTTGAATCTTGACTGAATCAAGATTAATGTATATCCCAACATAACTTATGTCTAAGCCATGGCTGCTGCTTATATAGTTTCTAAACATTTAGAATCCTATATTTGTTACCTTAAAAATTTGCATTCTGAAATCTCAAGAACGGATTAACTAAACATTATGACCTAAAGCTATTAAAAGGGAGTACTGTTTCTTGAACATGGCTTGAGAATCATAAGCATATCAACTCATCTAAATCATTAACATGTGGACTTGCAAGCTTTTGCTGATCAACAAATGATTATTTTAATAAATGTAAATCTGGATTGTGGATTAAGAAAAAGCTTTCCCTTTGCAGGAAGGAGTGCCACTGTATGCTCTTTCTCACACCTGACAATGATTTTGCTGGCAAAGAACAGGTAATTTCTTCAGAATGTTTCTTGGTTCACCATATTTATTTTGATTTGGTGACGATTATATCAACGGGAGCAAGATATTAAGAGGCTTTTCTTGAAGTTGAACTTCACATGTTGAGGTTTCTTTTGCTGCATCAGCTGCATTATTACCATTCTGCAACAGCTGCTGCAACTACTGCTACTAAAGTTATTCACAGTATTCATGCTCATAAGTGTCCTAACTAGATTGTTGTTTCTCCTAAATCAAACCCATTGTCTTGCCATTGCAGGCCATCTCCTTGGATGAGATCAAAGCGACAACATCAAATCTGTAACTGGATGTACTAATGATAATTACTTGTTTCGTCGCTTGTATTTGCACAAAATGAGAAACTAGTCATCATAGTTTGTATATTTATATCCTGATAGGAAGCCGTACTGGCACTCCTTTCACGTATTGTCTACATTTGATTCTCTGTAATTTTCTACGCCACAGATGTTTCACTACACCCATATGCAACCTGCACCCACATCAGACATGATTTCAGCTTTCCATCATCTTTGCAATACGCTAAAAACGAAGAAGGTGAAAAAAACAAACGAACTCTTGGAGTTCGAGCTCTATGATTGACGCCACCGACGAAGTAATTGATATTATACCTTAAAATAAGAAAATAGCTAGATACGTGTCGAGAAAATGTAAGACTCAGCCTGTCAATGGATTCTGGCTTTCTCAGAAAAAGACCAAAGGAAGAAGAAAAGGGACTGTCCGTGTGGGTCGGGTTTGAAGTAACTACTGAAAAAGAAATGGTCGAATGAAAAGCCGCCACTTCCTTTTACTTCAGAAAATGTGTAACCCTTCCACCACCGCAAAACATTTTATTTTTTGTGTTATCTTTTTCTCGAGCACAAAGATGAGCGACTTTGTGCTTGACAATGCCTGTTGTTTCCTATAAATAAAACATGATAGCCGGGATTAATTTACATTTTTAGCATTCATTCCATAAAATGGACAGACTCTTTTTTTTTTTTTTTCTCCCTGGAAAAGTCTATATTCATTTCCGATGTGGGCCTTAGCTGGTGAGAACCTCAGGGCACGGCCCGGTTTGTTGACTTTGACGTTGACGCCATTATTCCATCTTCTCCTTCCTGGCAATTAAACGGAAATTGGGCGTCTAATGACCGCAGTGCTCTCCTCCTTTCCCTTCTTCTTCCTGGCAATTCAACGGAAATTATCTCCAGTGCTCTCTTCCTTTACCTTCTTCTTTCTAGCAGTTCAACGGAGATTGGGCGTCGGATCGTTTTCAGAGCGCTAACTGATCTCATCGACTCGGTTTGCCTCCCAAAACATGATGTGTCGTTAAATTGGAGTCTCTTAGATCGCTCTGAAGGTCCGTTGTTTTCGCTCTCCAAAGATGTATAAGCCTCGTGTCACCATCACCCTTGGTCGCACTGGTCAGGTTCGTATATACACGAATACTTGTGTATCTTTGTTTTGTTTTTATTTGATCTTTTCTCTTGCACTTTTTGGATGGGTTAGTGCCTTTTTGGTTGCTGGGAATCTGTCGGAAAAGGAAAAGGAAATCCTTTTTTTTCTTTTTCCTTTTTTAAGCCATTGTAATAACTTAAATGGAGTATTTGGGTTTTACCGACTAGGATTAGGTCAATTCTGGTGATGTTAGCTTCAAACTCGTTGTTTGATTCCTCTCTTCTAACTTTTTGAGTGTGCTTGAATTGATTGATGAGTTTAATTAGTTTTATGGGCTATACTTTCTCCCTGTGTGTGTATGTGGTTCTGGTTGAATATTTGTGCTAGTCAGTTTGTGAGACAAATGTTTTTCGCAGGTGGTAGAGAGGGGAAGAAGTGATTCGGACAACGAGCGCGCCCGCGCTGATACTATGGTTACTCGAAACAAACGGTTTAGGGGAGAGGGAATAGGAAGAGGTGTTGATGGTTTGTTGTCCATAAACAAGAGGTGCGTATTGTACTGTTTCTTTATGAATATGAACTTATTTTAAAGTAGTTTGGCATGTCTTTTGGGATGCTCTAGATTAATGGTTTTGGAGATTTTTAACCAATGGAGTTTCTATACTATTATGCTAAGATACATAGGCTCTTGAGACATTCAAAATATGTGATTAATAATTGTGTAGAGGAAATAGGAGATGGGCTGCTTAGGCGGACCATGATGGAAGGCTAAGGACAGGGGGAAGCTTGATGCTTCTTTAGGTACTGCAATATCAATAGAAAGAGAGGAAATAGGATTTTGAATCTTAGTATAAATTTCCATCTGGTTTCTCTAATGAATTCAACTTAGTTAAGCTGGGGTCGGTCTGCGCACTCATTTCAACTTCTTTTGCACAAAGCACGCTTAGCACCACTGCAACTGATTTGGCTATTAGTCCCTTGAACAGTCATTTGAAAACCTAATCACCCAAGTGAAAAGGGTCGAGTGTTATGTTTCTTTTAGTCCTATACATTTAGCTCTTTCGTGATTTACACTAGTTCTTAATGGGTAGGGTTTGCCAGAAACCTAATTCCACATTAAAAAGTGCTGATTTCTGGCATTCCGAGGTTTCTATAGCCATGTTTCTGATTCAGTTTTCAGAAATCTGTTTCTTTTATATTGATGGGTGGTATACCTTTCACAGGCAGCGAGGAGATGGTACTAACGGAAGTTGGCGTGACAATGGAGTACATGGTGACAATCAATCTTTTTGTATATTCAAATTTTTCTTTATACTGGCTTTATTCGTCTTTGACCTGACGATGGTACCCTGTATGAGCAAAGGTTTGCAGATTAGTCCAAGTGATCTCCGACTGAAGCTGATGCACAAAAGGCTAATGCACAAAAAGCTACTGCGGAGGGCTTTTGCAGAGCACAGTATGGACCGACGTAAAAAGATGTCAAAGTTTAACGTGCCACAGCAATGGTCTGGACCAGCTGGTAGTCTTTCATATGCAATGCCTCCGAAAGAAAGATATAGTTTTAGAGCTTCTAGGGAAATTTCTCCACACAGAAATTTTGACGAACTGTGCCATGTACCACCACCAAGGGCAGTCAATGCTTCAAGACCTGGATGGCTTTTGGGCCACGACGGTACTTGGAGGCCAATGGGTTCATCACATTTAATGCCGAGAGGTCCTCCGGAAACTTCTAAGTCTGTTAGACAGCTCACTTCAATGAGGAACATGGGACGGAGAAATTCTCATGTGGTATGATTTTCTCTGCTGCTGCGCCACTTCAACTTATGCTTGGAGGAGCTTGTTTGTTTTTTGAAATTGTCTGCTTTTGATGGTTTTATTTTATTTATGTCTATGCATTCTCCTCCTGATATACCTGTTAAGTGCATTTTTGCAGATTGAAGAGCCCCCTACGGTTGCTGGCCTGTTGCAATCACTTCATTTAGCGAAATATAGCGTTAATTTCCAGGTTGAAGAGGTGAGTTGCTTGAAAAAAAAAAAAAAAAAAGGGGGGGGGGGAATTTACCCACTATTGGTGGAATTTTTGTTGTTCCCTTCCTTTTATCATGTTGTGGATGAAAATTATAAGCCAATGAGATATAGTTATTTTCTGAGAAGTTGGCAAGGTATGTTGTGACGGCCTATGTTCTAAGCATGGTAAAATGAAAATACCGGACGAATATGTGTGTGTATAGAGTGATGAACCTTGGAAATGCACAAACTTCTTAGTACTTTAATTATCTGATGTGTAGGTTGACATGGCTGCATTGAAGCAGATGGGTGATAAAGACCTGAAAGATATGGGGATACCAATGGTACTGTCATTTACTCTCTGTAAATAGTTTTCCAAGTAATGTTTAGTTTTGTCATCATGTGTCAAGGTACATCTGTTAGCGTCATGTAGCGTATTGTACTTCTGGATGATATCTAGCTTCAAAATGCTACTGGTTGAGTCGTTCCAAGTTTCTTATCTATAAAATCAGAACTTTCTTATCCATCTCCTTAACTATTATCTTTCTTTTCCTTTTCCTTTCCTTTTTATATGATGTCCAAGTTTCCGTCAGTCCAGTTTGATGCTAATAATTTGGATGGAAGTAAAATAAGCGCAATGTAAATATTGACTCCTGACTGCAGCTAAAAGGCCCATTTACTGGGCTAACACCCTGAACTGACTTTCACTTGGTCTTTGTTTGGAGGACTGTCTCTCTTCTTATAAAAGCTTCTTGATGCAGGGACCAAGGAAGAAGATTCTTGCTCGTTTGCCCCGTCCAAGACAACGACAACCATAGCTGCAAAATGCTAAATGGTTTAAACTTGGAGAGCATTTATTGTTTCCGTGATGTATGTATGTATGTACTTTTAAGGTTGAGATATGAGAGGTTTGGTTTAGTTGCCAATGAAATTCACGTGATCGAAACACAGATTTCAATGTTGTATGTGTAAGAGGACACAAAATATTGCATTAGTATAAAATTTATCTATTTCCTTAACCAAGATTCTCTTGGTTTTCATGTTGCTTTTATCGTGAAGTAATGGAGCAGATTCAATCTACCAGATATTGCGTTGGTGAGAATGTCATTATGATAGCATCACCTGGAGTCTCTGCTCGAAGTTTTTGTGCTGGCATAACCCATATTTTTCAAGAATTACATGACAGGTCATGGTGTATTTTATGTTAGGACATCGAACTCAAGTCGTCCACTACAACTTGATGATGCTGTAAACGCAACATTGAAGTTATATGACATTGCGTAAATAGAGATTATTCAAACTGGACAAGCAATTAACAAGAATATCAGAATGTTTCAACAATAATGAATCGTACAAACATGTTTGCAACGAAAACGCATGCTCAATCTAGTTCAGCATGCTTTAATGGATGAAGAGGTAGACGTAGGAGCCGCAGAGCCACGTCCGGTCTTGGCACAATCCGCTCCCGTCCTTGAAGCCAAAGCAGCCAAAAACTTGTCATTCCACGACCCATTACCCACCTGTGCCTGCTGGCAAGCGTGGTCAGCCGGGAATCTATGCTTCAAGCACACCTTCTGCTGGCAATTCTTGCACCAACTTGTATTCGAAAACGTTAATATCTGCTTGCACCGCCTAACCGCACACGTGGGCTTCTTCTTCTTCTTGGGGTCACAGTTTCCAGACCTCTCATGCCTCTCCAATATCTCCTTCGCCTCCTCTCCGTCCCTCCCCGTAATCTCAATCAATATCGAGCAAACCTCACAAACAACGACCTTTCTGCTATTATGGTCAGATTTCGGACACTCGTGAGTCTTATACGACCTATGCTCCAGACAAAACACCTACAGATTCACCCATAAAGAAAAATATGGTTCTCTTATCAAACATCGAACCGAAAGAGCGAAAATTTTAACAAAAACGAGGCTGATATGGATGAACGTAATGTACCTTACGGCAACCGTCGCATTTGAAGGGGAGAAAATCGAGTTGATGGCAATCTGGTTGTTGGCAGTGTTGACCCAAATCTGGAAAAGCTTCTGTTCCTCCTCCCATGTCTCAATGTATGTCTTCCTCGGAGGTGTTTTCTTTTCTCTTCCGCTGTCGGGGCAATTCGTCTTCCGTCGTAGAAGAAAAGCAATTTGAGGAAAACGGAGAGCTGCCCCATATAAATACAGTTTTGGAGGTGGATTAGCGAAGAAGCCAAGTCCATTCCGACTTGGTTGTGACTTGTTTCCCAAGTCGGTTTCGTGTTGGAGAACTTTTACGCGGAAAGACCCGTTTCTTGGCTGACACACGCCATGTCATCACTAGATGAGCGTGTAAAAGCATCCGACAGGCAAAATAGAAAGATCTCAAATATTGTTCCACTGCTTAAGCCATTTTGAAATGGTAATAAAAGAATCGTTGAATGATTTTATTAAACGAGGTTTCAAATATTATCTTATTATTAAGCACTTATTAAAAAAAAATCTTTAGAAAAAAAAAAAAATTGTACCTTAATTGAAAGTGGATATGTACACACCCGAACTTCAAATCTTACAATTAAAGTCTTTAATAACTCATTATTGAATTAACTGACTAAATAACATTGAAAGTAAATCTCATACTTTTCATTTCCACTTACATAATTGAAGGGGAAGAAACCCATCCCCTTTAACTCTTAAACCCACTTCTGTTAATCCATGTAAAGTCTTCCATTAATGTCAAATCAAGGGCAAGATTTGTTTCTTAATTTGTTTTGTTTTTATGTAAACTGATTGTAATTAGGTTAGCATTTATGTTTTCCTAATTTCTTTTGTTTTTATATAATTTGATTCTAACTCGGTTACCTAATTAGAATAAAAATCTTAACCTAATTACAATCGATTTGTATGAAAACAAAACAAATCAAGAAACAAATCCTGCTGCCGATGTGACATTAATCGAAAACTTTACGTACGTTAATAACTACTATAGAGACAATAAGGTAAAAACTTGCCTCCAGTGTTTATCTACGAAAATTTGCAAGATAACTTTTTAATTTTCAGGCCGAAGATTCCAGTCTGAAGTTCAGGAATTGAAAAAGATGTCTTATCCACCCAAAGGACGCAACAAAAGCCAATTATAGAAATTAAATCTAGTTCTTATAGCAAGTAATATATTAACATTGCTCAGTTATTGTCCATCAGTTCAGTGATTGCGCTTCCTTCCTTTCCATCAGTTTGATGAAATTGCGGACAAGTGCCTTGCCTTCCTTGCTTATAATGCTTTCTGGATGGAACTGAACCCCCTGCAATGTCAAATCAATGTGGCTTAAGCAGTTAATAATCTGAAGATTACTTGCAGAATTTGGAAGGAAAAAAGACTATTCTCTAAAAAGGCAGCTATTTAATATTTTATTAGTTTGACTCCTTTTTTTTTTTTTTGTCAAACACCGTCCTACAAGTCATCCATTGTTTCATAGGGCAGGGTGAAAGTTCATTGCACTTTTTTAAACTTCAGCAGGTTCTTCTTGCATGGCTTCCAAATCGTATTCCACCACCTTTCCTAGTAAACAGATTAAACCATGCCCTGCATAATTAAGAGTATACACGCACACACACCCAGAGCAAGCATCCATATGTCCAGCGATGGAGCCGAGACTCTACTTTTTCTCCCTTTCTGTTTTTTCTTCTCTTTTTTGGTTTGTTTCTTGTGGGGGTTGTAGAATAATAGAACACAAAGGAAACTTAGAAAACTGGTTTAGGTTCGTTTTGAATACAATCCTTGGAATCAAAATGAAATTGAACTACTGGGATTTTTATGTAACGAGCCTAATTAAAAATTCTCTCCCTCAAAAAATAAAAAATAAAAAATAAAAAATAAAATAAAAAGACAGTGAAAAGGAAGAAGAAGAATAATCTTACCTGCAGATGCTTATATTTCTTGTGGCGAGCAGCCATTATAAGTCCATCCTCTGTCCAGGCAGTAATCTCAAGTTCATCTCGAGGAAAACTTTCTCTATTAATCACAAGACTGTGATATCTCCCAGCAGTGAATGGGCTGAAAAGACAATGACCATAATAAATATGAACATCTTCAGTTGTAAACTTCAATACAGCATAGGGCATCCTCACTGAGATTTAGTTAACGGAAACAGGTAAACCCAGTCAGAACCTAACCTCTGTTTCATAGAACCCTAACAATTGACTTTTTCTGATCTTACTCTGCTCTTTATTAAAGTAAACAATTGCTGTTTAGATAGAAAAGAAAAATCACCATTTCAGAATTAATAAAATACAAGCAGAGCAAAAAAAAAGAGAAGATCATATTACTCAATAGAATTTTTGGACAGAAGGACAAATTGCAGCCACGCGTAATACACCATGTGAAATAAGAGGTCGGGAAACTACAATTTTATACACCACAATTTAATAACAAGGTTTCTTTCTAATAGAAATTGCTCATACTTCATAAGAGAAAGTAATACGCATTTTATGGTCACGAAGCCTAAGAGAAAAGAACATCCCTATGCCTTCTCCAAGATGGCAATTACAAACTTGCGATGTTAGAGGAAACTTAAAAACATGTACAACATCCCCAAGCTTGTCTACAACATCCACGTTCCAACTCTTTAACTAAATACTTTAGCCTATTAATCAGTAGAAAGTATCAGAAAGTCAGATACCATTCAATCTTCTAAACTGAGCACAAAGGCTGGGAAGAAATCCATATTACAATTCATGAAACCGTGATTACATAAACTTTTCCGCTCAGGTTCCTTTACTCTGTTACGGAATAATAATTCAGATAGTGTGTTATGTATGTGAACCAAATTCGCAGATATGACTTGAATCCAGAGGAAACGGATCCATTTTTATTTCCCAATACATGACAAGAAAATATTCTCAAGTTTTTCCAGTCAGGCTTATTTCAAAAGTTTTAAATATATATGTAGATATAATACTCAAAACTGAGATAATTCAAATCCCAGTCATCTTATTCAGATACAAAACGCATGCTGCAGTTTATACTCAGATTTTCACATACTCCAGCGTAAGGAATAACTCAATGCACAAGATTATGAGTAGTATATAATATGAGGGCAATAAAGCAAGAAATAGTAGATTTAATCCACACAAGAGAGTATTACCAGATTTATTAAGTACTACTTGTAACATACACCAGTGCTCCAAACCTCAAGAGGATTTCACATACACTAAAGTCAATGCACTAGTGAAACAATAATTAAAGGTCCAACATAATCAGAATTCAGAACAGAAAATTTTAAAAATATTAACTGACCTTGATCAAAAAAATATATATATTTTTGCAATCAAGAAAAATCTACAAATAAGGAAGTACAAGTTTTTAACTATTGTTAAATGGAGTAAAGTCTATACTTTGATAAGCCACTGAACAAGCTTTCATCCCCCTTTTCGTCATAATATACAAGAGAACTCTTCCCGTGCACAACACCACCAGGAGCTCTCACAACCTTCCCTGCAATGGCAGAAAACCACAAGGTTGCATGAAAAAGAAATTAGTAGGGTTTAGATTCATGGTACTCCTTCCCCACCCAGAGCTCTCCCTTCAATGGGCTAAATTAGACCTGTCCGTGAAAATTGAGGAAGCCGCACAGGGGAAGATGTACCATCAACAACAAAGGCCACAAGTCCAAGCGCAAAATCTTTGCACCAAAAACTCAAAAAGAAGCATCTTTAATTTCACCTGATGTGTTACAGATGCATTGAATTAGGCATGAACCCATTAAGATGCATTTATCCACTTTATGAACCACAAATAACCAATAGAAAAACCAAAACACAGTCTGAATTCCATTTTCAATTTTAGTAAATATGGAAATATATATGGTTCAAAATTAACATAATCAAACTGACCAAGAAATAATATATTGGGATGGCTGACCGGATTGAAGACATCAAAGACCTTACCTCCAAAAGCCTCTCCGATGCACTGCAAACCCATGCACACACCAAACAGAGGTATGGTAGGTCCAAGTTCCAGAACAGTTTGCAATGATATCCCTGAATCTTGGGGGGCACCTATCACAAAAATCGTGCGCAAAAATCTTGATCTGTTGTATGGCTCTTTAACCTTTGCACAAGACATTTTGCAATATGCAGTCAAAATGGGGCATCTAAGAAACCCTAACCTGGCCCTGGTGATATCAGGATTCCTCTGGGATTCATCCTACAAAAAGCCAGACAGCTTAATGCTAACATAAACTAACAATTAATAGACATGAGTAGTTAATTACACAAGACATGTTAGGTGACATATATGCTCCATAGAAATTGTTCACCACCCAAAAAAACATCTTGTAAAGTAGCAAATGACAATACCAATCCTAACCTTTTCAAGTCCTCCACTGTTATTTCATCATTCCGGTAAACTTCAAAGTAGCATCCTATCTCTCCCACATACTTTAGAATGGAACAGAAAAGAAAAAGGGCATTAGACTCACAATTTCTGGGTTCTGAATACAATCAATAAAAGATAACTGGATGATTGCAAAACAAAATTTACAAGGAAGAAAACTTCATGTTTCAACACCATAACTGATTCCCATAATGTAAACTCCCTTCCCCACGATTAATTGAAAAAAAAAAAAAAAAAAGCTCTGCAATCTTACTTCAACGAGTTAATAAGAGAAAGGATGTATTATCATTACGCAGAAAAGTGAAACGATATGAGACTGCTTAACTGTCTCTTCTATTGTAGTCCAAAGGAACTAAACACTAGTTTCAAACGAAAAAATAGTTAGGGTTTTTCAATCAAGACAAAGTAAGAGGTGATGCTCACTAGAGATCCTCCCATTTCTATAGCACCCCCAGATTTCATTGCAGTGGAAAGTTAAAACATAATATTGAACCCTTAATCTGTTTTCTTAAATCAACTTGATTAATATTTACAATATCTGGAAGATTTATGGGGCATTTTGTTGAGATTAATCTCTAAGGATTCCTGGTTGTAATGAAGTACAGAAAATCTGGATGTCTGCGCATATTCAGTGTCCCTCCTAACCTTCTTTTGCTGTTGAGGTGGATTCTACTACAAAAAACCAAGAACATTCACCTCAACTTTGGAAAATTGGAAAGGAATTTTTTGCCCCTCTAAATAAGTCTTTTACTTTTTCTGTCTTTCAAACTTTTACCTTTTTGATGCAACTATCTATTCTCTTTATAGGGAAAAAAAGTTTGAAATATGTAAACAAGTTTGCTCGAGTCAATTATACTAAATCCAAATCTTTCACTCAAAACATCTGGCTTAGAATCAGTTGCGCAAAATCATCAGAATACATAACCATTATAATTTGTTTCTCACGGTTCTCCGGAACTAATCAGAAAAAGGTTCATGCAAACACATTATCATGAACAAATAGTAATCCAGAAGACAAAGACAAACATAAGAAGAAAAAAGATGAATGGGAAAGAACCTGGCAGAGGTTGTAGGTAAAGCTGTCGTAGTTGTCGATGACAATGAGGGGGTTGGTGGGCTCTTTCCTCGGAACAGGGAAGTTGAAGCCCGATTGGGGGGTGACGGCGGTCAACGAAGCTTTTGGGACGAACCCGTTTTGCCTGTTGACAAGGGAAGGACATTGGGAGGGTGTGGAGAAGTTTCCGGGGCGGAACATGCGGGGGGCTTGGAGGATTTTGGCGAAGGAGGGCTTCGACTGAACTGGAGAGGCCTGCGAGAACGACGGAGTACCCATTTGTGCTTGTTGGAGAGGCAGAGGGGAACTGAAACGTCCACAACAAACAGGGTGATGCGGTGAATAAATTTGTATTATTAATTTCTTATATAGTTGATTACCATACAAGGAAGCCAGCCTAGGTAACAATCTTGCAGAATAATAGGATAATGAAGCGCTTTACCAAGATTTTCAAGAAAAAGATGCGCGAAACTATTCCTGATTTCAACTGATTTTCGTATATCTCAGTTCTATTTTCTATTGCCTTCTTCAAGCTACCTTCCTGCACTCAAATAATCACCTTTTTCTTCCCAGAATATAGCCATTCTGACTCCTCTGAGGAAGCTCTAATTTTCCGTCCGTTGGAGATGATTTGTCCTTTCTATTTCAGTATTTTCTGGGAGTGGAGAGGCAAGAAAAATCGGAACTGGTTTTTGCTTCGAATGTAATTTAAGAACCCTCATAAAAAAGCACCGTTTTGTTAACTTCGTCATCCGGGTTTCCCGGAGCTGGTTCGGGTCATGGGTCGGGCTTCCGATTTCCTCTTGAATCTTTCCTTAAATCCCCCTTCTTGAGTCTAATCTTTCTGGGTACACCTTATATCAGTAAAATCTTCTTCTTCCTTAACAAACACATATGACTTTTAGCTTCTTAAACACTTGATTTTGTCACTTCTTGCTCAATCAACCAAGTGGGTCGCATCGAACCCATCCGGGTCGCGAAGAACATTACAGGTCGTTTCCATTTAATCTTCATCGAATGCTCGAATCACAAATTCTTTCTCGCGTGAAAGAATTTTTCTGTCCTCAGTGAAAATTTCTGGATTATCTTTTGTAGTGTTTTGAGTATTGTGATAAATATATGAGCTACAGTCAATTTACCTCTTTATTTGTGAGTTTCTCGAAGTAAGTTTAGATTTTTCAAATGTAATTGATGAAAAGTTATATAAGTACAGAATTGTTTAAGTAAAGATTAAAATTTGTAGCGTTTCTTGCATTGGGTTTTCATTTTTTACTAATTGTAGTTGAATATGTGATTATTGAATCAATGATTCGGGCTCTCTATAGAGCTGTGGTCTTCTTAATTTGCGAATCTTCTCTGCAGTAAACTATCCAGATTTTCACCCACCCACAGGTGGTCCACTTGGTAAGGGTTGGGCTTGGGATCCTTGAGGTCCCAGGTTCAACTCCCCATGGGGAGCATTTGTGATTTAAGTGGGGGGTCATGGCGGTGGGTTGCTGTGCTAGCCTTCCCCAAGGATTAGTCGAGGTGCGCGCAAGCTGGCCCGGACACCTTGGTTACCAAAAAAAAAAAAAAAAAAAAAAAAAAAAAAAAAACTATCCAGATTTTCTAGAGAAGACTATTGTCTAGTAACGACGTAATCAGACCAGACAAGGCTTTAAATACAGCAGGGCACGCCTAACAAAACATTAGATGCTAAAGGAAGCATCAAGAAACTAGAAAAACGTGCATACTAGATCTCATGAGAACAAAAAAATGATAAATTATGTATTTTATTGTGGCAAAGAATATGTCACAAAACAAAAGATGTTCTTTTCTCAAAGTTCCCTAACACGATTATTCAATGATTCCTCACAAGCTGAAAT
Organism: Casuarina cunninghamiana; assembly: GCA_028551485.1. Lineage (NCBI taxonomy): Eukaryota > Viridiplantae > Streptophyta > Magnoliopsida > Fagales > Casuarinaceae > Casuarina > Casuarina cunninghamiana. The sequence continues at coordinate 16,663,102 of CM052364.1, forward strand.
GATATCACAAAAGTTTAGGACTGAGCTTTTTTCATGGGACGCTGGAGTTAAGACTTGGTAAGTGGAGATAGAATGACCAAGAGCATTCAATCTAAGATCGTAACGCGAAATCAAAGATGTTTTTAGGTTGTTCTTTAGCTCAGAAGCATTGAGAGGCGTGAACTGTTAATGATCCTAATCAATATACTGTGATAGGATGAAGACTACGATAAACTTGTAAATTGTCCGGAAGCAATTTGTCATTTTGAAATTGTCATGCGAAGAGAAAGCAAAAGAAATAAACAAACACATACCGAGTCTGGCTATGGAATGTGAAGCGAGAAATAAAGCAAGGAGTTTGAAGACTTATTTTTACTAGGACGAGGGTCCACCCAAAAATCTTAAATCATTTTATAAGAAAATTTTATCACTTATAATGCTAAAAATTTATTATCATCCTTATGATGTTTAACAATATCCACCTTTAATATCTTATTCATATGTATGTCAAGACAATGTGAACAAAAACTGAACTCCGAGACTTCAGAGATTATAAAATAAAAGTTCATCTATATTTTTTATACTATATTAAAATATAATGGTTCATACCAAAATCTTAAAGTATTAAGTGAAAAATTTGTATCACTTCTAAAGTTAATAATTTATCCTTATACTTCTGATGTAAGACAACACTCACTTTTAATAATTTTTATTTTATTTTTAATATGCAAAATATACATAGAAGACAACATTTATACATAAATTGGATTGGGCCTTAGATAATGGACAAAGATATAAATCCAAATAAAACATTAACAAATCAAATCAAATATAAATTTACATTGAGAGAATCCGTCTTCGAAATGAAATTATTTCATCTAAGAACCACGGAGTAGTTGAGGGGTAGGACGATAGCTTTTCCCTTCTCCCATTATTAGGTCATTAGGACCAATTTCACATGCATATGTGAAGTTTGCTTGCTTATAAAACACACAACAGTTTAAATAATTTATTTCAAGCTCCCTATGCATATATGAACTTGCAATATAGTCCCCACAAATAGGATGAGATATCTAATTGTTACCAAGTTGTGACATAGAACAGATAACTGGGTGTTTGAGTGTAAAATCATTTCAAGGATTTGGTCTTCTTCGGTTGATCTATTGTTTAGGAAATCACTTTTAGAGGAGTAGAAAATGGATTCCTTTCATTAATAAAACTTGATACAAAACTTTGAGTAGAAATCTTAGCATATGCCTTAATTTTATATCTCACTATTTAAACCATTCTAGAAAGCTTATTGAAAATGACAAATAATTATGACATAACTACTCAGTAGATATTGACCATCTCCAAATCTATTGCTTCTAAATACAACCAAGGCACACTTTCAATCATCCTATCGGATTCTAGAGCCTTTTTGTTATCTCCATTCAACAACAAATACCTTTTTCAAAAAATAAAAAAATACAAAAACTTAAAAGCATATGTTAACGTTCCAATTCATTTAAGAGAAAATTAAATTTAGAATCCTCCAATGGTGATACAATAAAACATTGCTTAAAAGTGTTTAATGTTTCTAAATAAAGATGTTCTTCCATGTTCTACTTTCTTAATTCTACCTATTAAAATTGGTATTTCAATAGAAAAAATGTAACCACCCCTTTGTTAATTTATCAATGTTCGGTGATTATAAACAAGTCTTTGCCTTGTTTGATGGCAAGACTAAACCTCCAAAAGACTTGGGGCATAACAATACTAGAACTAGCGGACACGATCACTTTGTTCATAATGGTTCTTTATCAATGTCTTTTCCTTTTCGATTAGCAGAGATTCTCACCATGCAAGTTTGCAAGGTAGCCCAGGTCTTGAATTTGAAGGGGCACTCTCTGGCTCGATTTAAACCAGAAAATGAAAGCAAAACATCATAACAGCGTAGGAAAGAACTGTAGGGGATTGTTTTGAAAGAAAAGGCAACCTATACGATATTCATTTTAAAGATTAAACCATGCTGATTTTCATTATTCTTGTCTCCCAAAGAGCCCATTTGAAGGACGCCCATAGATGGATGGGGCTAGCGAAAAACATTGAGCTCAGCACACCACAACCAAAAGGAAGACGACATTGACTTAATATCACCAATCTAGATGACAAGCTGGACTCAATTAGCAAACAAAGTGGTTAGTGCCAATATGTAAAGGTAAAAACGACCCTTTATCATGAAATTTAAAGGTTGATTCTCATGCTTTGAAATTTGCGCCCAAAGAGAGCAACATGGTCAAGTTATATATATGAGTATACAGTAAAGAATTAGAGAATAAATCACGTTTTCCCCTTTTAAATAATTTCTGGACAGCATAAATCCTGGTTGTGAGTTGTTCCGAGATGGGTCTCGCTCAGGCACCGCCCACACACATCTCGAATATTGGATACAAAAAGTAATCCCAGCCTTTTTCTCCGCTTGCGGCCTAAAGTGTTCCGGGACATTGGCCTTCGTTCTTCTTTAGTTTAGAGTTATCACATATCGCACGTGGAATGTTGAGGTAGTTTTATCGTGTAAACACAAGCAGAAACAAACCATTTCCCACTTTTTATTCAAGGACATACCAATCCGGGCAAAACCTTTGAACCAATTTATTTACCACGCAAAAACACTGCATTTTGCAGGCCAAAAGTCTTCTTGGGACGGGGTTTCTCATGGTTTCAAAATACTCACTCACAGCAGAATTCAACAATTTATGTGAAGTGTTTTCGAGTTGTGCCCAAATATGATAAGAAAAAGTGCGAATATCCGTCTTTGTTTATTTGAATGAGTGGGCCATCTGCAGAACAGCGCAAGGGAATCAATCACTTTGGCATATAAAGCAAGATATTCCGGAGAAAAAGAAAGTAGGAAAATCAGTGGAAAAAGAAAGGAAGATGTTGTCCAGCCTAGAACACTTGGACCCTGCATATCATCAGAAGAAACTTAGCCATTAAGCATACAAAACTATTGTAGAACTAGTATTAGTCTCATTCTCTTTAGTCGTATAATATGTACATGGAGAGTGTTCAGAGTGGTACGCCCCCAACCACAAAATTATTTGTCAAAAAGGGAGAATTAAGCTCCCCTTTTCTTTAACTTTTGGGATAAAGCAGAAGGGAGTACAGTCTGCCCATAACGGACCATGGAAAAGATCTCTTTATCAGATGAAGAGTGGAGAAAATGCCACTTCAGCCTTCCAACCCACCCCTGTTGGGTCACGGAGTCAAAACCTTTTTAAGCCATTCGACAACAAGAAACAAAACGCCCGCAAATATCGAGGAACTTTATGCATTTATCTTCGGTTTACTACTATAAGCAAGAAAAAGCAAGCTCATCAATCATCGTCTCACTCAGTTATCTCCTTGCTGCCGCGTTGATTGCCTGTAGTCCATGCTTCTGTAAATGTATATAAATAATGCATTTTGTGGGTGAGAGAGTAAATTAATCTCCTCCTGCCGAGTAGATTCCGCGTGAGAAGTTTGATATTAAAACTGAACCAGCGAAATATAAGGATAAGTTCCCTGGGTGGTTTTGGTTTCGATATTTGCCATTAAGCTTTTCTTTCTGGTCATTTTCTTTGCAGATTTTCTTGGGAAACCTGCCAACTCCATTTGGGTAGAAAAGCAAACACAACCCTAAAGCAGCACTCGAACAACCCACGAAGGTGGATAGAGCATCCAGACCACTTTTCTCATTGGCCCAAATTTCGAAAGCAAAAGCGTACACATCCGCCAGGCAGTTCACTAGGATTTTCCACCTACAGGGAACCTGCGCTGAGGTCAAAGACTACCATTTCCGTCTCTGTCCTCCTCTGTTTCTGCTTATCACGCAAGAGATCAAATCAAAGTTTGATATACTCAACAGCATTCGCCATCTCACCCATGATTTTCGTAAGACAGCAACTTCCAGAACCTATGTTCTTCCTTATCACCCTTCTCCCAAAACCCATGGACTCGTAGTACGAAAGCAAATTCTTTGTGGAGGAAAGGCTGAAAAACAGATGGAGTTTCAAGAGGCTATGATGAAGTTGGTGGTTCCCAAATCCATAGAAGCAAAGCGGGCATTCGAAGACGACACAGGCAAACGGATGATCACATGGAATCTCACTCCCAGGTTCAAGTGGAAGATCTTCAACAAGTCCCTTTTCTCTCTGCCTTCAAAACCGTTGAACCCCAAACCAAAGCATCCCCCAATGGAGTTCCTCTGCCCTATTTCCAGGTCTCTTATGGCCGACCCAGTCATTGTCTCATCCGGCCACACCTTTGAACGCGCCTGTGTCAAAGCCTGCAAAGCCCTGGGCTTCACGCCCACTTTACCAGACTCGTCCACACCCGATTTCTCCTCCGTAATCCCCAACCTTGCTCTCAAATCCACCATTCTTGTATGGTGCAAGAACTCCAACGTAGAACCCCCGAAGCCCATCGATTCCAACATCGGTGAGAAGCTCGTCTGCCAATTACTGGCAGCTGAGAAGAAAAAGTCCGGTGCCAAAGGCGAAACTGAGGTCCAAAAGATCGAAGTCTTGGAGCAGAGGCCGATCGAAGGGGGTGTTACAGAGAACCCTGGCGTTAATTCCAATCATCCAAGTCAGTCCTACTCGAGCTCGGAAGACTCGTTCGGAACCATCGCGTCGACTCCGCCTCTGCAACTCGCGACTCGGCCGAGTTGCTACTCCTCTCCGTCCTCCTCGGAAATAGAGACCCTAAGCCCTAATTTCCCCGAAGAAGAGGAGATCTTGGCCAAACTAAAGAGCCCACAGGTGTTCGAGGTCGAAGAGGCCGTGATTTCGCTGAGGCAGATCACGCGGAGCAGAGAAGACTCCAGGGCCCACCTCTGTACACATCGGCTTATCTCGGCCCTTAGATGTCTGATTATCTGCAGGTACTCCACTATTCAAGTGAACTCGATAGCAGCAGTAGTGAATCTCTCTTTGGAGAAGGCCAATAAGGTCAGGATCGTACGGTCGGGAATAGTGCCCCCGTTAATCGATGTTTTGAGGGGCGGATTCCCCGAGGCGCAGGAACATGCTTCCGGTGCACTCTTCAGCTTAGCCCTTGACGATAACAACAAGACCGCCATTGGTGTTTTGGGCGCCTTACAGCCGTTGATTTACATGCTCCGGTCCGAGAGCGAGCGAACTCGGCACGACTCAGCACTCGCTCTTTACCATCTGTCGCTAGTTCGAAGCAATCGGGCCAAGTTAGTGAAACACGGGTCGGTTCCAGTATTATTGGGCATGGTAAAGTCGGGTCACATGACAAGTAGGATCCTACTCGTTTTGTGTAACCTGGCTTGGTGTCCGGAGGGGCGGCCCGCCATGTTGGATGCGGGTGGGGTGGAATGTTTGGTCGGGTTATTAAATGGGTACGAGTTGAAGTCCGATTCGGCTTGGGCGAGTTGTCTTGATACATTGTACGGGTTGAGTCAGGGCGGGTTGAGGTTCAAGGGGTTGGCGAAGGCCGCGAAGGCGGAGGAGGCTTTGATGAGGGTCGAGAAAGTGGGCAGTGAGCGTGCATGGGAGAAGGCAAGGAGGATTTTGGAGGTGATGAGGAGGAAAGACGAGGAAGAGGAAGAGGTGGTGGATTGGGTGGAGTTGCTTGACTTGGAGAGTCAGACTCACCTGTGACTCGTTCACCGAGTTAGGTTCTCTTGTTTATTTATTTATTTTTTTCTTTACTGTGGGTCTGTAATTATTTTCTGTGGCTTTTGTGCCTTTTTCTCTTTGGTGACCTTTTTTCCACCTAAATCATGGATGGTGAAGGTGTAAATAGGAGCTTTTAGAAGGAGGTGACTGATTGTGGGGTAGCAAGAATCCTTTTACCAAAACTCGACTCAATGCCATCTCTTTATTTATCCGTCATTGCTCTTGATTTATTGTTTTTTCCCTTTTTCTCCATGCCAGTGTGTCCGTCATATCAAAATCGTACAACCTTAAACGGTGGGACAGTTTCTAAGTAGAAAGCAGTTTGAGCAGGCTTCAAGATGCCAATTGATTGCGACTGGTCATGTTGTCCTTTGAAGTCTCTTTTTGAGGCCTCAAGCTTCTTTCGGACGCTAATATTGCATAACGATTTGGCATGGGATGTTTTTTCATTTAGCCTCACACCGATTCATGGAGTGATGGGAAAGGCCCAAGAGGTGGGAGAGAATCCATGATGACCAATAGTGCCTTGGTCTTGAACACTTCCTCGTGGGTGGACCTTCCCCACTTGTGTTGGGCATGGTGTTCACGAGGACAGGCCATTCAAGGCTTGTCCTACCAGCTCCAAACGGGCCATTTAGAGAGAGGGAAAAAAGTTTTAAATTTGGTTAATTAGAAGTTAGTAGCTTCTTCTTCCTCTTCTTCTTCTTCTTCTTTTTTTCTTTTCTTTTGTTTATCAATGAGATCAGCTAACCTTCTATTAAATTGATTATTCCGTGATTAGATTGGACTCTTCGTTTTGTCATTCAGGTCCGATTGAAAAGCAAAAGAAACTGTCTATGGCACTTATAGATAAAAAATGGAATGTAAACACACTAGTACTTTTTGGTGATTGATGAGACTCCACTACCTGCTGTGTGCTTTGATGGAAAAGGCAACCTAGACCACTAAATGCGAGCTTCTGGAACCAGATAGATCTAACTTCGAATCCTTCTTTCTAATGCGAACAAGATTGCGGTCAAAAGGTTCTAACTTGAATAATGTCTGCCCTTTCCTCAATATCTCTGGCTACTAGTGCAGGGTCATGTTTTTCCTATTAGTTTTTGTTACGACTATCATGACGAGTCCATTATTCTCCATAGCTTTGCAGATTTTGACTAGTGACAACCAATAACAGTTGGCTTCATACAGATCGAAGTACATGGAAATACATCATGGTGTCAAAAGCTGTTCTGTTTTTGTTTGTTTCTTTGGATTCTTGAAGCAAGTTATTCTAAACGAGTTTCACATTTATCCAAGACAATAACTTATTTCCAAGTTCAGTATGACCCGGAAGTGCGTTGCTATTCTGCAATTGAAACGAAGAATCTCCCCTGGAAAAATGGATATAGGCTCTGTGTCTCAGCTTTCCGGGAGTTGGCTTCATCTTCCATTTTAGAAGAAGCAGACCGAAAGTAGAATTGAAATACAAGCTTGTCAGGTGGGGAAGAAAAAGTGCCAGTTTCCCACAAAGACATTTTACACTCAAAACTGACAAGCATTTGAAGGCTACTGATGTTGCAACGAGGCTGAATCAGATCGACAAAGTCGTCTACAAGCTCAAATTGAGGCAGCAAGCAAGCACAAACACTGCTAAAGCTGTCTGATGAGTGCACCAAACAGAAATGTTAGTTTGAATGCCGGCAGTAGCCATTGACAAAAGAGAAAGAGAAGGACGTAGAAGTCAGGTTCAGCAGCTCAAACTTGATTAAAATAATACAAGACAGGAACCTGATTTCGGTTCTCTCCACTTTTGTGACTCAGAGAAATTTGGTTTTAGCATTTGAGGGGCCACAAGGAATTTTGCTTTGTCATTTATTTTCGTTGTGAGGCAACACCTAGGATTCTTGGTCTGGCATAGACGATTCGACTCACGAATCAAAAAGCATCTTTCGCTTTTCTACGCTTCATTATTATACAGCTAATTTTCTACGCTTCATTGGGTTTGTGTCCTTTCAGCTATTGAAGGTTGTGTTCCACATCCACAGTCTCCCGTGATAAAGTCTATTATTATCTGTAATAAACAAATGATTCAGTACTGCAACTTCTTAATTACTTTCCCCTCCACTCAAAAACAGATTGAGAGAGAGAGAGAGAGAGCTTCTTCTGCCATTGCCGCACCTTGAAGGCCTAAAGAACAGCAGAAGAGATTGAAAACCAGATAAGAAAACAAATTCATATGTGTATTTAAGCCTTAAAGACACCGATACAAATCATGTATACATATCACCAGATCCCCGCCATCGAAAATAATTCAAAATCAATTCATCCTCATCACCACCGGCTTTTGATCCTTGATCACCACAAAATCATAACAACAAGAGGAAAAAATAACTCATGGAAAATTCCGACTGATTATCAGTTAAACTCATCACACCTGTGCCGAATCTCTCCGTGCATCCCGGTCTGGACCTTATACAAACTCAGCTTCTGCATTGCCTTCCCAAACGCATCAAAGAACTTGTTCTGATCCGCCGCGTACATCTCCACGAACGGCTTCGTCCTGGGATCACTGTACAATTGATGATCCGACCTCAACAGCCCCAACCCCTTTGGCAGGTTTTGGTAGTACATGTTGTCGAACTTGTTGGGAGTCATGATGTCATTGAACACAGACAATGTTGGGTTCTTCTGGTAATCCGCGCAAGCCTTCTGCAGAGCCTGAGCGAACCTAGGACTATACTGCGTATCGTAGGGCGAATACTTGCTGTAGTTATAGATCCCAGAGCTAAACTCCTTGCAGTGTGAGAACCCAATAGTGTGAGCACCGCACAGAGCCACGGTTTCTTGAATCGTGAATCCACTGGAGGTGAAAAGCTTGATGATCTGAGTCATCGACATGGTGGGTCGCGGAAGCTTGCCTTCTACATACGATGACTTCGAGACCAGACCATCTTTGCGACCGAGGAGGACATTGTAGTAGGGCCCCCCGACCATGGTGACAAGGTCGCGCGTGGCAACGGCGAGGATGTCGGCGCACGATACGGTCCTGGGGCAGTTGAGTTCGAAGGCGGTCTTGGCTCGGACGACTACGTCGAATGCATCACCGGGGAGGGATAGATTGATGTCGGCGTCGCGCTCGGCTTTGTTGAAGGGCGTGGAGGAGATAAGAATGGAGGCATCGCAGCCGTTAACTAGGCAGTCGTGGAAGAAGAGGCGTAACGTCGCGGCGGCAGTGCTGGGGCTAGTGATCTGCTTGTTGGTGATGGTATCTTGCATGATTTGGTTGAATCTCGGGCAGGACTTGTGGTAGTAGTCCAGGCTGAGCTGAGACAGAGCGGGAGTGAGAAAGAGTGAGAGTGAGATGATAAAGAGAACAGGAAGCTGGGCCATTTTTGCTTCGCCCTCTTCTTCCGTCACAGAACGAATGGCGGCTATGTTGAAAAGCAGAGGAAAATGCAGAGGAACTGGGGGAAGCTCCGAGGGGAAGTGCGTTGTGGGAGTGGATGGGGAGGGTTTTACTGCACAAAGAGGGAGACTGAGTGAGGAGAGAGAGCGCGTGTGCTGTGTCCACGCGTTGCTCTCTGCGGCACCAATCACGGGATGCGTGCCTTGGGGAAGGGGAAGGGTCCCACTTGGTGTCGGGCCTCGTCTTTGCTTTGCAATTTCAAACATTTAAGACCAACGGGGTTGAAGGTAAAAGACGCGTAAAACAGTGGCCCTCGGCCGTCTCCGACAATGTTTTGTTATGCAGAAACAGGTCTCTTTCAACTCTGATACGTGAGTTACGAACATGGTAAGCCGCGACTGAAGCGGTGAATCTTAGAAAGTCAGTGGAATTTAGATGGGAGAAAATTGTATCCGTTTGTCATTTCCTGAGTCGATGACAACGGGGAGTGTGGCGGATATTCTGTAAGTCACATGATAGATCATATGCTTAGATGTGCCTGCCTTAAGGCATATCTCATAAACATAGTTGTTTTATGGGTCCCATTCCATTCTATTCATGACAGATAAATCCCTCTGGCTGGGCTCATCATGTTCAAGAACTTGCATTTACGGGTGATTTGAACCACTAAGCCTTCTTGTTTTTTATATTCCTCTTCTTATCAGGGATGCGGGACACGTAGCTTGTAGAAAAAAAAAATCCTAAATATATGTTAGTGGGGAGGCATAATTCTGTAGGTTCTGACTATTTTTGTGGTTTAGAAGCTTCATATGGAAAGAGTCAGAATACATGAGATTTAGCTTTCTCCCAAGATGTTAGGTGAAACAAGTGTTATTAATGAAGAATCCATGCATTGAACAGATAGAGGTGAGGAGAATTGAAGCCATTTCAGAACTTTCAAGTGAAAAACAGGACTACAGATGGTCCAATACATTAAACTAATACAAAAACTGCTGTGGTGTTAAGGTACTATAGAAATCCACAATCTCAGAATCCTTAGTGTGTGCCTTATCAGCAAGAAATACCTCTCAGAGTTAATATATAAAAGAGAGTAATACAAAAAAAAAAACCAAAATATACGGAGATGGCGGAGCATTCCTTTCTTTCGGTGCGTGCATTAGTGGGTTGGTATTTACAGTGGACGCGGATTCATAAATAAATCGTTTTAGCGCCTAACTTTCACTACCTGAGCTCTGCAATCCCTGATGGTGACACTTTTTCGTCTGCGTGTCGTGTTGAAGTGTCGGTGAAAGCTTTCCCAAACAGACCCACGAGAGAAAAACAGAAGGGAAAAAGAGAGAAAAAAAAAAGAAGAAGAGGAAGAAAAGGTGCAGAGAGTTCTTAGTTAGAACTTAGAACAAAGGTTAAAGGACAACGCCTGTTGTGATAGAGGCGGGAAACAAAGATTAGGTTACATGAGTTGTGACAGAGCTAGGTTCCATGTGCTAGCTTGTCCCACTTCAACAACTTCATGTGGTTCCCTTATCTTTCCAGGTACTCGAAAGTCTTCATTAACAGCTCGTTCTCGTTGTGTCAGCTTGAACTTGAGAAGCGGTAGTCTAAATATCCAACTGGACGTTGGCCCAATGCAAAATAAATTGTTTTCACTGTTATTATAGAAACTCCATTTAAAGAAGTACACTTGGCAATCCTGATTATAGTTGGCAACTTTTATTTTTTCCTTCAATAAACGGAATCATCTACTGGGGAAGGAAGGACGGTATGCTCATATGACATTTTAAGCCCTCTTGAGTTCTTAAGATATTTGAATCTGTATATGTTTAGAAGCATCTTCACCTGACCCAACTGGGCAAAACTCCACTGATCATTCTAAGTAATCTTTAAAATAAAGGAAATATACTTTTGTCACAATTACAGTGGACAATTACCAACATCCTCTTACAGACAAATATGAAATGACAAGTTTAGAAATAATAGCAAATCATGGATGGTCTCAACGCACCTTGGCTTACATGCATACATTTATGAGTCTTTCTTTCTCGTTGAAAGGGAAGAACAAATAAAGACTGACTCTAGCAATGTTTTCCTGGAGAATTGCACTCGTATCCAGCCCAAAATGCAAAAGGAACCGATGTGGTACAGCTAACAAGGTCTGAAAAGAGGGTGTCCTACACAATTTACGGGCAGTGAATTCCGTATACTTATCAAGTTTTAATACAAGTGCACACAACATACTGAAATGTCTCCTTCAAATCATAGAAAAGTTCTGGGAACCTATAGGCAGCCAGTAGCATAGAGGCTGTATTGGCGATTTATGAGGAAGTCAGTGAGAGGCGAGCTGTAAGGGATTTCCCTATAATTTTCTTGTACTCATCCCACCATTCATAAAGCTGCTGCCCTGCAAGAAAATCTCAGGCGACACTGCATAATTCTCGAGCCTAACCCATACATAGTCTTCAAACTTCTTCAGGTTTTCTCTATGCATGTTCATATCACTTGGATCTCTGCCACTCAGCTTCTTGCACGAAATCCGAGCCTCCTCGACGTGTGCCCAAAAGCAAGAATCCTCGGTCAGGCTAGCCTCCATGTTTTGTTTCTTTGAATTATCTGGAACGGTTGCTGGTTTCTTGTCCTTAGTTCTGCCATTCTTCCAATTGTGCGAAATGTTTAGACCTTCCTTTATTTATGTAGTCTGTATGCCCATCGCGGTAGTATGCAGCTATATGCAGTGGTTCAACCATCCTTCGGTAGTTTGTTCCCCCGTAGAGCCAGCGGGTACGAAGTGAGGCCCCTTCCTTCTGGGGCTCTTTCTGTACATCATCAACCATCTTTTCCCAGTAACACGTGAGGCGTTTCATGAACAATTCTACATCACGGTCACTTTGTTCCCTTGCATTCTTGTAGCTGTCGTAGTACCCAATTCCCTGGTCCTTACAGAATTTCTTATACCATTCCAGCTTCGCCATGTCTACTTTCATCTCAGTCAACTTAGTGTCATCGAAAACTTCGCTGCTTCTCATCAACCATCTCCTTTCCTGTTTCTCTGTCTTGGTAATCAGAGAGCTGATGTCAACGCCCTGCTGTCTTGGCTGCTGCAGCAATTTGGAACATGAGTACAGCTAGAAGTGGAGTTTTGGAGAAGATAAAAGACAGACTCTAAATATTAGTCATTCTTAGCAATGTAAGAACTACTACACGTTTTGGCTACTAGTAAAATCCTGAGCAGTTCTTCCTTACATCGTCTTATCCAATGTCTTCTCTAGATGTGTCTAATATAGCATGACATATGGGTCAAATGAGCCTGTAATTATGCACATGAAAATTGAAATTGAACTAACCTGTTCTCGCCTCAGTCCAATAGCTTCTAGTTGTAAAATAATGCCTGCCCGTAGCGGTTGTGTGCATCCATTGAATCTTCTTCCATCCTTGTGAGTTGCCTTGACGTTGAGTTGATTGACAATATGTTCATAGTCAAAGAACTCGAAAAGTTTATTTGGATCTCTATTTCGAGGACCCTCTGAGTCGGTTGCGCGCAACAGTTCCAAAATGGATTCAGGGTTCTCAAGACAAGCACATCCCAGTTCTGAACACATCAGATATGTGCCAAAAGGCCTGTACTCAGTAGTTTGGGAAGCCGACTCGGGAGCAGGAGGATTGTGGAGTGACATCAAGACTCTGGGGACTGGATCTTGGTCAGAAACTACATGCAAAAAGCAAGAGTTCCACGCTGAGTATGGTGTTATGGCTTGCTCCAGGCCATTATCGCCAATAATAGGCGAATCAAAAGTGAAGCAAAGTGGGCGCTTGGTGGTTGCAAAATCCATTTTGTTTAGCAGCCATAAGGTGAAGAGTGACGCAACAGATCCTCCCAAGGCGTGTCCAGTGACGATTAGAGGCTTGGAGTTTGAAATCTGCATTAAGATCTTAATCTTGCAGCGTCAACAAACGGCTGCGTAACATTCAAAGAGTTCTTTTCATGGCTTTATCGACAAAATGTAAAGAGCTATGACAGAAAATTTCTCATTTACATATCTATTCTCCAAGTTGCTGGTCAACCAGAGAAGTTTGTGTAAAAGTAGCTTGTGCTAACAGACAATTTTCTAGGAAATGTGATGTTGTACAGGCTAGAGTTTTCGCTTAGCTGAGAAAAATTAAAGGAAAAAAGAAAAAAGAAAAAACAGAAAGGAATCTATTGAGGATGGAGAGGTACCCGGCTCTTCAAGCTTGGTAGGTCTTCCCGGACTGAGGCGAAAAGATCCAAAGCAAGTCTGTTAATGGAGACATGTGGGTTGTTTTGGTGCACAGGAATTGGAAGAGAGGAAACGTTTCCTGATGAGCTGATGATGGAACACAATCTCCTCCTCCTAGAAGATGGTCTTTGATAGATTGGAGCCTGACATCGAAAGCTAAGATGTTATAGTTTGATTGCTCGTAAAATTCGCATATAACAGGAGCTTCACTGGATTTTCCGCGAAGTTTGGAAATTGCATCCCACGAGTGGTTCAGGACATTAGAGTTCACAATCAAGCTTGCCAACTCCAACCCACTGCTAAAGCTGCAAACATGAATCAAAGAAATACATAGTCAGCGAATTGTCACGCCGTAACTTTCCGAGTCGGACTTCCATGTTCATAGAACGAAGAAGAAGGAAAGAAAGCAAAGAAAGTTCTGAAAAAAAAACAAAAACAAAAGATGAAGTTAAGGAAACGAGATGGGTTTCTTCTTTCAGGGAAGACTGATTCATCTTCTATACTTGTGTCAGATTCTCTTCGAACATATGAGGACATTGCCTGTGACTTCGAGTTTTAACGACACGACAATGCCCAGAAGTGATGCAACCGCGTTCCAAGAAAGTCCGTCCTTTCTCACTTAGTTGACGACTTCTATAGTTGACTAAGTAATTTGAAAAGTTTCTAGAATGCTTAAAATTATAACTCTATTCATGAAATTAGTTTCCATAAACTTAAATTCTCATTATATGAAAATATGAGACAATTTACTGTGATTATTGATAGCAATCTCCCGACATGAACGACAAAGAAAACTTTTTATACCTACAATAATAATGGTGATCACAGTAACAATAAAAAATGACTCTCTAAAGTCGGAAACTTCCATGAAAGCAAGGCAGGGGCCATCTTTGACTAAAACTCAACATCAATTATTATAAACCCTGGCCATCCCCGTGAGAAGATGTTTGCTGTACGAATGAGAACATTCGTTACTGTTAAAATTTTAACTAAGGCTCTGGTTTCCTCAACACACATTCATTCCTTCCTGTGGTTTTAAATGAACTATTATGAATACTTTCTCATGACCAAGTAGCAAATACCTCGTTGATAAATAAATAGCTAATCATGAATAGTCCTATAGACAATAACATTGCTCACTGGTCCAAAGGTATAGGTGCAAGCATACATTTACCAGTTCTTTGCCATTAAAAGAGTGAAGAAGGAAACAAAGACAGAATCCCGGAAAACGCACTGACATGAAAAAGTTGAGAAGTTTTGAAATGATGATGTGTCCTTCACAATTTATTGGGGAATGAGTCGGAATACTTCTCAAGTTTGAAGGCTACGGCACATAACATATTGAAAAGTCTCATCTAAAACACTGAAAATTTTAGGGAATTTCAACTCGGCCGGCAACCTAGTTATTTTACTGGCCAGTTTTCATCAAGTCATTGAGTAGCGAATTGTAAAGGGCTTCCATGATACCCTCTTCAATAATTTTCTCCTACTCTTTCCACCATTGTAAAGGGCTCCCATCTTCTATACTTTTTTTTACTGGCCACTTTTCATCAAGTCATATGCGTTGATTTTTTCATTCTCAAAAACCTTCATCTAGTTTTAGAAGAATGATTCTATATTTTCTCATAACCAAGTATCAAATGACTTGTTAATAAATAAAGCAAACCATGAATAGTCCTTTCAAAAACAACGTTGCTCGCTATTTCAATGGGGTAGTTGCATGCATACACTTACCAGTCATGGGAAGAAGGAACCAAAGGCAAAATCCTTTGTTTGACGAAGATCAAAGTAGCAAGTCGTTTCGTGGAAAATGCACTCATATACAACCCAGATTGCAAAAGGAAACGATATGGAAAACTTAAGAAAGTTGTAATGATGGTGCCCTTCACAATTTATGAGGAAATCACTTCAGAATACTTCTATAGTTCGAAGGCAACAGTACACAACATATTGAAAAGTCTAATCTAAATCATAGAAAGAAACAGGAAATCTATAGGCAGCCAGTAGAATACTGGCGGTACTGGCGGGTTTTCATTAATTCAGTGAGTGGAGAACTGTAAGGGGTTTCTTTTATAATTTTCTTGTATTCTTCCCACCATTTCATGAAGCTGCTGTCCTGCAAGAAAATCTCAGGCGATACTGCATAATTCTTGAGCGCACGCCATACATAGTCTTCAAACTCAATGAGGTTCTCTCTGTGTCTATTCACATCACCTGGCTCTCTGCCACTCAGCACTTTGCATGAAATCAGAGCATCCTCCACGTGTGCCCAAAAGCAAGAATCCTCCGTCAAATTAGCCGCCACGTTTTGTTTCTTGGAATTATTTGTACTGCTTGCCTGGTTTCCCCTCATTATTCAGCCATTTCTCCAACTGGTCGAAGTGTTTATGTCTTCCTTTGGCTATGTAGTCTATTCGCCCACTGCGATAGTAGTCAGCTATGTGTAGTGGTTCAACCATCCTTCGGTAATTGGTCCCAGCAAACATCCAGCGGGTACGAAATGCAGCACCTTCCTTCTGGGGTTTTTTCTCTACTTCATCAACCGTATCCATCCAGTAAGCTGTGAGGCGTTTCATGAATCTTTCTGCGTCTTGGTCACTTCTATCCCTTGCATTCTTGTATCTGTCGTAATACCCAATTCCCTTCTCCTTGCAAACTTTCTTGTACCATTCCAGATTGGCCATTTCTACTTTCATGTCATTCAACAAGTCGACGTCAAAAAATTCACTCCTCCTCATTAACAATTTCCTTTCCTGTTTCTCTATCTCGATAACCAGACCGTAGTCAATGTTCTGCTGCAACAATTGTTGACAATGAGTGTTGCTAGAAGTAAAAGTTTGGAAATCTAAAAGGACAACTCTAAACAGTAGCGATTCTTAGCAATGTAAGAAATACTACACGTTACAGTTACTTGTTATCATTGTCCTATTATGTAATGTCTTGTACAGGTGTGTCTAACATAGCATGATATATAAGGGTCAAATGAGCATTGCAAACATATAGGATCCACATGAAATTGAAATTGAGTTACCTGTGCTCGCCCCAGTCCAATTGCTGCCAGTTGTGTAATAATGCCTGTCCGTAATGGAGATATATCATTGCCCGCCAGTCCTGGTTGTGTGATAAATTCATCCCCTCTTGTGCAGTCCTTACAAATTATCTTATTGTTGAGTTCTTTGACAATTTTTCCATACTCAACGAATTGGTTAGGAATTTGATTTCCAGGACCCAATGTATAGGTTGCCATCAACAGCTTCAAAACGGATTCAGGGTCCTCGACACAGGCACAACCCAGTACCGAATAGAACAGAAATATGCCAAAAGGCTTGTAGTTGGCGATTAAGACTCTGGGGACTGGATCTTGGTCAGGAACTACATGCAAAAAGCAGGAGTTCCACACTGAGTATTTTGATATGGCTTCTTGCAGGCCTTCGTCGCCAATAAGGGGTGAACCAAAAGTGACGCAAAGTGGGCGTTTGGCGGTTGCAAAATCGATTTCGTTTAGCAGCCACAAGGTGAAGAGAGACGCAACAGATCCTCCCAAGGAGTGTCCAGTGATTATTGTTGGCTTGATTGATGTCTTGGAATCGGAAACCTGCATTAACTATTAATCGTAACAGAGTTAACTAGAAGCTGGGTAATATTCTGAGAGTTCTTTCCATAATTCTATTAACACCAAAATAAATGTCCACAACATACAAAAAAAAGTCATTTACATCGCACATGAATTGTCCAAATTGCTGGTTAGACAAAGAAACTATATACAAAAAAACTACTTCGCTTCCTCACACACATTTTCAAGGAAATATGGTGTTTGTGCTTGCAGTGAACAAACAGTTACACTTCATTCTTAAGTTATTGGCCAAGCCAACAAAAAGCTGACAGGAAAAAATATATACCTGGCTCTGCAAAAATTGGAGCGATCCACGGATGGTGGAGAAAAGGTTTAGAGCAATACTGTTAATGGAGAACTGTGGGCTGGTTATGGTGCACAGGAATTGGAAGAGTGGAAAAGTCTCCTGAAGGATGGATGATGAAACAAGATCTCCGCCTCCTGCTGCTTCAAGGTGCTCTTTGGTACAAGGAGGACAGGTAATGAAAGCTAGGATCGTAAAGTTTGGGTGATGTGAGATTTTGAATTTAACAGAGGAAAGCGCGGACGCTGGTTCATTGACTTCGCTGCTGTAAAGTTCTGAAATTGCGACCGCGGAATGGGACAGGACATTAGAGGACACAGCCAAGCTTGCTAACTCCAACCCACTGCTAAATCTGCAATCAAGAATCAAAAGGAATATATAGTCAACGAATTGTCAAGAAACAAAAACAAAGAGAAGAAGAAGAAGAAGAAGAAGAAGAAGAAGAAACAGGGCTTTTTCTTACCGGGGAGACTTATACATGGTGTAATCTTTTGTCAGATCAGCTTCGAACAGATGAGAAGAGAGCTTCTTCCAGCTGAACCATATAGGGGCAAGTACGGAGGCAAGCCTGAACTAAACGCGTTCCAAGAAAGTTCGAAGAAATCGTAGGGGACAACGACTTACCAGGTCAATAGTTTTTAATATTCTACTATTCTCGTCAGTTCTACCTTAATTTACTAAAAGCTCTTAGCAAACACTTACCAATTATGATAACAACAACTTGATTATAGCAATGGGTGATGACAACAGTTTTTTTACTTGTAATAACAATGATAACTACAGTAATAATAAAACTGATTATGAAAAGACTTTTAAGTGTAGATATACAAAAAATATTAGCATTAGTATAATTTATCAACTAACAAGTGATCTATATGGCAACAATTTTATGTTATTGGGGTAAATCCTCAAGAAGTTTATGGTATCCTAATAATTTATTGGCTTTCCCACTTTTTCAACTTTGAAGGGGACATAGGCATCGTTCCTTTCCTTCGAGGAATGACACTTATTTAGAACATTTTTAAGTAAAAAAAAAAAAAAGAAGTGAATCATGCCTTCAAATTTTCAAAAAAGTGCAAAAGCTTTAGTAAGAGTAAATTGTTGTGTACTTGTGTGAAAACTTCCTGGTAATAGAGTCAAGTCTTGCCCCTCTTTGTAAGGCATTATAGTGACTCATTTTTGTTTTTCTTTTGGGATGTCTTTTTCTTAAAAAAAATCAACAATGTAAATGTTGTGGCATTTTGAGGTATGTAAATATTTAAGTAATGTGTCTTATCTCTTTTATTGTAAATCTAGACTAATGATGTAGATGAGTTTATACTTGATTGTCTAATCAATTCATTGATGAATTCAATAATTTTATGTTATTGAGGCTAAATCCTTAAGAAGTTTATGGTGTCCTAAGAGTTTATTCATTTTCCCACTTTTTCAACTTTGAAAGGGGACATAGGCATCGTTTCCTTTCCTTCAAGGAATGTCACCTATTTAGAACATTTCTAAGTAAAAAAGAAAAAGAAAAGTGAATCATGCCTTTAAATTTTCTAAAAAAGTGCAAAAGCTTTAGTAAGAGTAAATTGTTGTATACTTGTGTGGAAACTTCCTGGTAATAGAGTCAAGTCTTGACCCTCTTTGTAAGGCATTATTATAGTCACTCAATTTTGCATTTTTTTTTTTTATGTCTTTTTCTTAAGGAAAAATCAACAAAGTAAATGTTGTAGCATTTTAAAGTATGTAAATATTTAAGTAATGTGTCTCATCCATTTCTACTTGATTGTCTAATCAATTCATTGATGAATTCAGCAATTTTATGTTATTGAGGCTAAATCCTCAAGAAGTTTATGGTATCCTAATAGTTTATTTACTTTGCCACTTTTTTAACTTTGAAGGGGACATAGGCATGTTTCCTTTCCTTCAAGGAATGTCACCTATTTAGAACATTTCTAAGTAAAAAAGAAAAAGAAAAGTGAATCATGCCTTCAAATTTTCCAAAAAAGTGCAAAAGCTTTAGTAAGAGTAAATTGTTGTACTTATGTGAAAATGGTAATAGAGTCAAGTCTTGCCCCTCTCTATAAGGCATTATTATAGTCACTCATTTTTGCTTTTCTTTTGGGATGTCTTTTTCATAAAGAAAAATCAACAGCGTAAATGTTGTAGCATTTTGAGGTATGAAAAGATTTAAGTCATGTGTCTCATCTTTTTCTATTGTAAATCTAGGCTAATAATGTAGACGCATTTCTACTTGATTGTCTAATCAATTCATTGATGAATTCAGTAAAAGTTGATTCTTATATTGAAGATTCTAAATTGCTAAAGCCAAAGGCTTGTCTTTGTCTATCTTATTTAGTAAACTAGTTTCCGGTAAATTAGGTAAAGACCCTTCGTACATTCTTTTTTGTTCTAGTTTTACAACCTCAATTTTGAACGTCATGGATTCAACCCAAGTTTAAGTGAAGCTTCTACTATTAGCAAAGATGATTTGTTAAGGCACAATTATGTTATCTAACAATCCACAATTTTACAAGCTGCCACAATTGACCTCCCCAAACTCAAACATGCTAAAAAAGCATGTTTCTGTAACAATTTTATCTTGGTGACAAACTAATAATGGATCAGTGACCAGTGCATATGTGGCTTTTATTTGTGTCAGTGAAAGCTGTAAACAATGGTATTGAAATTGATCAATCATCTGAATACATAACTTGTAAATGCCAATTATCGAAGCAAGTCCTATCATAAACATGCTAAAATACCACTGCAATTGAAAAATGAATTGGGGGCATCTGGAAAATCCCAATGGCATGTTCTCACACAAAACCGTTCACTTGTACCAGGTAATCACAAAGACGCAGGATGACAAGCTGCTCTCATATCCAGGAAGGTGCCGTGCGAACGAAGACACAGCAGGCAGCCCATTCCGAAGTAGACTATTTGACGCGGTTACATCACTTTCTCGGAGGTTGCCAGCGTAGAATCGCACTCGATATCTTTTGTGTATATATTCGTGAGGGCAAAAAGCAGCAGCACAAAAACAACTTGGGCGCTCATGATGCCAAAATGGCTGATGCTGTTACCAATTTCCATCCAGCTTCCGGTGTTCCGAACCTGGCATGTGTCACGATCGTCAGTTGGGGGCCAGTGGTTCCATACATAGTCTCAAACTTCAGACACAGCAGCCATAAACAATACAAAATACTTGCAACAACGAAAGAACACCAACGATCTACAGTCATTATAGCTTGGTAACTAAGAACTCGACCATTTGGTGAACCAAGTCATCAAAAGTAAGAACTTGGATTTGGAGGTTTGGAAAATATATGATTGACCTCACACCAATACAGATAATCAAAAATTGCAACGTGGGACGTTTTTCCAGCTCCAGGTTCGTTTGCATATGTTAGCATACATAGACAATCCTCTGAATTGTTCCACAAAAGTTCTTACAGGGCTGGACCAGAGAAGATTCTCCAGACCCACCATTAACATTAATTTAGATGACAAGCACATGATCGGATCAAATAGTGACTACAGAAGATACGTTGACATGATTAAAAATTTTGAACCAAGAAATTTATGCTTCATAACACTTTGGAATCTTGATTACGAAAAATAAAGCAATAAATCTGATGATAATGAGCAACGAAGTACAGAGTTTTTTTATGAGTTAGGAAATAGGGAGCGGTATAAGCAGAATATAATTTAGTATCAATCGACTATGTGAAGAAAAAATTGCCCTTACCAGGAAGAAAAAGTGAATGGTCATTACATCAGAAAATAAGATGACAAGAAAATAGCACCCCAAACGCGGAAGTCTGTGTAGTTTGTTTATGGCACTGAATACACATCTGCAATCAGACCACAGAAAGCAATTCAAGAACCAAGTTCAAAAATATTTGAATAGCTAACTTCCTCGAGAAAGAGAAAAAGAACAATTAACAAACTAAAATTATCTAGTTGGTTATTCATTAAAAAAAACTGCCGGTAAAACTAGTATGTTCAATAATCTAGAGTAATTGAGACAATAGGCAATCTGGACAGATAAAATGGTTTTCACAGATTGACAAAGTTTGCAGCATGACTATTACGGTAGCCAAAAGTAAAAGCGCAATAATGCCAGAAAAGTATCTCTTTTCTTTTTTTTTCTTTTTTTTTTTGGATATGCCATTGCTTATGGAAAAAAAAATTTAACCAGAAGAATTTAGAGGATCTAGATTGTCATTAGCTGTTTAAGGAAAAAAATTGAAACTTTACTTACATGACAAGCATGAATGGTATAAATAGCTTGAATATCAGCAGGGCAGCCATCAGAAACGGCTGCATTTAAAGAGAGGCTACATCAGTTTAGTAACAGATTCTTTACAAGAAGGCTGATGAATACTCTAAGCATGATCAATCTTCACTTACACTGAAGATGGTAATGAACCGATAGACAGATGAAATCTCAAAACTAGCAATACTTGCGAAATTTCCCGTTCCAAAGAATGCAATGTTGAATAAAACCATCTACAGAAAATCATAAAAGTCATTAGAGTGATCATAGCCCTTTTAATTATGATGAAAGCTAAACAAAATAAATCACTCTATTTTTCACAGTCATGAGCTATAACAATATTTTGAGGTCAATATCTTGATAGATACTAAACCAACCTGACCATCAAAATGAGCTCTATTCAAATGGACTCATTGATTAAAACTTTAGTCACCATAGAAGCCAAAAGAGGGAACACATGCATAGTTGCAAATATTTTCTTATCTCTCAAGCCCTCTGTCGCTGGATCCTTTGTAATTGTACAATGTTTTGTGATTTGAAAGAGCACCACAACAAGCAAACCACCGGACTCTCTTTCATTAAAGGATGGATATTAAATAGCCACAAAACAAGGAAATTCTGAGAAACAAAACCCCAAAATTCGATATTCTTCTGACAATACTAGGGGACCATATGGGAAGAAAAAAGTATAATAAGGAAAAAGGAGGTGACTTACAAAGATTAAAGGAATTCTCACGTCAGACAGCTGCAAGCATCTATCATCAGGTTTAAAAATGACATTAGTGTCTGCATCTTTGGTTGAAGCTGATGATTTAGTAACCTTACTTAAGTATGAAACTGTGTTTTCAAAAAGTATCCATGCCATTAGTACAAGCGCAAGGGCACCATAAAAGACAGCTTCATATCTGCACAAGTTTCGGAAAGAAAAAACAATGAGAAGAAAGAAAAGGAATTTGTCCTTTTCAAGAAGCTGTTAAATAAGTACCATGTTGTTTATAAGTGAGATATACCCAATAGACAGAAGAAGGAACGTGGGTGCAAAACCTAAAAATATAGAAGTAAGCCGGGACAAGAGGCCATTCGCTGAAAATAACGGGAGAACCAGCGAAAAACCTATTATAGAAAAACTAAAACGTGAATTTAGATAGACACATAACTGTACATGCTTCAAGTAGAGGAAATTCAACATGGAGTAATATCGAGTTAAAATAGGATGAGAACATATAGAATCAAGGATCCTCAACATTCAAAGAAGAAAATGAATTAGGTTTTAGTTAAAAACAAAATTGCTGTTATAGAACAAAGAGGCACAAAGACTTTTCAGGTATTCAAATTAGCAAGTTACTGATGGTATGTAGTCTGCAATAACATAACCAGTTATCATTTGAGAACCATGAGCCTAATTGAACTACAGACTATCGACTAAAATTATGCATTACAGGCCAGATATTGCATCTTTCAAAGATAGTTTCAAAAAACATGGACTAAATATCACAAGGTTTCATCCCTGATAACTGGGTGAAACAGAACAATGTTGCCTCCACAAAGAACCAGATCATTACCTCATAAATTGCATACAAAGCTAAACACCAATGATTCTTACCAAAATAAGACTTTGATTCTGTTTTTGAACAATTACTCAACATAAAAATACATGAACTGGAATGAAGGCTTGACTTGTGGTACGGGAAAATTAGTTGACATAATCCTGATGCTTGCTCTGTCCTGGGACAGGCTTGGTAAATTATTAGGACTCCATGCATGACATGGGGGATTTATGTACAGCAAAAGTAAAAACTGAATCCTAGGAGAACGCCAAAATTTGAAAGGAATAAGAGTCAACACTAAAGTTTGGTTAATAAGACTTAATATTAGAATTAGGTCGTAGCTTTATGGGAAAACCTAGAGAGCAGAAGTTAACGTTAAGCAGAGGGACGTGTTCCAGGATATACCGGCAATAGACCAAGTAATCAACTGGTGTAATGGAAGCAGTTCTTGCTTCTGTGTTCTGTGGGATGTTGATAATGACACCATGACTGAAGACAAACCAACCAAAAGAACCTGCATTTTTCAACAGAAGTAATTAAATTCAAACAGAAACAAATATAGTAAGCTCCAACCCGGGTAGAAGGTAAAAGACAAGCTTTGCACCTGTAACTCAAAGAGCATGGGAAACTTAGGTTTCTTCGTTTCATGTTTAGAGATGCTCTGCCAGTACTTTCGATCAACATGCATATCTAACCACCTTGCAACTACTCCTATCAAGATAATCATCACTCCACTCGCAATCCTGCAGAGGTTATCGTTAACACAAAAACATCATGATCGTCATCACCCCCGTGTAACTAATAAGCTCTCCACTCTAATGGTTAATCCAATATGATATATTCTCTCTTTACAATAAAGATTGCGACAAGTAATCATTTTTTAACAGAGTTACTACATAATTTGATACACACAAATCATAAGGTTAAAGCTGCATGTACTAATAGAAAACAACAACTAAAGTTGCAGATCTCAAGTGTGCTTGGAAACTATCAATTAGTGAATTTAAAACAATTGATAGAACAAAACAGTCATATAGAGACAAAATATGCTCTATTACACTCCCTCAGATATGCAACTTAGATATAAGAGATCATCAGATGGTGAATCTTTTGCAAAAATGATCTCATGGCAACTCTTGCTGCCTTCACTTATCAATCCAAATGCATTTCATGTATCGATAAAGATCATCTGATTTTCAAACTTACATAATTATGCTAGGTAAGAAGAAAAATTGGCTGTTTGAGCATTTGAAAAGTGAGATAACATGCGCCCTTATATTAGTTCACAAAGAAGCAGGGGAAATGAGACATGGAAAAGCCATTTCACTACTCATTAACATGCGCACTTACATAACCATAAGAGTTCTGAAAGTGTTGATTGTAAATGAGTTTCACAGACTTGCGAATACCTCTGTGGTTATTCAGGAGGTCAAAGAAATGGTTAATCAGAGACAGATCTAGTTTCTGGTAGTTTTTTATCTTAGTTGTTTTGCGCATCTAACTTTTGTGTACAAAGCTTTCTCAGCCCTTTCCCATAAAAGATTGATGGATGGAATAATGAATTTCCATACACAATTAGCCACATAAACATGTAGATCGATGAAATGTATTGTAGAGTGGATTTTTGTTCATGCTATGTACACCCCTTTAATTCCAACTCTGTAATATTCTTGCCAGCTCCTGAATTTGAAACGGTTCAGAACAATCTAAAACACAATAAAAAAGACACACCATATATCCAGAATAAGGATAAACTAAAGAAAGTTGCGTACACTAATTGATTATTATCGGGAATTTCAGCTGGCATCAAAGTGAAAACAGACAAAAACCAACAGGCGATGCAGGCAAAAATTGATATGCCAGATGGAGTTGGAAAGATAAAGAGAAGCAACGGGCCCAATGATCAGGAAGCATCAAGTATAGAAGTTGCTTACACTAATTGATTATTATCAGGAATTTCTGCTGGCATCAATGTAAACACAGACAAAAACCAACAGGCGATGCAAACAAAAATTGGTATGCCAGATCTCCATGGAATTGTTTTGAAAAGATAAAGAGAAGCCACAGGACCAATGATCAGAAAGCACCAAGTATAGAGCTTCCTGTCAGTGAAGCTGTTCACCTGCACAAGGTACCAGAAAACATCCCTCAGAATGCTAGATTAGTATTTTATCAGGGTTATAGCAAGATACTGAACAGTAGATTTGGTATCCATACCAAGAATTCAAGAATGAACAAAGATACAGCAGAACTGGCTAGAAGTTTGATGATGAAATTGAGTTTTCTTCCATGTAAGTGCCTCCACAATGCTTTTATGAACCAATATTCACTGATTATTTGTGTCCAAAGAAATACGGTCATTGCAGTATAGGCATGGTAAAGGGGAGGGGAGTGCTCCAGAAACAGTAGAGTAGAAAATACTCCCATGAAAAGACATCCACATAGGTATACCTGCCAAGAAGATGAAATCTATGAGACGCGAAATGCATGGAGAGAGAAAGCAAAAAAAAATTGTAACCCAGCTTGCCCTGACGCTACATTAGCCACCCAACTTAGAAAAGATTAAGCTTATGGAGATATCACCTTTCCAGTATAATTTCTCGTTGCTTGCTCCTTTCTCAACATAACTCCTGGCATTGAAGTATAAGATTGCAGGACGTGGAGGACAATATAGATCATCCAACCAACATAACCAAGAGTAATTACAGTCATAAGCATCATCCAGTCATAAGTCTGAAAATAATGAAGCCCTTGAAGTGCCAAGCTTCTGAGATTTTCAGACAGCTTCATAGCAGCTTCATATTCTCTTGCAGAAATAAGGTCCTCGATTTGATCCAAAACAGAGGAATAAGTGGCCAGTGGTTTGAAAGGCTTGAAATATAATGAATTTGACTGCTTTATATCTAAGTTAGTCAAGAACACAAACATAAATAAGAAAGCTCATTCCCTACCAACTTTCTTTCTACTATCCCTGAAAGAACAGAAAATAATACATTATGAGTAATACTTTTGGACATTCCAAGAAGCAATTTGGTAAAAGTAGTGTAAGCTAAATCAAATAAGCAGGAAAACATTAATCCATTAGAAATTGGAATGAAACGAAATATCTTTGTGAGAGGACTTTTCTCATTCCAACAATGTATGGAAAACTTGATTTCATTAGCAATAAACAAAATTATTATCTGGAAGGAATTCAATTTTGAAGGCTCAAAGCATTAAAAAGATTATATCCAGTACAATCAGTATTATTAGAAACAAGATTCATACAAAGGGATACATGACTTGCGAAAAAACTGGGTAAGAATTTGCTTTGTATTGGCTACCACAGCTTCAACTTCTTCCACCTAGACATTAAAATAAATTAAGAAGTATGTCAGTAATCCGCTATCAATTTGCGTTGGGTTTGTTCAGATCAAGGACTGGAATTTTTAAGAACCAAAGATATCTTTTTGGGATTATGATGAAGTGTAACCCACGAAGTCTCTACATTTAAATGAATAGGACCAATTCAATTGCAGAATAAACAAATCCATTGGAATAATCTGATGAGAAATTTGTCATTCTTTATTAAGATAAAATAAGTCATCTATCAATAGAAGCTAATTGAACATACCTCAGTCACATTCATATAATCAAGAGGTAGACTTCCAACTGAGTTGACTGGACACGGCAAACCAACAAGAGTGGACTACCAAATGAAAAACAATTAGAACATCAGACCATAACACTGGAGAACAACTTAAAGGGTTCAGACTTGGAACTGAGAAATTAAAGGAAAGAAAGAACTACCATGAGCGGTGCAATATCAGCTTGATTGACATCAACCCGTTCTATTCCATCAAGGCCCCATTCTATAGGTGTAGGTGTGTCATGCATATGTTCATCCACAAAACGAAAATTGCAATGAGAATGGTTGGTGCTGGAGATTGTTTTGGGATACTTAATACCAGATCCCCATGCAACAAGGGGGGTGTCAGTGTTTGAAGGATGCCCATCTCCATGGCTTCCTATCAATAAAAACATAATTGTGTCAGCATCTTATTTCCGTACATCCATGAGGAAAAATGAATGGTCAACTTCAAGGGAAAACAAAAGAAAGACAACTAAATGAAATGGACCATAAACCATAAACTAACAGATATCCAAGCAGATCAGATTACTTAAATCCAAATTCAAGGCTGAGAAATAGATGATTTGGACTCTTCAACCATTAATCTGAAATAAATATCCAGGTGGAGCTGAAAACCAGGATATGAACATAAATCATTTACGTGTTGCATCTTTACTGCTACAAACTTATAACCCATCATGATTTTATTTTGTGGAGAGCAAGCCCGAAGCAGGTGTCAGAATATATCTTGTCTTTGTCAAATATCACAAACATGTGAATGCAGTGACGTAAACGAATTTTCAGAAAGAAGTTGTAATTTATAGAAGTTCCAAACCTTTGTCACTCATTCCATGATCAGCTGTAAATATATATGCTGTACTGTTGTCCTTATAATAGTCTTCCATTAGATGATAAACCCTTTCAGCTATACTGTCAACAACCTTTACATTATTGAGATAGATGGAGGAAAAGGGCCTATGTGCATGACCATTCGAATCACAACCAAGTAAGTGCAGAAATACAACGAGATTATCCTTTAGAAGCAATTCCTTCAGCTTTGAGTCTTCATTGGACTTATTCAAGAGGCTCTGAAATTGATCCAAAGACCACTCATCTAAAAAGGATGCATCTGCATCAACAATGTCAAATTGATAAAGTATTAATGAAAGTGAAATAATAGGCAGTTGATGTATAAAACAATAGTATAATTCCTTGAACCTGTATCACTGAGCTTTTACTTATTATAAAACTAATTAAATAAAAACTTTAAGTCCAAAGATTGTGACCGAACCAGTTGCAAAGTCTTCAAATTCATGAGGATAGGTATTCCACGTGCTATGCGGAACACCACCACAAAATATTGGAATGATGTCTGGGCTGCCAAAGGCAAATGTGTGCCGGCTTCGGTTAAATACAGAATCAAATTCAACTGGATTAGCTTTCCATCCTGTGAACAGAATGAAGCATCTTAGTGGACAGGATACGGTTCGACCGGAAGAGTGATAAAAAGTGAAAAAAAACGCTATGGAAACTTCGAGAAGACAGACAATCCACCTTTTGTAACTGCACTAGGATCCTCATAGAAACCAGCAATTAGAGCGACATGTCCAGGCCTCGACTCTGTAGGAGGGCGTGCATGAGATACTCCCCACCGACCTTGCCCTTTAATTATGCTTCTTAAAAATGGAGCTCTATAATTTCCTTTAGAATCCGGCTCAAAGAACTTGTCAGCACGCAAACCATCAGCTGCATTAATATCTTTCCGACTTAAACAAAGTTCCAAATTTTTCGGCATGTAAAATTCGAATGGCTCACAGAATTTCTAAATAAATCAGTCTGAAAAATTGCTGAATCAACATTAATCCAGGGGTCGTGCGTTTCCTTCGACACACTAACCTGTTAACACTGATATATACAGAAAACAATTCTAACAGAAAAATTAATTTCACTCCTGCAAGTAACCCATGTGAACAGTCAACCATCTTTCACCTCCAAAGGACCAGTTAGTAGGTAGCGTAAGCTCAGATAAGTCACTCCCATTAGGTACTATAAACAGAAGCAACCCAACTCGTCGCATGCTCATTGCGATTTCGTTACTGAGGTCAGCTAGAAATACAAAACAAAGCAAAAAGGCGCATGAAATTCAGTAAGACAATTGCACAAACATATGAGCGCCATTCCACGCAGAACCTACCGACGAGAAGCACGAGGCGCTTGGCGGGGGCCTTGAAGCGGGGCGTGACTGGATCCATGCCGTGGACAATGGGAGTCTTAAAATAGATGTCAAAAATGCTCAGCATGTAAACGGCGTGAAGAATGACTCCTAGAACGACGAGCCATCTCTCTCGCCGCTTCAGCCATTTTCTTCTTGCGGGGCTCACATTCGCTTTGCTTCTTTCCGCGTCTAAGCTGCCAAGGATCCCATCGCTACCTCCCATGTCAGTACTCCACGATTTGCGCTCTGATTCGTTGTTGCCTTTCCAGTTTGCCGGGAGCAAAAACAACGACCTGAGTCAGAGCTCCGATGTAAATCGGAAAAAAGTCCTCCCCAAGCTCCTGAGAAGTAACGAAAAACCGAATTCAACTTCTCTCTCCCTCTCAGTGTGGTGGCTGCTGGGCCGATTAGGAGGCCCTAAACTCACCAGACGAGTCACTTAATGTTTTTCTAGTTATATTGATAAAAATTAGTTTAATATTTTCATCTTACTTAAAACTAACACCATTTACTAAGATTAGAATTTAAGATGGGAAAAGTAAAGTCTTTAGGAATATCATACTAATTCCACAGACATTTCGATTCTCAGAGATTATACTGTGGTTAAATTAAAAGCATTGCTGTAAAACCCGTTTGTTAGCTTAAGTAAGGCAACATAATCATGGAAAATGAACAGACATTCTTAAAATACAAATCTCGTGATATCTAGAGCACACTACAAGGAGAACATAGAGATGAGCGAAGTGAACGTTGACTTTAAACAAGTTTTCTAATAAGTCCAATCTTGTCTTTCTCATTACCTACTAGATAAAGAGTCTTATATTAAAGAAAAAAGTACTCCTAACATGCATTATAAACTCAAGCAATCTTTTGAGTTTAAGCTTTCATGTTGTATCGGTCATTCCCTTATATGATTTAACCCAATTTTAAAAATAAGTCAATCTTTTGCCAAAAAATAAAAAAACTGAACTTGAATTGTGGGACAAAGAGTTTCTTATTAAAGAGAAAATGTTATTTATCATATGCTTAAACTTAAACAACTTTTTTATTTAATGAAACTTTTTAAGAAGAAATAAGCATATGATTAATTCATATTACGTTCCCTTTTTGATTTAGCATCGCCAACAAAGCCAAGGGGCATGGGCTTAACGATTTAAGTATGTCTAAGAGTGATTTAGGCGGAGTCCCCTTAGCTGAAGCATTGACATTGACAAGGAAATCTCCTATCTCGGCTGCCGTCGAAACCACCCGAAGGATTACCCTCTAAATCTTTTTCTTGTGTTCTAGGATACTTTACAAGCACTTGATCCAAGTATATGGAAATAACGCTATAGTTTGAGCGCTTTACTTTCTTCTTTCTCCAGTCATTCCAAAATCCGTTTGCTGCAGTAACATGAGTCTGTATTAAGTCTTACTTTTGACGGAAGTCCCATGAATGTTCTGGTACGTGACTCTAATTTTTTAGCAACAAAGACACCATATGACGTTGGAATTAGCTTTTGCTTACTGATTCATTGCGGTTCTTGCCGCTGAAAAGTTCTGCATTTCTTGCTCGGTGACACCCAATCCCTCTCTGGTTTTCTCATTTTGCTAGGCCCATTTTATTAAGGTGTAAAGGGGACTGAAGCTGGTCATGAGAACTAAAGATTCACATAGCAGAGTGGAAAATAACTAGTTCAAAGACAAAATGCAGGAAAAATACGAGACATATTAATAATACCTGCAATTTGAAACGGAAATTTTAGTGGACAGACTACAGAACTGGGCTTTGCTTGACCCTATACTCGCGATTTTAATTGCTTCATGATGCAGGAGGAAAGACTCAGAAAACTACTCATTTTCAACCCTTTCCCACATTTTATTACAGACTTGGGAAGTACAACCATCAAGTGATATAGACCAGTTCAAGGGCACTTGTTTTTGTTGCCGTGAGTTGTCATATCGGTGTAGCACTTGCCACATTTCTCCCTGTTACCATATGTTCCCGGAGGAACGCACTTGCAGCGGTCACAGCATGTCATGCATGCTCTCATGCAGACTCTCTTCCTTGAGTGTAATTGGCATCTCCGATCACACTGGGGAATGCAATCTGTACAGATTATCAATAACACGTGTTACCGAAAAGGAGACACAAAGAGCCAGCTTACAGACATATCGTGAATAAAGACAATGTCGTTGAACTCTTTCCAGTAATGGGAAAGTTATATTTACCCTTTTTAGAATTAATTGGTCCAGGAGCTGGCACTGGAGCTGGCTGCTGGACCGGGGGCGCCGGAGCAGGCTGCTTCACCGGGGGCACGGGGGCAGGGGCCTTGACTGGGGGAGACACGGGAGCGGGCGGCTTGACCGCCGGGGCAGGCGGCTTGACTGCCGGGGCAGGCGGCTTGACTGCCGGGGTAGGGGGCTTGACTGCCGGTGCAGGCGGCTTGACTGGGGGTGCATAGACGGGAGCCTTTGCTGGAGGGGGGCGAGATGGTTCCTCCTTCGGGACCTGTGGCGGTGCTGGGACTTCGGCTTGAATAGCCTACATCAAGAAGTAGAGTCCATTTTCATTACCAAGTTATTTTCGTAAACATCTGCTTGTAATAGGCAAACAAGTCTATCGCATTATTGTGTAAAACGACATATAGCTGAGGTAACAACAACCAATTAGAAACATGAACTTAGGATCCCGAAATATAATCTAGCTGAGGCAACAAGAAACCAATCAGGAATCCAAAAAATTTGTACTTAGAGAATCCCTTAAACAAATTAATAACAAAGGAGTAAGGAGAAAAAAACACTAACAATACATCTGTCTAGAGTGTCTAGAGTGTCTAGAGTTTCTGGTTATTATGATATAAAATATACAACAAGAAGAGAAGGATTTTATAATTTAGAGAGAGAGGGCCATACTGTTGAGGAAACTGCAAGAAGAGTCGCAAGGAAAAAGAGCGTGGCCTTGACAGCCATCTCTGGGAAGGAAGTAGAAAGAAGACAGGAAAAGTGAAAGCTAGTCACTCAAATGATGATTTTGGGCAGAACCATCAGTGAGTATAAATAGGGCTCGAGCATGGAGATGGCACATCTACAAGCTGGCAGCTGGGTTATTCAATAAAACTGTGGTGCCAGCTTCACCAGGTCACAGAGACAAGTTATGGCTTCGGGTCAGAAAGTTGGAAACTGCTGTCCAGAAGTCTGACCAAATTATGAGCTCGACCCACGTGCCCCAAGTACCGTGCCTGTTAAACTAGCGTATGTATTTCTCCAAAGAGTGAGTTACTAATAGTTTATCAACCTGCACACGAGGTCTGTCTTCTAGACCTTGGAACCAGAGCTCCGTCTCGTAGGACTTACGTGACTATTCAATGCACTGGCCTACCTGTGTTATAATGTTAGACCCCTCGCGTTCATACCTACCACCGCCTTCCATTCGGCCAAGTATGGTGTTCACAGTGATGAACATTGGTATCAGAATTTGCCTCAACCAGAGTCGAGACCCAACTGACCTGAGTTAGGATTTGGGAGTTAAAAGGATGCGGTGCAGCCCTCATTGTGCCTGCATCGGATTCTTGACTTTTGGACTATGAAAGAAAGTTTGTAAAACATGAGATGCGCTGTGTCTTGCTCTACACAGATGCATGCGCTGACATGAATTTCCAAATCTTTTGAACTTGGGTAGGTATTAGTCAGACTCAGACCAAAAAGGCCTTTGTATTAAAGAAACACCAACTTGCGGATTTAAGAAATGTGCCTATACTGTACACTCTTTACAGTTGTTTACAGTCAAGAACAAACGAATCTCAATCTGAACTTCACTAGTTTAACTGAATCCCGAGACTCTATGACCTCAACTGGCCAGGAGACCTCGCCGAGTGCCAGAGTGATTCTGCCTCTGCTCATTACATGTGATGCCACATGCTTGCCTTTTGGAACTCGTCAAAATAATCAGTCCTGATGAACCACGAATGAATGTTTTAGCTGTTCTTGATTACATGTCATGGTTGCTTCTAGCAGAACTGAGCATATGGATCCATTGCGGACAAAATAACACAACTTTGTAATTTTTTATCCCCGACCATTTTGGAGAAGTCTGCAATATGTTCAGGTTCTTCTGGGAACAGAAATTTGAATTAGCAATCAAAAAGTGCAAGGACGAACCAAGTCTCCTTAGTGGAATACAGCTTTTCCAAGGTATCCAAAGCCTTTTATGCCGGCAAAATGCAACCCACCCCACATCTTTTATCTTTTCACTGAATATGGCAAATGATCAGGTGTACGTGACAGGGCCCCCCGAACTGACATGCTGCATGTGACTCTTTCTTCTTATTCGGTCTTAAACTTGCTACCAAGTACGCACAGCTGAAGACATTTATGACTTACCTATAAAAATGGCAAGTATAATTTCAGTTTAAGAACAAATGAATTTTGTCTTGATTATGTTTTAGGTAATATGCAAGGGCTAGAATTTCACTCCCCATTAAATCCCTTCCGTCCTAAATTTTTATCGTACTTGTTGCTACCAGTTTCTTTACCTGTTTCACTCATTAAATTGGAATTGGTCCTCCAGTGGTTTCTTTACCCGGACGCATGCTCTGTAGCGTTGCATGAGTGCTGGCATAATTTGTCCCACCTATTTAACTCGCAATGATCCAGAGGGAGTACTATTAACACATAATCGCTGTCACCGCTCCGGGATCTCTGTGGCGCATTCAGTCGCATCAGGTCATATCATGTTGGTAGATGTGAAATCCACAGTAATAATTTTGCAAAAAGTATGCACTTTATGATGGACTGTTGCTCTGCTCTGGCTCGTCCATCAAAATGCTAGAATTATTGCTCTGCTAGCTTGTCAAATATGCGAGAATTAACATACAAAACATCAACAAGAAATGTCCAGAAAACAAAAAAGAATAAGCAGTATCTCATTTCTATATCTCCCTCTATTTGAGAGGTGGTCGAGTGTGAGTTTTGTTTTAAAGTTTCTAAGTTTCTTGACACAAAAAGAGAAGTATATAAAGTAATGTCAATAGACGACATCGGTTTTTGTTAATAAACAACCTTGCCTGGGACTTTGACTTCCATTTTATCGTGTAGAATCAAACAAGCCTCTAAATCCAGGGAAACATCAAGAGGTAAATGCCATCTCTCGTAGGCTCTGAAACTTCGAGCCTAGTGCCAGAGACTCCAGTGGCAATATTTAAATTCAGTTTCTGAATTTTTTTAGACTGGTAGCTTATGACAAGCTGGTACCGTGCTGTATCAGTGTGAGCTTCCCCAAGTGACCCATTTATCTATTACAAACCAGCATTTTTTCAAATCTTAACAAGCATCTTGTACACATTTAGCGAGTTCAACACATTGTCTCGATTCGATAACTCATCTTTTGTTATTTCAGCCATGAGTGGGTTACCCCTGGTATTCGAATCAAAGTTATTCGAGATGGTTTTCATGGTCAAATTGCTTTTGTTGGTCCACCGAAAGAGAAACATATCCATCCCGCCAAGCCACGCTGGAATTAATTGCAGAAGCCCACCAACATCGTACGCCAGTGTTACCTCACATCAACTTAATCCCACCTCCTCCCAGTTCTGGCCTGAAACCTCCCTCAGAAAGCAATCAACTGGGCACGGCTTTTCATGCTATATTAACTCTGAAGACATAACCTGTTATGGACCACAACCACATTCCGAGTCAAATTTTGGCTGTCTTGAGCTGTAATCATATTGTTTATGGAGCCCCACTGTCCAGCCATCAAGGACCCCTCTGCAACTGAAACACCAGGGCCTGAGACAACTGGTTTTAAGCACTTTACTTTTGCTTTGCTTTTCGTTTTTCGACTTCCCGAAAACATTATGGCCAGAAACAAACCAGAAAACTTGCAAATTAACTAGCAAAGATCACAATCACTGCGCAGAAAATTGACCAAATACGGAAAATGATCTTCATTAAGTTATAACATTAAACATCTTTTGAGCGATACAATGATTTTCACCAGCACCACCATAAAAGAACTATCAATAATCAGTTTAGTACCGTCCAATCAGATGCCTATATACCAAGATTCTGGGGAAATAATGCTCAAGAAAAAATTGTTCCCTTTTAGAGTTCCGTAATTGCTTTTGCTCAAAATCAGCGAATAAGTCTAGGCAAGGAAACCCTGTTCATCATCAAAACTCAAATTCAGAGTTTGCAGCTTGAAGCCTGAACTTTGTATGGTCTCAACCAAACCGGAAGCCACCCCTGTAGCTTGTACCGTCGTTTGTTTTGTCAACTAAGCACAAGAAAAAGAAAAAAAGACCTTGTCTCAGTATCTCTACCATAAAAATGAAAAGAAACTATGATCAAGGACATTGAGATGAAATAGCAGATGAAAGGTATCACAGATACAGAAAACAAATTTTCAATTAAGGACCCTTTCTGGTCCACCCACCAGAACTACCAATTGAACATTTGAAAATCTTGGTAAACTGAAATTTTCCAGGTGGCGTCTGCTACTGTTCACAGAAGCAGTTCTTATATCCGTTAAGATTTATTATTCAAGATGCAGTATGGGACTAGTGCGTACATACCTCTACACTCGCAATACCCTCCGCAATTTGAACCTTCAAATTACTAAGACCCTCTGTTCCCTACAAAACAAAACATGTATGAAAAATGGCGGGAATAAACATGTTAAAGATTACAACTGAACGACACATTGCAATTTCACCACACATATATCCAAAGGACACATATGCCAATTCAAATAGAAAAAGCCCGAGCTACCCAGACAATACCAAGTACATATTCAAAGTGCCACAACTATCTCCTCATTACCTCTCTCGGTTCATTAATCCTTGTGCC
The DNA here is from genome assembly GCA_028551485.1 of Casuarina cunninghamiana. Classification (NCBI taxonomy): domain Eukaryota; kingdom Viridiplantae; phylum Streptophyta; class Magnoliopsida; order Fagales; family Casuarinaceae; genus Casuarina; species Casuarina cunninghamiana. The sequence continues at coordinate 16,698,766 of CM052364.1, forward strand.
ATCATTTCTATTGACAGACACTATCACATTCCTTCCACGGTAGCTTCTCACAGTTCTAAAGAAGAATTCCATTTTTTTTTCCTCCCAAATTCAACCACTGGACCTGGAATTTTTGCCTGAGGAAGCTTTCTTCTGCTCTAAAGAGAAAGATAGTTCCCCTCAAATATAGCTTGAAAACAAAAACATCACAGAGTATATAACAGTAAATGTTTCCATGTCGAAACTCCCTTTGCCCCTCCTCCTAAAATTATGGTTGTCCTAGATCCACAAGATATTAGCTTTTTTCCTGCCTATGATAATTATACTTCGGGCTAACATCAGCTAGCAAATTTGAATAGGCTATGTTGAAGCACAAGCTAAAAGCAAATGTAAATGCCCTTCGCAATATGCGCACCTAGATTTCATAACAAATGACCATCGAGCTTGTATATATATGTTGATAAATGTGTAAATATATTACTGTTAGGTTCCCGTTCAAAGTTCAGTTTGCATTATCACCAAACAACTGAGCTAGATATGCACTAAATGTGACTGACCACCTTTCTTGTCTTTCCTCATTCTGTTTTTCATTTCTTTGAAAATGGATTTCTCGAATAAGAACAACAAAAATTTCATCGTGGGACCTGATATAACTAGAGACTCAATTTTTCCAACACCATGACACGGTAACATATGTTGGAGTATACATACCTATGCGTAAAGAATGAAACCTCACACCGAGTAACAGCTACAAAGCAAGAAGTTGATATGACATAATAAGCCACGAATCCAAAAGGCTTAAACTTCTGGGATGAGGCTCAAGCGGTTTTATAACCTCAACTAGGAGTATCAAAACCAAGGGTTCAACACGTCTATGTTGAATGTGACGGCTATATGGTAGATTCACATGGAGTTATTTGGTCTTTCGTTCCCAAGAGCATAAATGTTTGGCTCTTATAAGGACTTCCATTTGAGGTGGAGTATGGTAATTTTGGTAGAGGTTCATACACAAACGAGAGACTGTTAGATTACACACTGTCTACCACTCGTGGAAACAGAGTTTGATATAAAGCACAAATGCCCAAAATCCCTGTGGAAAATTTTTGGATTACAGTTAAATTGGTACTTGGACATTTATATCAAAGCCCTTATTCTAGCAAGTAAAAACAGCATCATCTCCGCCAATGGAACTTTAAAATGGCATTGTACTACAAAAGAGTTACTTAAAATGGAGAGAGATATGTATTTACCTCTAAGGCCTTGGTCACAGTAGGAATTGCCGCTTCATTCATTGTTCCCTCTGCCTTCAAATGAACACACGTAAAAGGCAGACCATTAGTGGAATTACCATCAAGCAATTCGAAAGGAAGAGCTCACCGAAAAATGCCCAAAAAAATGCCCAAAAATGTTGTGTGCAACGCTTAGGTTGCTTAATTTCTGGAAGACTAACTACTTCTACCTGAAAGAACATGGTAAGGGTGTCAGAGGGCGAAACGGGGACGGAAACGAGCGGTTGCTCCGACGAAGAAGGGGACGACGTTTCTTCTTCCTGTACTGCTTGTTGCTCTTCCGGAACTGCCAGGGTTTCGTCTTCAAACGACCTCAGAACATGCTGCTTTTTCTTGTTCTTACTGTACTGTAGCGTGAAATGCTGGAAAGAATTCGAAAGGCCACGGGGTCGGAGGTGGAGGTTTCGAAACGGGAAAGTTAGAACTGAACCGGGAAGAGCTGTACGTTGATTAGGAGGGATGCGAATCAAGGGAGCAGAGGTCGCGATTGTGGCCATTTTCATCCAGAGTCTGAGCTTTCCGTTGGAGAGGGAGAATTGCTTCGGCTTGCAAGTCCTGCTTCGCTCCCTATCCTAATCCAAATCCGAATCACCGTTGCTTTTTGCCGAAATTATCATAGCCCGTCAGACTGCTCGACCTCGTCATCATGGTAGCACTACCTACGGATTGGGGGCCCAAACACTTGGTGGGCTTTTGGGTTTGTATATATATATATATAAAGCGCGTAGCGCTGATACAAAAACAAAGAAGACTCGGCTTGTGGTCGCTGGTGGATCTGGTTGTTATGAAGTGCCACATGCCAATGTTGATGTGTCAACTTTCGTATCAATATTTTTACAATTTAATACTGTTAAAGCTCATATTCTCATTTGACGTCATGTTGCTTGTCTCTATTTCATAGTTGATTTCTAATTGGTTAGTACATAGCTTGTTTTCTCCTTCTTCATGTCATTCTTTAACCATTAACTATTTTTCTCCCTTCCTTCTATGCCAAGTATCATAATGGATTGTTCGTGTCTATATGTTAGGTCATGTGGTATGAATGCAATAAGCAGCATCATTACCGTAAATTTGATGTTTTTATGGACACACATGTCAGAAACTTGAGCCACGTAAGCCCTCACTCTCCATCTCTAGCACACACCCAATTGGAAAACCAACACCTAGGTTCTTGCCATTGAGGAGCATCTTGCACATAATCAAGTGATGATTCCACCTACTACAATCATCTCAACTAGAGAAAGAATCACACAACACCAACCATACCTAAATCAAAAATTCAAATTCCTTCCATTCACTTTTTGAATCCAATTAGATTTTTTTTCATTTGTAATTTTTGTTAAGCAACAAACTTAAAATCTGAATAGAAATTTGGATTTCATTAAAAAATTTGGCAGCATAACAACTAGGGAAAGTCTAAAATCCTAAATACAACTTCAAACACATAACCAACTCAATGATACAATCAACCAATAAGAAATACACTCCAAATCATTAAGAACACCATATGGTAGCTGAAATAGTAAGATTTTAAATAATTCCATGGATGCCAATGACACCATGCACTTTCATTTTTTCTTGCGTTTCTCTCACTAGTCAAAAAGACCACATTGCCTTTTACCCTAAATGCACTATTTTGATAAATCATAAAAGCAAATTTTCATTCTTACCCTTCAACATAACCATGATTCATGACAATATCTACCCTTCCAACAAATCCTCTGTCAAATGTCACATTTAAAGACGCATGCAATTTTCATCTATTTTACTGTTGGCTAGTATAGTTGTTGTTGAATTTACTTAAGTATGCCCAAGATTCTTGAGTGACCTCTTACAACGAAATCATGCAAGTATTGTACAACTTGTTCCTAGCAATAACCCTTGCTTCCCCAACACTATCTTGCCATTGTATCTTAGCACCCCATTGTTCAAACTATATCTTGGCTAACTGTCAGGATCCATAACAAAACTTTTTAAAATAGGTTGTAATTGTTCATCCCCTTCATAACTTTAAATCACCTCTTGAACCAAATGCTATTGTAGGACAAAAATGACATGGATCTCCATTTTTTAAACCTTTAGTGGAAGCTTAGAAAGTGTGTCTATTGCCATATTCTCATTTTTTTTACGATACTAAATTTCATAGTCAAATCCTTGGAGCTTAGTAGGCCACCTTTTGAACCCAACATAGTTGTAGGATAGAAATGGCATGGAGTTCCTTTTGTTCAGCCTCTGGTGGAAGCCTAGAACGTGTGTCTACTACCATATTCTCATTTCCTTGATAACACTAGATTTCATTGTTAAATCCTTAAAGCTTAGTAGGCTACTTATGTTATGCAGTGTAGTAAGTTGCTACTCTAGTAAATGCTTCAAGCTAAAATGATCAATCTCGATAATGAAATGATTACCTAACAAGTAAGACCTCTATTTGTGAATTGTTAACATAATAGCTAATAACTCCTCCTTATATTTAGAAAGTCCTAAATATTTTTGTGATTAAGCCTTGCTCAGATAGGTAATAGGCCTTCCTTTCTAAATCAACACACTATACCTTTATAGCATATATTGGTCTCTACCACAAATGGCTTGTTGAAGACAAACATAACTAACATTAGTGTAGAACTTATTGTCTACTTTAACTCTTGGAAGGTTTTTGAGCCTTGTTTGTTCATTGGAACTCTTCTTTCCTTAATAACTACGTTAGGGGCTAAGTAGTCTGTTTGTAGTTCTTTAGAAATCTTTTATAATATTCTATCAACCTAAGAAAACTATGTAACTTTTTTACTAATGTGGGTTGAGGCCAAGTTAATATGTTCTCTACCTTTTAAGGGTTTGCTTTTATGACTTTTTGTGAAATAAAATGACCCAAATACTCCAATTGCCTTTGAACAAAAGTGCATTTACCTTGCTTAGCAAACAAATGATGCTTTTTTAACAAGTGTAGTACTATGCAGTAATGGTGGCAATGGCTATCTAAATTAGGGTTGTTTACTAACATATCATCAAAGAATATTTGAACAAACCTCATAAATAATTTTAAAATGAAAAGTTTATAAAAGCTTGGATTGTAGCAAAACTGTTGGTTAAACCAAAAGGCATAACCAAAAATTCATAATGATCATGGTGAGTTTTAAAAGCTATCTTGTGAATATCCTTTGAGTGAATCTCACTTGATGGTATCTCGGCCTTAAATCTAGTTTAAAGAACCAAGCTAATCCATGTATTTCATCTATTAAATCATCAATGACAAGAATGGGAAAACTTATCATTGATTATAACCTCATTTAAGGCATGATAATCCAAATAAAATCTCCACAACTTATTGTGTTTTATACCAAAAATATCAGTGAAGTAAAAGGACTAGTGCTATGACAAATGATTCCAGCTTGCAACATTTCCTCCATCATGCTTTTTATTTCCTTTTTTGCACAAACAGATAACAATGAGGTCATAGGGGAATATAGTGATCAAATGCTTACTGGGGAGGTAACTTAGTAGGTGTCTCAAAAACATCTATGAACTTTTCCAACATGCTAGTTAACTCTAATGAAATTGCCTACCCCTAAGAATCCATAACAATTGATTGTAGATATCCTAACATACAATATAGATATTTTGTTTCCCATTCACAAGGGTTAGGGATACTAATGGTTGACAATGACCCTTCTAGTTTCTTGATTCCCCACAATCCAACTTTCTTTCCTATGACATGCACTAATACATATTTCTCATTACATCTAACTCTATAGGATAAACCAAACATACCCATTGCATCCCAAGTACCATATCACAACCCCTTAATGATAATAATGGAACATCTATTGTAAACTCATACACTTGTTGATTGCCTATCAATTGATACCCATTAACTACTTTAATTGCAAAATGAGTAACTTCTTCAACCACACAACTTACTCTATTAGCTACTTTTATATTCATAAAATTATGAGAACATTTATTGCAAAAAATAATATTGATCAAATCTCCAAACTGTTAGCCTTTATCCTGCATGTAGTTGTAGAATCCAACCTAAAATCACAGACATAGATAGTTCTCTTTCTTCCTCCTTTCAATAACTTATTTTGTAAGCTCATTACTCACTTTATGATCCACCTTAACCTCTGCATCTACCTTCTCAACCCAATATCATTGTTTACTCTTACATCTATGCTTAGAATCTCATTTGTCATCATAATGGTAACATAGCCTCTTGTCATTTCTTTCTTGCATATGTGCATCATTGATATACTCTATCAACCATTAGAGGAGCTTTAGACAGATTGTTTATTAGTTTGAACTCTTGACCCATTTTTTGAAGCAGGGGTAGGAGAATTTGTCCTTAGAATGTGATATCACAATTAATTTTGTGTCACGCTACTAACAAAGGCTATGAGATCTACTAGCTCAGGCCTTTAACTATTGTTCTTGAACTAATGTCATGTGGTGAGCCTTATCTAAATCTAAAGGGTGTAAGAGGAACAAATGAGACTGCAATTCAACTTTCAAACCTTGCATATGATACCCAAGAAAGAAATTCTCTATTATACCTAGATTTTGAAAACTTATAACAGCCTTTAACTCTACAAATTTCTCAATGTACTCTATTGTTGTTCCTAACTATTTTAGGTAATAAAAATTTGCAATAGCATTATCATTTTTATCAATAGTAAAATGTCCACAAACATCAACTTGAAATTGATTCCAACTAAGTTTCTCACATGCCCCCTAATGGTACCTATACCATCTAGCTATCTTACATTCTTCGTATGTTGATGCAAATTTAATGTGATAAAAATCATCAATATCCTTGTATTGGAAAAAGGTGTCACATTTATCTAACCACACTCGAAGATCCTCTCCATGAAATATAGGAAAATCCATTACGGGAAACCAATAGTGAAATTTATTTACCTTTGATCCACCATCAATGTCTCCATGGTAATTATCATGGTTTTGGCATCCCTAATTTCTTCTTTAGCTCAAATTGGAGCTAAAATGGTCTTGTTAATGGAAGTTGTGGTGACTTTGATGATTGTTGCAACGATGAATGACTACCATGTCATACAAAAAAACTCTTATGGCCACCAAAATTTATTCCCTAATCACCTCCCCCCTTCACTTTAGGGAAAATGGACTCTCTTTAGTTAGATTTGAGTCCTAGATCTTGATTTTTGATTTGGGATAGAACTCCACTTGGCCATGCCTAGTGATGCACCAATAGCCTTGCTGGAGGGGTTGTCATTCCATTCAAAGGTGCCTTTGTCACCCTAGTCTAATTTAACATGAGGAGTCGTCAATTTGGAGCCACTCCATGGATGTGAGTGGTTGAGAAAAGGCCACTAGGAGCTACGATTATGGCCCCAAATGGACCCCGTTTAACTAAAAATGTTTGCCACATCGCCTTTGGTAGAATCATCTCAAATGGTGGTAGAATCATCACTTGAGTGTCCCCTAGTGGCTATTAGTGCATTGATTGACCTTTCTTTTACCAAAAAATAGAGAGCAACTCATGGAGAGAGGATACAAGGTCTTTTCCTCTTAAGTGTTGTCCTCAAGGAAGACCACTCCATTACGTCCATTCCCAACCACTTAAGCCTTGGCATCCAATGATGGCTCAGACACTAAAGAAGTACTGATGAACAAATTTTGCTTACCTAAATCAATCTTTGGTAGTCCACAGTAATAACACCAACCTGTTCAAGCTTGGCTAACAATTTGTCCATATGATCAACAAGACTAGCAATAGATGACTTAACAAAGTCCAAACTTGCAACAATTTCATAAGCTTAGGCTTCCAACTTTGCTTTAAAAGCCTATAAACGGGTTTCCACATTTGCCATAACTTACTTCCTTGTCTTCATTGTGATGTCATAACCCTTTAACACAAAATCAATGCTTTGATACTACTTGTTAAACAACAAAATTAAATATGAATAGAAATTTTGATTTCACTAGAAAATTCGGTTGCATAATAGTTAAAGAAAGACTAAAATCCTAAATTAACTTCAAACACACCAAACTCAATGATATAATCAACCAACAAAAAATAAATTCTAAATCATCAAGAGCACTTATGATAGCCAGAACAATAAAATTCTAGAATAATGTCGTGATTGCTAGTGACACCATGCACTTTCACTTTTTCTTGTTTTGCCCTCATTGGTGAAAAAGACCACATTGCCCTTTACCCCAAACATAGTGTTTTAATAAATCATAAGAATGCATTTCCATTCTTACCCTTTAGAATGACCACAACACATGACATTTGTAAATTAATTGTATAGCTTTTGTTTGCCTATAAAGTCAAGCTGAATTGTAAACACAAACTATCTAATTTAGAAGTATTTTATTTATCTTGTTGTTCTTGGTGTTCTTCATTTGTGTTTAAGAAATTGAAAGATTTCTTACGTTCTTTGTTTTTCAATTTGGTATCACAAGCCAAAGGGTGAAAGCATACTTTTAGTTTTTCTTCCCACTTTAATGACCCACCTCACTAATAACGACCACCAATTGAAACCCTTGTTGTTAGAAATATTCCAATTTGGGCACTAAGGGTTTGTTTGGAAGGTAATAATTATTTGGTTTGGAAAGCCTATCTCATTCTATATCTTTAAGCGAGTGAACTCTTTTCTAGAATCAATGGATCCTTATTATGTTTAGCTAAATTTGTGATTGACGTTGATGATGGTAGTTCCATCGTTAGAGTAACAAACCTAACATTTCTCAATTGGCATAGGAGAGATCAAACTACTCTCATTTCAATCCAATTTGATCCTTAATAGTTCCAATGACCCAATCATGTAAGCTCTCATCCATTAATGTTTGAAGAGCAATCATCGTTAAATTAGCTTCCTAAAGTAGCACTCGTGCAATGAGTCTCTGTCTCTACCTACAGACCATAACCAAAGTCCACCACTTCATCTATGAATTTCTTTAGGCATGAATGCTCTCATTCATTAGTTTGTCGTGGTTAGAGAGATGATTTTAAAGAATGAGTTCCAAACCCATTTGTTTTGTGGACTTGGTACCATGTGTGCCTTTCTAGCCAATGCTATCACAATATAGACCTAGATGGCCACTCTTACTTGTGAGGACCTTTGTGAGCTTCTCCTTACCCAAGAGGCATGTTTAGAGCTTGCAAAATAACCTTAAGCTTTTTTTACAATCTTCTTTATTGCTAACAATACATTATCTTACATGGATTTGACCTACCCTTTCAAGACCCAAAATCGTTACCACCCATATGGTTGATCACCTACTCCATTCCTTGCTTAGTACCTGGTTGGATTTCATCCAGCCAATGGAGGTTGTTTTGAATTGGTTAGTGACAATTGGTGTTGACTAAATCTGTAAGCATATAGATCATTAGGCCATGAATAGTAGCTCGTTACTCTTAGCCTAATTAGACAACCATCTACAGGCCAACATTGTTGTTCTTTCAAGCTCCCCTCAAGCACAAACCCAATGGTTTTGACATAGTTTCTTAACATAAGGCAACCAACTATGTTGCCTTAAGCCCAATGGGGCTTGACCACCTCATGTCCTATACTAGTGAGAATTAAGTTACCGTAGGTGATAGTGTTAGGTTACCTATTACTCACATAGGTAAATTTCGCAATACCTTTAAACTAAATATTTCTAATGTTTTAGTTGTTCCATAAATATTTAAAAGTTTACTTTCTATGTCCCAATTTACCAAGGATTATAACTATGATTTTAATTTTATCCTAATTTTGTACTATACAAAACCTTTGTACAAGGAAAACTTTACTATGACAAACTTGACCATAGAATATAGTGCCTAGTGCCTACAATGATGGAGTAATCACCCCTTACACTTACTACTTTTACAAATATGCTTGAAAAATGGCATTACAAATTAGGGCATGTAGCTTATGATAATATAATAATTGCTTTATATTAATTAAATTTCTTTTCATGACAATAAACCTTCTTTGTGTCATGCTTGCCATGTTAGTAAGAGTGTGCGACTTCCACCCATTAACTAATCATATTTTTGAAGCACCATTGAACTTAATCCACTTTGATACTTGAAAGGTCCACTCCATTGCTTTTTCTAAAAGGCAACAAGTACTATATTGCTTTCATTAACGATTATTCTAAATTTTCTTGGATTTATACATTCCAAAAATGTGATCAATTTATAACCATTTTTGAAAATCAACTATCCACAAAAAAAAAAAAAAAATTAGTGTGATGATATTGCTAAATTTACCTTTACAACCTTTCACAATTTATTATCCAAATTGGAAATTCATCAAAGACAATCAAGCCTATATGCTCTTTTCCAAAATGGGTTTGCTAAATGTAAACACCAACATACGATTAAAACTAAACTCTCTTATGAACCAAGCCCATATTCCTTTTTACTTTTCAGATTATGATTTTGAAACAACCATTCATATAATTAATAGGCTTTCAAACCCAATTATCCAAAATAAGACACCATGGGAGAAGTTATTGAAAGAGGTGCCTTATATCTCTTACTTCTGTGCTTTTGCCTGTTTTTTTTATCCATATATGCACCATTTCTCTCAACCCAAATCAAATCCATGTGTATTTTTGGGTTATCCCTTAGGATACAAGGGCTATTATTTTCTTTGCATTAAAATAAAACAAATTTTTATAGTTGAAAATATCGTTTTTGATGAACAATCTTATCTTTTCAATATTGGGCCCTAACTTTATCTTCCTCTTTATTCATTATAGCCTACTATGATAAACTCTATAGTTCCATAACCTATTGGTTTAACTAACAGAACCACAGCTCCTCCCAGGCCCACTAAAATACAAAACTCAAACATTAAGTTAGAGCTTTCTCTTACGTTACAACCAAATTCTCCAATGCCATTACCTTTTTTTGGTCATAACATGACAACTCAACTTTAAGGTGGCATAATTGCACATTTTACTCTTACTCATAATCATACATATTCCTTAACTACCTTGGCTTATCCTTACAAAGACTCCTCTAGTTATACAAAAGCAACATCTCATCCTCATTGACACAAAGCTATGGAAAAAAAGTACAAAATGCTTATAAATAATCAAACTTAGGAGTTGGTACCACCTTCTCCTTATGTCATCCTTATTAAATGTTACAAAACTTAGGTCTAATGGCTTTCTTGAATGTTACAAAGCTCACCTTGTTGCCAAAGACTTCCATCAATGACTTGGCCTTAACTATAATGGAACATTTAATATAGTCGATAAACTAGTTACTATTAGGACTCTCTTATCAATTGCTTATTCCCAAGGTTGGACTATTAAGCAAATCTACATTAAGAATGCTTTCTTGCATGGTTACCTTGATAAAGAAGTCTTTATGACTCAACTACAAGGTTTTGTTTATCCATACAAATCACATGTAGTTTGTCATTTATGATGATCTCTTTATGAATTAAAACAATCACCTTATGCATGGTTACCTTAATGAAGAAGTCTATGACTCAACCACAAGGTTTTGTTGATCCATAACAACCACATGTAATTCATCGTCTATGATGACTCTTTATGAATTAAAACAAGCACCCCATGTTTGGAATAAATGACTAACCAATTTTCTACAATGCTTAGGTTTTGCTTCTCTAATACTAATTTATCACTTTTCATTCTTCGCATAAATCAATATAACATGTTTTTCTTAGCTTACATTGATGACATTATCTTCACAAGAAGTCATACATCTCTTCTCAAATGCTAACTAAATTACAAAAATTAGTTTGATATCAATAACCTTGGACACCTTTATCACTTTTAGGTGTTAAGGCCTAATACTCCTTTGATGGTCTCCACCTTATTCAAGCTAAATTTGCTCATGAAATAATCTATCAAGCTAACAAGTGAGAATCTCATGGTGTCTCCACTCCCTATTCTATTGGTTACCCACCATTAACTAATGATGGTGAACCCTAATATGATCCAACTCATTATCGGGGTATTGTCAAGCTCTACAATATATTATGCTTACGCATCCTACCATATCTTATACAATAAATATTGCATGTGAATATATGAGTATATGCATGCTTTGACAATTGCTTAGTGGGTTTTCTCTCATGCATATTGCATTTTTTGATTGACACTTCATGTCTTGGCCTTCATCTTACCAAGGTAAAGCTCACTTCGCATGTTTACTTTGATGCTGATTGGGCAAGTGATCATAATGATTGATGCTTCATTGGTGATTCATTTTTCATGAGTATTCTAATTGCAATATTTTTATAATACCAGACAAATCTATTTCTATTTTTTCAAATAGTAATCCAAGATTGATGCTATTCCTATATAATTGTCATATATGTGAACACGAATCTATTTTCCTTTTTCTCCATAGCACATCTATGTAGGTTGGATTAAGCATTTTTTAAGTTTTTTTTCTTTTTAGAAAATTCTAACCATGTAGGTGTTCTTCTTAGTTTCAAATTACTAATTATGTTCCTAAAATTGCGTTTTAACATTGATCGTGAAATCCACCAATCAATAAGACGTTACAAAATTTGTCAACAATAATAAATATATAAAAATTAGGAGTTGTAACATAGGATACATTATATGGTATGGCTACTTGTGTATTACCAATTTCAGGTACAATTCAAAATATCTAAACTTTTTTATTATTAAAAATGTGATACGAAAACCCAAAAGTTCCAAAAAAATTATTACAATTTTTTTTTCTATTTTTTTTTTCTTAGAGTGATCCAAGACACAATGTAATACATTGTTCAATAATCTACCAAAATTGAACACATGTAAGGAGATTTCATTGGCCAGTAGGTACGAAGAATCATGAGCCATATCAAATGTACATTATTATAAACAACTCAAAGATGTTACAAATACCCTTTTACTAGATGAGCGTTTGTTAAGAAGGATGTAGCAATCAAAATTCTTATAAATCTAATTAAAAGAAACAGGGTTTCAAGGGTTTCAGATCTAGCCAACGTTTAGTTTTTACCAAAATAATTGTTATCATTGCTTCACTTTTGGTACGTTGAAAGCATAACTTTTTCCACAGCACATGTTGGTTGCATCATCGTGAACTTGTCGTTATTTATTTAGTCTAGGAATTCAGGTGGTAGCACTTTGCATCCCACAAGCGTTCTGGCTCTCAATCAAATCATTAATAAAAGAACATACTTTCCAAGCAAATCAATTTTTTTTTCATATAGCCGTCAAAATTCCTTTCATATAGCGAGATTACATTTTCGCTCTAATAAGGGGAAAAAAAAGACAAGAAAAGATTAGGCCTATATCTAGCATCCGAAGAAAGTGTCGCATTGCCAATCACGTGGCGACATTGTGGGCAGCAGACCATTTCCACACGGTCACCAACCCAATCCGATCCCCCGTAAAAAAATGGCCCCAGGGACCTACTCCAACCGTTTGTACTTCCTGGTTTGCAAATAATCTGCCCCTGTCAGCGAATCTACAACAACAGATAGTAGATATTAGTCATGGCCAGGAGGGAAGGAAGGAAAATCTATTAGTAAAACAAATAGAAAATAGAACTCACGATGGCAGTTCATATAGGTGAACAGAATTGTCACCACAAGCGCAATACATGATTGGTTTATCATCTCCATCGGTCATTCCATTCAGCGCAAGAACACCCTGTAACAAGCAAAAAATTTCATCACTAAGTCTGGCCCTGCAGAAGTTACACTGGAAATAATATTCATTGGCTCCTAATTTTTGTTTTTCTCACTGCTACGTGACTTCATGAAAACACATTATATGACTATAGTTAAAACTAAGCTCATAACATCAACCATAGGGTACTTCGATGCAAGGCTTCAAAATACAATACTTCAGTGAGATATTAAAATAGGAACTGGTCACAATTCTATCTCTCACTTTTGATACTTCAATATTAGATATTGAAGTATCTAGTAGGAAACTAGAGACCCAATATCTCCTGTTTTTCATAGGATAAAGGGAGAGTATCTAGTAGGAAACTAGATGCTTGATATCTCATTTCTGCCATATGAGAGGAGATGAGTGACGATGTTGTTCAAAAGATGGGATATGAGATGGTGGAAACTGGAAAAACAAATAAGAAACAAAATCTCAACAGAAGCAGACCAGCAATAGTTCATGGTTCAAACCTTTCAGCGGAAGTAAGAAAAACAAATAAATATTAATAATTTTGAAAGCAATGGTGGTATAGCGTGAAGATAGGAAACCCATGTACCCAACACAGTCACATGACCGGCATGAACAAAAAGATGCCTAGAATATGTTGACATATATTATAAAGGCTGGCAGTTACTTAAGAAAGCACAGGCGGGAGCATATATTTCTTTCGTCACACAGAGTATAACGAGAGAAGAATTTGCATTCACTGGGATAACAGCCCCAAAAGTGTAGCACAACTCAACTTCTAAAATAGAAAGTGGCAAGGAAGAAGAAAAAGAAGAGGGCAGGAAAGAGAGAAATAACGATTACACCAAAATATGTGTGGTGGTATAGCTTACCTTCTTTTCACTATGTAAGTAGATAACTTCAAAGTTGCCTTCTTCAGTTGCAGCCCAAACCTTCACCGTGCAGTCCAAAGAAGAAGAAAGCAAGTAGTTATCCCAGCAATGCAAAGATGTCACAACGTCATTATGCTCTTTTAGTGTCATAATACATTGAAATGTCTCACGACTCCAAACCTATAACAAAAAATAATGAATGGAATTACTACCAATTCTCAATTTTTCAATATAAATGACACTTCATATGATCCTTGTGCATGATAAGGGAAATACAACAGCAACAAAAGGACCAATTGACAACTCTAAGCATAAACAACATGACTAGCAGATAATTTGGCCTAGAAATGTAACCATGACCCCTAGAATGAAGTCTGATAACATCGAAGCACCATAATTGGTTGAAAAAACAGCTCATAGAAGTTTTGTGCAAGGTTTCGCTAGAAACAAAGTTGACAAAGCAGAACCAATCAAAGAAGAAACAGAAAGCCAATAGCTAGTTTACTTAATGATAAGCATAAAACCACAACATTCCAATACGCCAGTCTCATCAAAGTTGGGCAATCTGCATTTCACACAACAAAAGTGAACAATATAAAAAACACTATTATATCTTAAGCACTTAAGCTATAGGCCTCCTAGAGCTCTACTCAAACCAGGACACTTACCCTAATTGTATGGTCCATGGAACCGGAGTACAGCCTCTTGGGTGCACCAGCAACCAAGGATGTTATGCCAGATGTGTGACCCCCAAGGACTGCAGCCAATTGAAGAGTAAGACTGGTTTCATAACTGCCTCTCCATGCGTAAATAACACCATCCTACAATTACAAGCAACAAAATTAAGTACAAAACCATATAACAATAATACGAATGTTATATGGAACAATGGCATAAAAGGTCACAGACAAATAAAATTTAAATTGCACAAGTGTCAGAAGGACCACGCACAGCGCACACCTAAATTGAACCTAATATGTTGAGAATCTATGCATCATTGAACTCAATCAGAATATCAATCTACTTTGCCCCCAAAAACCTTAATAAATTTCACAAATTAAAGATCTAACTCCAAATCCAGAAGTTCACAGTTACAACAACTACAACGAGCAAAGGCTAGTTAGAGAAATCAAGAAATCTAAATTCCCAACTAAGAAATTTACCCGTACCCCAGCAAAAACCAAAGTGTCGACAACTTCCATGGCATTAACCTGCCCAATAGGTTCGTTGAGGCTATATTCAGCACCAGATTCAATATTCCACACCTGAAACAACACCAACATGCGAAATCTAACTCCCATCTTGTACCAACAAAGCCAAAAATAGACGAAGACAACAACAAAATAAAAGAATCTCTCTTATGCGCTCACCTTTATGAGATTAAAAAGACCAACAACCACCCATGAACCCCCACTAACAATAGATCGAACTTCACCACCAAGGTTAGTCACCCCAGCACATTTACCAGTCTGGCAGTCCCAAACCCGAACAGTTCCATCAAGACTACTTGAAAAGAGTTTGTCACTTCCTCTAGGGAGCACAATTCCAGTGACAGCCTATCATCAAGAGACAAAAGAAATGTTACATGAAGTCACAAATACCACATTATGCAGGAAAGGGAAAAAAATATATATATAAAGTTAACTGTCAAAAAAGAGAGAGAAAAAAAAAATGAAGTGTATCCAACGCATCTTTATTTTTATATTTTAACTGTCTCCTTGTGTTTGCTGGTTAAATTAGCCAGCGATGATGTCTAAGGCAAGGCTTCACATTTTGCATCAAGACAAGGAAACAGATTCTTGCTCTACAAGAACTTGATTTATCCAAGGTGTACTTTGTATATGCCATCATTCCCTTATGGGTTAGTATAATAGCTATATGCTGATACAACAGTCAATTAGCAAATACAGGAGACCACTTTCAATATAACATGTCCAGGTTGCATCAATATTCAAATGACAGAACTACTTAATCCCACCAACCCAAAGATTAACTCAGAAATAAACAACTCAAGTTCTCTTCAAATCAAATTCAGATTCAACAAATTTATCCTACCATAAACAAAAACTAAAAAATAAAATACGAGAAAACTTTCCAACAACGTTTACCTTCTGGTGCCCTGGGAGCTCTGCCAATATTGTGAATCCTTCCCCACGAAACCATGAGTGCAGATCATGGCAATGATCTCCATGTGCACATTCAGTGACTTGGGACTTTTCTGAAGATTTTTCAACCATATTCTGCTGCTTTTCTACTACAGAATTCTCAGCAACATTCTTTGGAAAATTTTCCAGTGACACCTTACTGCTTGAGCCCCATCTACCACCCTTTAGAACCAGTGTGTATTTGGAGATGCGGCAATAAGAACTCGAACTGGAATGATTTTCAAGTGATGAGCAGGGATGCCTTGCAACATGTGGAGTTTCACCGTGTGCAAACTGACAGGGATTTCTGAGGCATCTCCCTTTCAGCCAAAAGATACAGATTTTGTTGCTGTTTGAAGGTCCTCCTCCAGGTCGGACAAATACTGATCTTTCCTTTCCCACTGGCGCTTTCGTTGCAGTCTTAGTTCCCATACTATAGAAAACAAAGAAAAAAACCAACATTGAGACAAGCTATATGCAGGTGGAGACCACGCCAAATAACTCTTCCTTTGAAGAAAACCCAGATCAGAAACCTCAAAAGTCATTAATAAACAAGCACCGGTCCATCAATCCCAAATATCAATCAAACCACAAGTGATCAGGAAACTTTGAACACCAACTCCCACAATCTAATTCTTGAGCATAATCATTAATGAAGATAGAGAACTCATAATGAAGATCGTGAACTTGGATCAGATTTCCTAAATTTCCAGATCGGAAAAATTCAGCCTTGAGAAAAAATCACAAGTATAAGTAAGAGAAACAAGGTTTGAGAACTTCGATTTCCAATTGCCTAAATATCCAACACGAGAATTCCACCGATTCCTAGTCAAAATCAGAGATCATGGAGATTGATCACGGGTTCCCTAAATTTCCAATCCCAAAAATTCGACAGATCCTTGAGCAAAATCACAGATGAAGTCAGAGATCCACAACCAAGACCATGAATTCTGGTTACCGATGCCATATATTTCCAATTCCACCAATTCTCCGGCATTATCACGGATAAGGTCATGGAACCAACAACCAAGGTCAAGAACTCTGATCGCCGGTTCCTGAATTCCCAACTTCAAAAATGCCACCGATTCTCGAGCAAAAATCACACATATCTCACGGAACCAAGCACAAGATCAATAATTTTGGCCACCGGTGCCCTAAATTTCCAATTCCAAATATTCCACCCTTTCTTGAGAAAAATCACATATAACGTCGGAGGACGACGACGGCGATCAAAATTTTGATCGTCGATTGGCTTCATTTTCAATTCCAAAATTGCCCCTCCTTGCGCCAAATCTGTGGCAGAGTGAGACAACCCACATCCAGGATTCCCGGAATCGATCACATTGTCTCTGATTCTTGGAAAACCCTTAGGCATGTGAACGTAAACCGAGAACCCTAAAACCCTATGGATGGAAGTGCGCATCTAATAAGAATCGGAGAAAACGAACCTGAGAGAGCGAGAGAGATGATTCGGAAGAGTCGTCGGAACGGTATCAGCAGGCAGGGATCTGGCGATCCGAGGTAAGAGTACTCTGTCTCAGAACTCGATGTTGGTGATCGGCAGGCAGCAACGGTCTATGCCAACCAAAAGACAACAGTAAATCTAGCTGTCGCCAGACATAGACTTCTTTAAATACGCCCCCAAACAAGTTTCCTCATCCGGGTACAGTCCACGTCTAACGTCTATAAAACCAAATTAGTGGGGGACCCGTATTACGGAGGGAACCGACCCGTTTCGTCCGTCTAAAAACTAAATTGCGGGTTGACCCGTATTGCGGAGGGAACCGACCCGTGTCGAGTTTTTACACAAAAGCAGCACCGGGAGGAGATAGTCAGTAAAAACAAAGATAATTCTTTTTCATTCAACTTTTAAAATTATTCAAGATCTGTAATGAATAAGCTGAATATAGAATAATTATTTATTAACCAAAAAATCAGAATATATATAAAAGTTGCACTTGGCCCAATCTCTTTCCAAAAAGGTTGATGCTCAGGTATAACATCTCGTCATACTCCCAAGTAATACTTAACATGTTTGGACATCGTAATTTCCAACTTGTTATTAGGCTTTTCACGACGCTTTGTAGTGGACAGTCAAAGCATGTTAAGATGGTTAACTATAAACATTGATTATGCAGTAAAAAGATAAACACCAATGAAAAGACAAGAAGTGATTATGCAATCTTTTAAAAAAAAAGAGATTAAAGAAAGCTAATGATCAAGTTTAGTAAATAATAGGAGATGGTCGTATGGTTATTCTATTTATAGGAAGTCGCATTTGTATTTTTATTGGACAACGAGGATGATTGTATAGTCTGTTAAAATCGGATGCGTGATGGGCTTATTGGGCCGAGACACATAAGGCTATGAACAGAGCATACTTTCGTTCTGAATTCACAAGTGTCCTGCAACAGTAGTATGGGAAATCCACGATTGATTACAAAGCACTAGAGAAGGGGGAGAGGGGCCTCCGGTAGCAGCACTAGGTTATGATGTTCTGTTTTCGTGTAAGGAATAAGTCATCGGTAAAATAGAAGGGAAATAAATAGAAGTGGCAACTAGGGAGGTAGAAGACAGTAGAGAATTTGTAAACAGAAACTGGATTACATTCTTTTATATTTTATTCTTTCAAGCAAGGTTTTGTTTGGGTCGTTAGGCATTGCGTTGGGAATTGTTTTCGGCTTGGTTTTGGGAATTAGATGCCTATCTCACACAGCCGATGGCTGGCCTTGGTATTACCTTAAATGTTGTAATGGAGAATTCACACCTTTAAGGGAAAAGAGGGGTGAGAAGCAAAAACCAATGGTCTTCCTAAAATTAAATATGACAAGGACAACAGCTAGAGTCTGTGCTTGAATATTATGCATAGCAAGTAGATTTTGGTTCCATCCAGAGAAGATGCAGCTACTACCTCTATCATTTGAGCTACTTCTTCCTACAATCCTCAACAATTTGTCCATCTGCATGAACATAAAATTCCACTAAGTTTTGCTGGTAAAAGGATATGAAAATACCACCAAGCTTAAAAGCACTAAAAATTCAATACCGCAGACGGCCCTCACCTTTGAGATCTACGCCTAGGTTTGCTTGAGCATCAGCTTCAGAGTTAAATTCCTTGAAGATGAATAAGAATGTTAATTTGCATTTCGCAAAAGTGCCAAGGGAAACAAGAAAGATGTTCAGAAGCAACGAGAGTCAAAATAGTAGGAGTAGCACTACTGCCTCAATACAAAACAGCATTCCATCAATCACACTCGGATGACAATGTTAGTGAATGCATTGTGAGACAATTAGAATCAAGCCTAATGACCCACCACTTAAGAGTTTTATGTCTTTAAGTACATAAGAATATCTAAAACAGGTGATCCGAGACACGACAAAATGAGAACTAAAATATATTTTACCTCAAATTGTGGAATACATGATAAATATTGAGAAAGATTCAGGACTATTAATAAAAAAATTGAGAGACATTTCCGGACAGTAATGTAGAATCCAATATAGAAAGTAATACCATGAGAGAGCATATAGTATAAAGGTGGTGTGCCAGCTAGAAATGATAATTTATTGAAGTGATTAAAAACAATAGACTACCGAAATAATAGCAAAGCAAGCAGAGAGCCTGAACTCTAAATCAGACCACGAAAGCTGGTTCTTCAAATAATTTTCTTTATTTAAAGGACAAATGGTTTCCAATTTTAGATACTTATCACACTTTCAAGATCAATGGAGAACATATGTTGAGCACCCAACTCAACAGAATATCCAAGTTCTCCGTGTGGTTGCTTTATAAGTCACGAGAGCATCTATTACGAAGAGTACACAGCTTGGACCCATGGCATTACCGTCAGACTAATACTAAATTGGCCATTTTTAGTACTTTTCTTGGTCCTTTATGAGGTCATTTTAATAGTGTTTGTTAAGTTTCTTGTTGTGTTTCTTTTTTTTTTTTTTTTTTGGTTGTGGTGGGGGGGGGGGGGGGGGGGTAAGGAAGGAGGGGAGGGGGAGGAGAAGGGAAGTAGTAGATTTGTACAAAATATCATATAGACGGAATTTTAAAGAAACAAGTAATCATTTTGCATGTACCCTGAGGACATGATTGATCTGGAACGACAGAAACTTATCCTTCAGCTTCCTGGCCTCTTTACATAAGTCAGCCATATTCTGGTTTTTTGTTTTCCAGAGTCCTTGAATCTGTAAATGAGGATGCCTTGTAAAATGGATGTCAAATACGATTTGTCAAAATAGATGGAATAGCAACGAGGAACCATTAAGTGAAAGGTAAAGTGCTAAAGTAAAATAAGTAATATGCTCTCAAGAAATTTAAGATTTTACAAAGCCTTGATACCATGGAAGCATCCACGCTATGATCAATCCCACAATTCTTAACTGGATTGACATCAGAATAGTGCCGAGTAGGTTGACCAGTGGATAAAAAACAGAATAATGCAACAACAATCATATCTTAAAACTATTGATATGTATCTTCCTGATGTTCAGTATACCAACAAGAATGCATTACTTGGAAATCGAATATTTGTATCAAGGCACAGTTTTGTAAAAACCCAATTTGAAAAAGATTGATCTCTTAAGAGGATTTGAACGATATAAGTGATAAACCAGTGATGAAGTCGTTTATAAAGCAGCCAAATAGTGGCACTATTAAGTCGCAAATAAATAGGTACTTGGGTGGTGCCACCAAGAGACTGGATGGTAGCAGCATTCCTTGTTCTACTCGCTCGCTTGTATAGAGACATGTTAAAAAATGTGCTTTCATATATATCAATAAAGAGTATCACCAAGCTAAACGAAATTAGTGTTATACAATAAAGAAAAAAAAAAAAAAGAAAAGGAAAAAGAGAGACAAACCTGCATACAAACAAGTTTGGAGTCTCCTCGGACATGAATGTTTTTATACCCTTTCTTAATGGCATGTTTCAGACCTAAAATGACAGCTCGATATTCAGCGACATTATTTGTTGCAATGCCCACCCCTTCACTCAATCGGCAGACCTACCAAGCCTCAAAGTTAGAAATACTTACTTTTTTACAAAACATAAAAACAGCTGATGTTTTGCAGTTATCTGCATACCATACTACCATCTTCAGCACGCAGCACAGCTCCAGCACCAGCTTGCCCAGGATTTCCTTTTGAAGCACCATCAAACTCTAGAATACAAGAACTCTGAGCATAAAGATGGATGAGGGATATTACCACACTGATTGTTTTGAGATAGATCATTCTGCTCCATAAACAGATATCAGATTCGTAAGCAGGGAAGCATTTATATCACGCAGAGAAAATCTCCTTACAAAATTGTATGTATCAAAAATCTCATCCTTTTCACTTACTTTCAGGGACAGAAACAAACCTCTCCTTATTTTTTCTAAAAATACAAATCCACCATACAGCCACATAAACCCAATGTCTAAAAATAAGAAGAGATGCATCCACTGGACATCTCTATCTCAAAGCATAACACATGTTCCACTTTCCATTTACAGAAACCAATATCCAAAATAAAGCTAGACTAAGATATAAATCATTTTACAGAGTACCCAATCAGAAAGACCATTCAATATCAGTAAGCAATAGAATGAAATTGAAGATGCTAAGAGAGAGAAGAGGATGAAGAAGAATTTAACACTTAATGTTATGTAATGCAAATGAATTCATGGACGTCAAATGAGATACATACACATATTTATGCACATATGTTGGTTTGTCATCTTAGTTTATAAGCAGTAACTATCAGGTCAGCAGCTTACACAACTTGAAGAAATTGCCTGAGTCTCACTACAACTATCTGATTTGAAATGTTTCTTCAGAGGATTTGTTGAAAATGAAGTTGATCCAACCACCTCCTGCAGAACAAAGACCACATAAAGGGATCACAGGCTACCACAGCATACTCAGCCATTCCATATAATCTCGAAGATACTACATGCAAAACCATATCTTCTAACTGCAATTTATTATAGTTTAAGCTAAAGCCTATATGCCCTTTTTCGTTCCAATATTGTCCCTGATCAACTCTTATAAAAAAAAATTCTTAGATAAACTTCCAGCCTTTTTCTAATCAACAATGTGTAATGTCTTTTAACTTACAACATTGGATGAATGAAGAGCTTCTCGCGATCTCTTCAGAGAAGAATCCTTGTTAGCTGCTTTTACTTTGGAAGAAGCTGGTTGCTGAAAGAAAAGATACGACCAATCATACAGTCAATAATTTAAGAAAAGCTGCTTTCTAACATCAAAGCTGGCGTTGTTAACCAATTCAATTCTACACTGCAGAAGAAAGGAATTAGAAGAGTTTTGGCAAAATAATGTATAGACATCACAGTGGTTAAATGTTTCCTTTTTTCCTTTTTTTTTTTTTGTGGGGGGGGGGGGGGGGTTGGGTTTCAATGCCATATCAAACAATAAAATGGTCAACCTTGCAATTGGCTCCGAAAGAAAATCAATGAAACATCCCTATAATGTTTTTCCCTTAAAAAGAACTGTAAAAGGCCTATAAATGGTTCAGAAAGCACAATTACATCACAAGGTGGAAGCACAGTTCAAAAGTTTGATAAAATTGATTGCCTAGTGAGTAAACGTCTCCACAAAATCTCAAGCCTAAAAAATCAAGCCATTTGCACCTTTGAGGAGGACGTCAATCGACAGAAGAACCTTCGCAGATGCAGACCAAAATAAAAGAGACAAAAATGAAAACTAGTTCTGAGAGATTAGGATGCCAACTCAACAAACCTGGTAAGGGCAAGTCATCAGTTTGCCAAACAGATCTTCTCTTACATCAACAGCACTCATGGAATAAGTAGCATTCTTAAGCCCCTGCGAGGCAAGGTACTCTTCAGTCTCCTTAGGCAAACTATATCCTTTATACACGCTTATAGAAGGGTCGCAAACCTACAAAGCCAAAAAAAAAGACCTTATTTCCACGGTGGATAGCAAACCTATATGTAAGAATAATGATTGTCTCGTGTATTCCTTATGTATTCCTTAATCTCTTGTCCAGTAGTTCAACCCACCAAAAGAAGGAAATATCAAGTAATAATGAACTGGTGATAACTATGTTGATGAGATGAACTGATACAACCATCCACAAACCACAGAATGGTTTTCAGTCATTCGTTCTATAAGGCGTAGACCCCAGAAGTCTCATAGCTGAGGAGTGAAAATTGTCTTATAGAGCAACGCGCAACAGCCAGCAATGTAAGACATAAAATCAGTTGCAAAGATTACTAAAACAAAACGGAGTCTATAGCAGCAAAAAGGTAAATTTTCCCCGAAGAAGATGACCCAGAAGACCAAATTCAACTGCATATGTATAAAAGTGACAAAAATAGAAGAAAACCGTTCAAAGAAATTGATCCACCATGCAGAGCCGCTTTAGAAAATATAAAGTCAATAGAGATTAGTTCACAAGTTTGAAAAAAATTACGGAAGATCCGACTTGAGCTTGGCAATCACTCAGACTCTTGTAAATGCCAACGATGTCCCCCTTCCGAACAACGTAAAAGGCGTCTTTCTCTTCCTCCATTTGTGGCCCAACTGACCCAATTCTTCGTTACGCAACACTGCAGGAAGCAGAAGTAGTAGCATCAATATGAAGGAATTTAGGGACAACATTTCTGTCCGCGATCCTTAGACAATCATGATGATCATGGTAACAAGAAAACCCTTAATTTTTTACGAGTGAAACATGGAAGCCAGAGCGAGATTACAATCAATGCAAAAGAAACCGAGAATCAGCTCTGTACCTTAGTAAACAGGGACTATGCGAGAGTAGGGGAGGGAGAGAGAGAGGGAGAGAGGTCTAGTCACCGGTCCATGATCTCTACTACAATTCGAAGAGTGGGATGGCAGGGTGACCAACATGGCGAGGATGGTGGTGAAATAGTTTGGGCTTCGGCGGGAAGGCTGAGATGCAAAAGAACGGTAAATGGGCCACTCCCGAGTTCATACGTTAAGCTAGCCTGTTAAGTGGTATCAACCATCTACCTTGGTCTCAAAACTTGTGTACTTAATTATTATAAGTGAATTGTTGGATTTTTTAACTTCGGACAAGCCTTTTCTGATTGATCCATTATTACTTACCCACTCCGATTGATCCATTATAGCCCTTTACTGCCACATCTTATGTCCTTTATAATGGGAGGGGTTATAAGAGGTGCAGAAAACCCAACGTAAAAGGAATGGAATGAGAAAATTAACCAGTTCTACAAAATAAGACATAATTTGCAAAGAATGATTTGGTTCTTTTCACTTTGGGGTGTGGAACACCCAGAAATAGCCCAGAGCATTTCTTGATAAGACATTTATACAAGGGATAAAGGGATTAAATTCATTCCATAGCAGCAGCCCTATATCATATGAGGAATAAACAGATGCTATCAGACTCCACTTGGCTGCAGAATAGCCCCACCAACTCTCTTTATTAGTTGCGTCCATTTGAACAAAATCTTCCTCTAGATAAGGTCTGTATATCACAATCATATGCGAGGAAATGAAAGGAAGTCTGACGCCACCACAGACTGCACGAGCATCGATCATACCATCAACTACTTGAAACATTCTTGCCACAGAAGTTTCTAACTCCACCATGTGGTATTTCCATCCCGATCAAAGATCCCCGTCTGCTGGCACTACCTTCAACAACCGGGCAAGATCATATGATTTGAAGTCTTTTCCATAACACAGACTCAAATCCAGGGGTGTTTTTCCATCCTGAAAGTAATGAAGCCCACGATGTTAATTGCAACTTTCACTGAAAGCAAAACACTACGAAATCTTTGCTTATTGTTTTTCAAGCTTCACCAAAAAATTGCTTTATAAGAGAAAAAGAGGATAAAATATTATGGAGTAACTCAACATGACAATGCAATGGAATAATAGAGAGTAGAAACAAATTTTACCCCTTGCTTCCTCTATTTGCTAAAAGAAATATTAAGTTAATCACAAAAGTCAACCAACAGATTTAATCAAATTGTCTCACATCACTTAGACGATACCCTGGACAAAAATGGAGAAGTCTATAAAATATATTACCACAATTTGCATGGGATGTACATGGGTCTAAACAGTTACCTTATTTCTTCTACTTTTATCTGCACCATTAACCAACAAAATTTTTGCAATATGTCGATTTCTGCTTTGGATGGCAATGTGTAATGGAGTCCACCCCTCCTGAAAGAACTCATAATCATGCCATAAGATATGCATCAACAGGACACTGACATTAATGAAGTTCAAAAACTTAACTCACATTATCTGCAAGATTCACATCGACATCATATTTGATCAATAACTTTACTGTTTGCAAGGCACCAACTTGAACTGCATAATGAAGTGGAGTAGCACCATCCTGACATTGGGGATAAAGATATAAACCAATAGACCCTTGGTATATGTTGTCAATTTAGAAAATAAAAAACTTTATCCTCACCCTGTCTTTGACAAGAGGGCTTGCACCTTTTCTCAGAAGGTGACTAACTACAGCCTCCTTTTTCCCCACAATCGCCTTATGAAGTGCAGTGAGACCATCCTACTTTGCCAAGTTACATAAGATTTGTAAGTCCAGAGAAAAAAAAAAGATATTTATTTGAACATAAATCTGGGACTGATAGATGAATATACCTCACCTGATCAGCAATATCAATACTAAGCCCAATTTCTAGTAGCTTATCCATGAAGGCTATCTGCCCTGACAATGCAAGAGTATGAAGCAGGCTCCATTTTGCCTGAATAATTGGGCAAGAATAATTATAAAGATGGGAAATTTATAGACCCTCAGTCAATAAGAAACTGCACACATAATTTCTGTTTCAAGAGTAACATTCTATAAAAGGTAGTAAGTGCTTCCAAAATGTGCCCACTAGAATTTCTTGTAATGACTAAACTTGAATATATAACTAAGTAGGAGAAAGCATTGCTTCCACTAAAACTGTATAATGAAAGGAAAAGAAGGAAGCTCATCAGTATTTTGAGTACGTACAGTTGATATTTTTCCCAGGTTAGGTGTGACATTCTGTTGCAAAATTGCTCTTTCTTCTGGGTCCAAAAGCAGTTCAACCTCTACAGTAATAAGCAAAACCATTACAATTGCTTGACAATTATATTGCAAGCTAAGAGAGGCAAATTTATAGATGTATGTATTCATGATATAATATATAACAAAGGAGAAGCTAGAATGCATAAAAAAAATCAAGAAACAAAACCAGACAAAGAAAACATATTTATCCTCCTCATAACTTGACTATAATTAATTTAGGATGAGATTATAAACTTTTAATCGATGGAGGATGGCAGCACAAAAAAGATGTCAATTTGGATAGCCACACAAAACTCCAACAGCTGGTTTAATTAGGCTTTTAAATGTGCTTCGTCCTCTCCTGAACTGCAAAAACTGAAAGGAAGTCTACCAGTTTGTTAATAAATAGAGGGGCACCCCACACCAATGTTGCACACAGGAAGGGAAGAAGTTTTGCTCGTTTGCAGATTAATGAACATTCCCGGCCAATATGCTAAAAGGAAGACCAGTCATTGAGAACAGAATAAAGAACTTCCTTTCCCGACATGGTGCAATGCTTTTCCAGCCATGGTTTTAGGATGTGAATCATCAACTATTATATGTCCGAATTGGAGAGTATAAAGTTTTTGGGTTTAGGGGCTTGCATCCAAACATGGACTTATGAGATCATGAGCCACCAAGTACTCGATAAACTTGCAATGGTCTAGTGCGACACTTAGCTAAATATTTCTTCACAACAGAATAAAAAAAAACACCCGGGGGTTTACGGTAACTAAGTTTATGCTATACTTCACAAAACTTACATAGACAGAGACTAACACTTTTCCAAATCATCTCATCCCCAAGAGAAAAGCTCATAAAGTTCTATAGATTTCAAGCCTCTTTCTAATTCAATTATTCACCCTGATTGAAAAAAGGATTCAGATATAAAAGGGAATAAAGGGTCCTAGCAGAGTAAGAACCTTTTAGAAGATCCTCCTCGTACTTATTTGATGAGGGCTTCTCAACACTAGTTGTGGCAGCAACATCTCTCTCTTCTTCCCAGTCACTCTCATAATCCCAGTCGTTTTCTTCCAGTTCTTCATCTTCTTCGTCGCATTCACTACCACTGCCCGCATCAGGATCTTCCCAAGTAGCCGCTTCGGTTTGCAATGTAGAAGCTCGATTTGACTGAAACACAGAAGTCCTTAGTCTTGAGAAGCTCTTAGCAACAAAGAAATCACACTTTCCTCCTCTTGGACCATATAGTTTCAAGAAATTGGCAGCAACCCCAGAAGAAGGAGCAGCTGTAGCAGAAAGAACAGCAGGAAGTGGAACAAGTTGATTCGACAATATCGTAGCTGTGGCCCAAGACCCCATTTTCTACGTCTCTTTATCTGCCAAAATGAAAATAACATTAACTGAGATACAATCAGACACTTCAATAGTTAGCAT